>JASMMZ010000003.1:7921152-8312328 GCA_038502455.1 Anisogramma anomala | reverse complement strand
CGGTGGGTCGAGGGGACTTACACGGCAGAAAGAGGCGCGAGGAGCGGTGGTGGAGGTGGTGGTGGTTTGCGGGTGTGCCGGGGACGTGGGCGCCCCGTCCCTGCTGGCCGTTGCAGGTGGCCCCCGGAGCTGGGTCGTCCGTCGGGGTGCTGTGCAGGCTCCCGTGCGGCGAGAGGGCGTGGTTGGCGGGGAGGGGCACCGCCAGCTGGCTGGCGGCGAGCTGCGGCCACTCGGTGCTGGGGAGCCGCTGGGATGGCGCGGCGAGTCGGTGAGTGTCTGGTGGTGGTGGTGGTGGTGGTGGAAGTGGTGGTGGGCGGCGGCTGGAGTCAGGGGGGGGCGGCATGGTGAGCTGGTCAGGCACGTAGGTTGTTGGTGGTGCTGGGCGGGTTCCTGGCGCGTCGCCAGTTGTGTGGACGTGGTGGACTTGGAGATGGGCTTCGAAGAAGGGAGCTGGGGAGACCGCCGGGTCCGGGACCCAGTGGTTCCAGGGCATGTTGATCACGATGGACACGATGTGGGCCAATCTCGAACGCGCACGTTGGGCGACACACAATGGGGAGGACGCTGCTTTCACCAAATTCTGTTGTCTCAAGGGCTGCAAAACACGGGGGCCAGTGCTGGCTGGGTTATTGGTCGCTCTTGTGGAGGAGGAGAGCTTTGTCCCCAGTGAGACATGAAGACTCGGAAGAAACGTTGGTGTCTGTGGATCCCCGGAGACAAGAAGGAGATTGTTCGCAGGCGTTTGTTGGCAGTGGGTATGATTGGATTGGGTGTGTGTGTGTGTGTGTGTGTGTATAGTATGTTCATAAGACCAGATGCTCCTCCCAAGTGGAACCGAATCCAGGGCAACGAGAGCAACACAGTGGACCGATCTCGAGAGTCCAGCAGACGGCCTTGCGGCCAGCCTGGCCTTTTTATCCTCCTCTCGAAGCCATCACGCCCGCTTCCCTCTCTTGTAGCCATGCATCGTCCAACCATGGTGTGCAGATCCCACCGGAAGGACCACGAGTGTGCCGTTCTTCCCTCCTTGGCCACCACTGCACACAGCCCCGAGAATACCGTGTCTGTCTCGGCCAGATCGACCACGGGAGCATCATCTCCACCGGCACCACCACCTTGGCCTTGCCGTCCTATGCCAGCCCTGCAGCGTGACCAGCCCTCGCAATGAAGGATCGAAAGACTGGGGCGGCGTGAATCCTGATGGGGAAGAGGATCTGGCTCTCGCCCAAGGCCCGGCCGCATCGAGAAAGAGAAATTGCAGTTGGAGAGTCGGATGGCAAGCTGTGCCAACCCGTCCAACTCATATCAGTGGCGGATGTGGGTGGAGCCATGGACGCACGTCCCGGCGTCGAGCTCGAACGAGCTCGAACGGGCTCGAACGACGATAGCAGCCGACCTGGCCTGGAATGCTCGTCCATGTATGTGTCCCTGGCACCTCTCCAGCATCCTGTGGGCCGCCCGCAGGCCAGCCAGATGGGGACGCGTCCGAGCGGGCAGCCCATGCCGGATCTCGAGCAAAAGCCAACTAGTGGTGATTGGCAGCGGCCGTCGGCACGATCAGGCAGTGCCTCCGAGGATGCGATCCTACTGGCCGTCTGGACAGCATCATGCGAGCCAGAGGGTCCTGCGAGGAAGGGCCCGTCACCCTGGTCACGCCCCATGGGGATCATTGGCCTGGTCCGGCTCTTCATCTTGTTGCCGGTGCGCTGATGCTGTGTCTACCCGAGATGTTTCTCGGGAAGAGCGGTCAAGCCGTCCACGTCCCGGACTGCGAAGGTTGGCCCCGTCACGGGGAACACAATCTCGGCGCCGAGCAGCCGAGACCCTTTTTGGTGCTGCCTGGCAGTACTGGGAACTAGGACCAGTTGCTTGCTGCCTGCCTTACAGCATGCCTTACAGCATGCATGCTGCAGAAGTAGAGGAGCATGCATCTAACAGCTGGCTCAACACAGGGGGGATTCCCATGATACTGCTGTTGGCACGGTCCACATCGTGATCACGTTTCTATTTGTCTATTTTCCTCATTGATTCGATGCCTACGGCTAGTCTGATCACCGTTGCAGTGGAGTACCGGTATGGGGTGCTGCAGTCGGGGTGAATCGTTGATAGTGGATGGATGGTGTTGAGGTCTAGTCCGACCTTGACGATGGGAGGGTGCTTTGATCCCAGGTCGGTACCGTACTGAAAGTAGACGGTACTTGTAGCACCAGAGGTAAGGACTGAAAAACACAAGCAACAACAGCTTCTTTCCACCCGTCTCGTGACCCAACGTCGGCAACCGTAGCGCAGCTCTCAAAACCGCACCTCGTCCGAGTTTGCACCGTATCCGTGACCTCCGTGACCAAAACAGAGGTCCATGTCAAAACGCCATCAGGTTCAGTTCCGCCTGCTTGACCAGTCAAGTAGGTGATCTCATCACTTAGATCTGCAAACGTTGTTTGCCTATACGTAGCATCAGTAACGTCTCCTGCGATTGTCATACGGTAATCACCAAGCGTCGCGAGACGTACCTGTGCAAGCGCCTCGTTGTTGAGACCTTTGGCATTGGAGAAGAATTGTGCCAAGTTATTTAGATACGTCCCCCTCGAGTCGTCGTACTTGAGGTGCCTCAGTGTCTCCCCGACAGATGACTGTATAATAGTGATCTAGTCGACAACCGCCAAGGTCAGCCATCTCCTTGCTCGTTGCCCTGCAAGTTGAGACAGACTTACACCAGCAAGCTTCGAGCTCACCAACTCATCATGGAAATTTTTAGCGTTTTCGACGTTCGTTTTCTTCTGCGACTTGCCACTATTAAGGAGTTTCTCGAGCGCTGTTTTCCGCGTATTGAACTGGGTTTCATCCTTGGCCGATTGGAGGCCCTCAACGGCCAGGCCCTCCTGGTTCTGGATTGCTATGTGGCTGTTAATGCCATTGACGACTTTATCGCAGTATGCCTTGTCCGCCGCCTCGGCCCTGGCAGAGGTGGCGTGCAGGCCCCGGGCGATGATGCCCTCGGATGCGGACGACGCCAGCCGCGCCTCGAGGCCACCCGCTTTCGCGCTCGGGACGGGCGCAGCAGAGGCTGTGGCGGCCAAGAGGGCGGCCATGGTGGCACGGGTGAAGAGGTGGCAACGCATGATGGGGCTGGGTGAGCGGGGTGGGGGATGATAAAGGATGAACAGGGCCTGCCTGCTGTTGCGAGTGAGGAATGGTGGAAAGGGTGATGGATGATGAACTACTTGCTGCCTACGAGGAGAAAAGCCGACGCCAGAGGGGACGATCGCCATGACTTTATAATTTGGTGCGAGATCGCCTCCCCGCGTGGTCCCCTACCGCGTCCTGCATCACAATAGAGAGCCGAAGGAGGCCCCGTTGTCTCTCCTCTCCTTCGGATTCTGATACCTGTTCACGGGTCATCTTACAGTTGGCCCCTGTTTGGCACGGTCGTGCAGAAACGCATGGGATACGTTTCAATGGAGTCGACAAAGTATAATCCGCATTCGGTCAGCCTCTTCCAATCCAGTTCTCCGGCCTTCTTTTCATGTAGAGGGCGGCGTGATATGATTGGGCGCCTCGTGCTCCCGAGCTATGGCAGGCAGTAAACACCCAAGGCCTAACCGCCAAGAAAAAAACCCTGTTTCCAGTGCCTTCAACGTGGCTATGTTCTAACGCACCAAACCTGAGCTGCTGCGATTTGGGCCACACAAGTATAAAACGAGCATGGAAAGTCTATTGTTGGTTACCCTCTGTAGAGCCTTGCCTTGTAACTTTCTCTTCCAAACGCCAGACGGTGGAGCTTACATCCAGGGCAAGTTCACAAAGCTAAATTCGTACCGTCCGAGACTATTTGGCGCCTGCGTTGGGAAGCATTCTGTGAGTCGTTCGATTCGATTCACGCGCAGCCATATTTTCACTTTCTCTAGGACCACCGGTTGATCAGACATGTCCAAAGTCTGGACAAGTCAACAGCCATGTCTTGATGTCTGTCTCCCCACGCTACCTAACGTGGGAAGACGGTGGACGCACAGGCGAATGCAACTTCGCCCCCTCCCCCTCCCCCGATGTCGTTCGTCAACACGCGTCCTTGTAAGCCCATGCAAGCAAGCCACAGACAGGGCTGTGGTCGCATATCACAGAAACGCACACGTGCTGCTAATTGGTGCAACCGTATACAGTAGGTACCGTCCGTACCACCATTCGTATGCCGTGCAGCTATGTGGCACCGCATCACCTGCAGCTTCTAAGAACATCTGCTACTGTACACAACACGACATCATCCTACTCTATGTAAAACCGGCGCCAAATTACGTACACATGATATCCATGCCATGGTAGCCGAGAAGCCAAGTCGTTAGCTTTCAAAACTCCGAGTATGCCCTCATGTAGACAGACGCACGGCAAACGCAAATGCTTCCTGTCTCTGTCTCTCCAGCCTATGGTCAAGTACTCAAGTACAATACAGCTCCCACCCTGGCCCCTAGCAGCCTCCTATATTGATGTAGATGGCCTGAAAATGCTTGCTTGCTTGCCTTCCCAGACGCCTTCCCTTGCCCTGCTCCAGTGCTCATTGCCTTGCCGACCTTTGCCCTGCTGGAAATAATGCCATGATGCAAAGACTGCCATGAACATAGATGACAACCTCGAGGCAACTGCTGCTGTATCAGAGTGACCGCCATAAAACCTTCCGACACACTTTCCCTCCTATGGCCGGTTTGGACTCGGTAGCTACGAGGTCGAGTACGCCGCCCGGGCCTCCATAGATGTGCTCGGGCCTCTGGCCATCCAACTCCCTGCCTGCCGGACCGTGCCGATGGGAATCTTCCATTAGGAATCGTCTGTCGATCGCGGCCAAGCCCTTTCACAGGAAACCACCATCCACACCATCCGGGTTCCGATGGACCTCCTCCATCAATCTGCGCTCTCCGGCCGGACTCTCCAGCATCTCAATGCCTTGCACGCCAGCACCGAAGTCGATCACGAGAATCTTAGGATCCTGACCTGTCGAGACAATGCGGCGGTAGTCGCTTTTGGCACTCAAGACCCAGCTAGCATGCCACCGGGGAAAGTCCAACATCTGCCTGCCCGTCTCCATGTCGAAAACCTTGATGTCTGTGTCGTACGAGCCCGAAATCAGGCGGCCGCTGACGCTGTCGATGTGCAGGCTGCGCACCAGGCTGTCGTGCGCCTTCATCTCACGCACACACTCACCCGTGTGGGCGTCCCAGATGCGGATGACCTTGTCGTTGCCGGCGGAGGCGACGTAGCGGCCATCCTCGGAAAACTGGCTGCAAGCCAGGCCCTTGGTGTGGCCGGTGAACTCGCGGATCTGTTTGCCGGTCTCGATGTTCCACAGCTTGACGCGGAAATCGCCGCTGCACGAGACGATCGTGTTGCCACGCATCTGCACCGCGTTGACGGGGCCGCTGTGGCCGCGCAGTTGCTTCAGGAACGCGCCGGTGGCGCGGTCCCAGACGCAGATGCTGATGTCCTTGGAGCAGGTGACAATGTGCTTGTCGTCGAAGCACAGGTCGAGAACAGCGGCGGTGTGGTGCACTAGGCGGCGGATGGGCTGGTAGCCATGTTTCATGTCGTAGACGATGCAGGTTCCGTCGGAGCTGCCGGTGACCAGGATGTCTTCGTCGTACTGGAGGCAGAGGATGGAGGCTTTGTGGTGGGTCTTGAAGGCCACAGTGGTGGGCACGGCGGTGGTGCTGCGTTGATTGGGGCCGGTGTGGGGCTCGAAGCTGGTAGTGTGGGTTGGCAGTCCCTCTGCGTTGAAGAGGAGAGACTTGTCTCCGATGACCTCGGGAGGGCCGATGACCAGCTTGCACTCCTTGGTGTGCATGTCCCAGATTCGAATGGTCTTGTCGCGGGAGCCAGTAATGATCTTTTGCCTGCGCGAGAGTGGTCAATACCTCGTTAGTTCGACGTCACAGGTCATGTGGGAGACGTACTCGTCGAACTGCAGGCAGTAGATGCTGTCTGAGTGCCCGTTCATCCAGACGGACGTAGCCTTACCCTGTTTCCATCTCTTGGCAAGCTCTTCAGTGGCCGCATAGGCGCCTTTCCAGTCCTTGTTGGGCTGGATAGCTGGAACGCCCAGGCCGGCACCGGGGTGGGTGGGTTGGCTGGTGGCATAGGTGCCCGTCTTCTCGCGGAGATACGACTCCCTCCAGATGTGCTGCAGGGACGAGACCTCGTGCCAGACCCGGGAGACGCGACTGACGGCACCCAGGCCAGCGGCATCGAGGTGGGCAAGCACGTGGATGGCCAGCTCGACGGGCAGACGGTCGATGAAGTCGACTTTGCTGGGACCACAGGCGCCCATGACCAGGCTGCCATCGTCGGCGGTGTTGGTGGTGGGAATGTCCTCGAGGCCGCCGGCGAACGAGTCGGAGCTTGTGATGGCAATGCCTATGCCACTCTCGCGGTCGTTCTGGGCCAAGTCGAGAGTCAGGCGCTTGTTTTTGAAGGGGTGGGGGAACATGTCGTGTTGCCAGGCGGTGACTGCTGCGCGAGCTCCTGAGCCTGTGGTCCTAGGGATGAAGGGTGGTTCGTTGCCGAGGCCTGGTCTTAGAGTTAATCGAGGTAGCTCGTCGGTAGAAATGCCAGAGTGGTGATCGTGGGATGAGGGCAAGGTGACGTCGCCGTGGAGGAGGCGTGAGTGTCTGAAGCTGGTGCTGGTAGCCCTCCTTAGGCGATGCCATGTCGCGTTGATGGTATGGTTTGAGTGTCGAGGTGATTGGTGTGGACTTTGGCCGGCGCGAGAGCTGGTCGGCGAAATGGAAGAGGGAGTCGAGGGGGACGAAGCAGCGTGGGGGGATGCTGACGCTGAAGCCGAAGCCAAAGTCTCGGGTGAGGTCATGATGTTCTGGGTGTGGCGGATGTGGTGGGAGCGTGAAGGCGCTTGACTCGACTTTGATTTTCGCCTTGGGAGGTCGTAGTCGTGCTTGCCTAGAGTGTCGGTGGCAATCGATGTCCTTCGATTGACCAGCGATTTTTTGATGTGAACGGATGCACGCCTGAAGATGCCACTGATGGACTTCTTGCCCTTCCCTTTGCCAGCAAATGTTGCAGCCCCAGTTCCGGTGCCAGTGTGCACATGGCTGCTATCCATCTCTTGCTCTTGCTCCTGCCCAAGCACAAGGTCGCCCCCAGCCCCAGACCCATTCCCGGGTCCAGGCGATGTTGGCATCGCAGAGTCGGACGGACCCAAGGACATGGCGCGAAGGCGTTGATCCAAATCATCAACGGGCCGCACGACGGGTACCTCCAGCGACTTGGGCGGCCATGGCATTGACATACTCCGGAGCGTCTTGGAGGTGCTGCACGATGGTGCGATAGAGGACTCGCGGGGCTTTGTGGGAAATCGGAGGGTGCCGATGGAGGAGTCGTTGACGGTGTCTGGGTAGAGGGCTTCGTGAGCGGGGGCCCAGTCGGTGACGTGGAAGATGCGGGGCGGTGAGGTGGACAGGAGGTCGGCAGGCATAGCCTGATGAGAGCCCACACGACACTCTTCCCGGGAGGTGCGATCGGGCAGCCAGGGCGGATGTGATGGTTGGCCTCGTCGGCGAGGGGGGGCAGGACGTGAAGAGGCGGAGGCGGAGGTGGAAGCAGAAGCGGAGGCGGAGGCGGAGACGGTCGGGTTGCACCGGATTTATGTGGGTGAAGGGCCCTGACGGTCGGGGCGCGTCCGCCTGTCGGACGAACACGCGTGTAATCTGCACTGCACAAATACTGCAAATTCGGTGTACGGTGCGGGATGATAGGACGAATAGTATGCAAAGAAAACTGACAAACGGACTACAAAGGAAACGAAGGAGTACGGACGGATTGCAAGAAGGGAATAAGTAACCAGAAACATGCCCGGAAGGTGGTAGTGGGGGCTTGGACAACAGAGAGGTACCCGGGCATATAAGCTTGGGTGTGGCGCGACATTTGACTGCCGGGTGTGGATTCAGAATCCAGAGCCGGGCTCAGCTTGTGCACACCTGGGGCTTGGGGCCTGGGGCCTGCGTACTTGTTGCATCTCAGGGGTAACTTTCACTGTAGAAACCCTGCCAACCATCGACCTATTTCCGGCCCAGGATCGATCCTCAGCCACCATCTCCGTCCCCACCCATCAACCAGTCACTGTATCTCTCTCTCTGTACACTGCACATCCATCCTCGTGCCTACCGAATGCCAACCTGGTGGCAGGGCAACATGCGTTTTGCTCAGCCACGCCACCAGCGGAATGTTTAACGGCCGCTAGTCAGTCAGAAACAGCCTGGAAGTTAGATCCTGTTTACTCCGACGCCTTGCTCGACTCGGCTGGCCTAGATGTGTTTCATCTCTCGCCATTTCAGAAGAGCTCGAGGCTTGTGCTCCAGTCTTGTCTTCCACATGCGTCGACATCGGCATCGGCATCGGCACTACGCCCTCTGCTGGCGCCAGTCCAGCCCTAGTTCCTCTGTCTTCGAGCCCAGCCCCAGCCGATGTCGCCCACTGACACGCTCGGATCGACGGTCACCCGACACCACGGCTTCGCCTGACGGACCTACTTGTTGAAGTGTAACGCGGTGCAACCCGACCAGATGAGGCGCCCACTGTTGCCTGTATATTGTTGTGCGGTGAACCGGTAGCCGGCCTCGGTCCCGGAGTATATACTGAACTTCGAATGCCTAAAAGTGGGTATTACTGGGTGTACGGGATTTAAGTCATGTAACTTTATAATCTAATTCTCTTGTACCTGTTAAGTGACTTTGTTTTCGTCACAAATTTTTATACTCAATTTCGGAGATTGTTGTGACTATTGCATTGGCAGTGCAGTTGACTGACTGTATTGTTAACTGCATCGGCCAAGTCCAAGCCAGTAAATGTCTTGGCTTGCAATGCAAGGGAGAAAGGAAATGAGTGTCCACTCTTACAATGGACATGTGTCAGCACCGTCACATAGTATGGTATCTGTTGGGATAGCGTTCAAGTGCAGTGCAGTCAAAATTGACTGTACTGCTGCAAGTCAATTGCAGTGGAGTGCCCAATTCAATGTGGGGCACGGGCCAAGCAATTGACCATACAAAGTAGTGTGCAGACCGGCTAGCGGTCTGCCAAACTTAGAAGTAACCATCCACCACTTAACCACGTAATACTACTGTTACTTCGACCGATTCGAATCGACAACGTTGCAACGTCTAAAGGCCTATCAACACTAATCAGTGCTTATTAGGTTAAGCACAGATAAGCTAGATAAAAGAAGAGGCGACTTCTTATAGTACTTTGTGCGGGCAAAGTAGAGGAAAAACTCTTATAAAAAGCATTTACGAATTGCGGCGGTTTCTACAGCAGTAGGTAGGGAAGCTCTCTAAATTGTAGTGTTTTTTACGGCAATTTAGAGGTAGCAACGGTATTGCTATCGGAAAAAACCAAGAAATCTTTATTAAACTCTTTGTGAAAATAAATATTAAGATTAACTGTTAAAAGTCTTAAATTGTCAAGAAACAACTACCAAGTTGCCAAGATTACTATAGTTGTTAACAACTACTAAATTGCCAAGATCTCGATAGTTAGTAAATAGCCAAATTGCTACTACAACTATTTAATTTGCATATCGCTAAATTGAAAACCCCATATACGAAATGATAGCTTTAATAATAAATAACTTTTAACTTTACTTCTGACATTAACCTTTTCTCTCTACACTAATCTTTCTTCTTCTATATAATAAAATCGTTAATCAAATACGTTAGCAAATACGTTGAAGTTGTTACGCCAAACGTAAACATTAAAAATCGTCAGATCGTATCAAATAGCTATGTTATATCGCTTTCAAATCGTTAGAACCGTACTCCACCTAAACTAATATCAACTTATCGGCTAAAACGTCAAAATAACATCGAAAAACTCAAAGATAAAAACCATTAAGCCACTTGGATCCTATTTTGTCAGGTATTACAAAGAGAATCATTGGTTTTAAAACGTAAATACCGACTTAACTGAAAACATATAAGATATTTCGTCAGCTAATTTATACTCCATTTAAACCTCAACTAATTTAATTAAGGTACTTAAGCCTTTTAAGACTTAAACGAATAGTTCGGCGCCTGGATTATAAAAATATGTACCAAAATTCAAAGACTATTTAAGATCAAGTTGAAACCCAACTTTTGCAACCGTATAATTTTTATCTTAATCAAAAAGGCGAACCTTTCAAACACTCTCTTTAAAATGGTTTCAATGAATAAATGCCTTCAAAATCTTTAAACCCAAGATTTTAAAAGGAAACAAAACTACCGTTAACGGTTCTCATTACATACGCTTCAGAGAATCAACGCTTAATTTTTAAATAAATGAAATTTTGAATCTTATGCTATAATTGAAGTAACCTGTTCATTTGCTAGGTAATTCAACATTCAACTTGGTTTTTAACAACACGGAATACACACTAAAAAAATAAAAGAAGTATATGAAGTAACAACCATAAACGTGGTACAAGGAACTAATTCTGATGCTATTAAATAATAAATTATTCAAAATCGTCAAAACCAATACGATCATCATGAAGATAATGCTTTGCATAGCATAATCACGTAAAACTATAAATAGTTCGCCTATATATGCGAAATCACCACAAGTAATATTATAGGACGTTTTCTTTCAAACTATGTGACTAATAATTACATCCGTTTCTCAATATTTATAAGTTAATAGAAGTATAATCTTGAGGTGTTCACTTATTGTATTTAGGAATCCTGAAAGTTTACGCTAAATATTATCATATAATATTTTAAACTAAGGCATTCTATTTTGCAACATTTATAATGAAATAAAAACTTCTTTCTAATATAATATACACTTTGCGAAATAATACACGGATTGAGCCACAAGACGGTATATAACGATAATATTTAAGAAAAAAAAAGAAAAAAAACTAATGCATTTTTTAACTAAAATGTTTAACGAGTTGATATTATATTAGCAGGCAATGTAAAAGGAATGCATTAGTGAAGCTACGCTTTGCAAACAGGTTCAAGAGGCTATTATTAGTGTTAACGAGTTGAAATACACCGTATAACATTTAAATACAACCTCAAAAACTGTTCTCACCAGTTACAGTCTTCCCTTATAACTTTAATAATATGTACACCAAATTATATCAATATGTATCCCTAAATCAATCATTTCTGTAACTGAAAAAATAAAAACCTTTTCATTACGTATTATATTAACCATAAATATTTTAAGTATATATATTTAAAACCCGTTCTAAAGCCTTTAAACTAGAAACAGAATTAATACAAAACTATAACGAAAGCTTAAATAGATATAATAATTATAAGCATTGTTATTATAATCACGAGAAAAAGAATTGGATTTATAGCAAGTCCGTATGTTAATTAAGTTGTTACTCTATTGTTGAAATCTATAAATAGCACGTGATATATAACATTCAACATCTTATAATTTTTAAGGAGAATCACTTAAATTGTATAGTAAACTATAAGAGGTAAATACGCGTTAAACAATAAAAATAACACATCAGAACAAATTATATAACAGAATGATACTCCTCCCTTAACAACTTAATAAAGAGTCGATTATATTGTTTTATACCATTTATCAAACGAGAATACCTACTTTCATAATAACGACCAAACTCCCAATCTTTTTCACACTTTTAATCTTTTCTATCTTTATGCGGAGTATATTGTTGAAAACATTATACTAAATACAGGGGCAATAAACTACCTAATAATGAAAAGATTCAAAAACTTACGTTGCAATAAGAAAACACTACTTCCAGGAAAATTGATTGTTATGATACCGGTAAACCCAAATTTATTTTCGGCTCAGGTAAAAAAATATGGTTATTAATATACATAATTATTTAAATTATTATTGAGCCAGTTACTTTTCATATTCTTAAGTTTCTTACTTCATTTCTTTTTTCTTTGAAAAATATAAAAATACTTGATAAAAACGTTAATATTCATGCTGATAAACTACTTAAAGAGGGCTAAGGATATTTTTTCGCCTTGAAATAATGATATTTATGGTTTGAACCTTAAAGACTATAAGTAAAGGTAATAAAATTAACAGAGTTTAAAATACGTTAATTACATTAAGATTTCAATTACTCAACCTTCGATTAATTATATGATGTACTTTAATCTGCAAAGTATAAATATTGTCACTGGTTGGTACCTAGGCTATTAGTCACTAGGAATCTAGATCTGGCGGTTGATATGCTTCCATGATATTCTAGAGCCGTTCTGAAGTATGGTCTTACACCTATCACGTAACTAGGACACCCTATTTCTCTAACTTTATAGTAGCTCCTTGACAGGAGTTTCTCCCTCATTCTTTATCGAGGATTTTAAACAAATTCTACTGCTTTAAACAACGACTCTGGCCCAGTCCCTTGACATAGAATCTTTGATACTGTTTTCCCGAACATATTTTAGTTGTTTGTAAACAACTATAGCTTAAATACATATTTCTTAACCTTTCGAACCTCAATTATTAAGCTTAGAAGCAGTTTCTTGATGCGCGTATATGGAATCAATTTTAAGACATCTTAGTAAATCAATACGATTAATTAATTTTTTAATACAAACGATTTACCAAAATTTCACGTATGATATTCAGTAACTATAATTGAACCGTTAACGAATACTTTTTACGTATAAAATAATGGAATTACAATGTATTAATTACTTTAATAATATTATACGCTAATTTTAAGTTGTTATTAATATATTTACGCTGTCGAAATAACCTTTTCTTTCAAGGGGTCACATTTTTATATTATCTATAAACTGCGTAATTCCCGCGCCGCTTTTTATTAATAACCGCGTCGATTCACCAAAGAACGATGATAACTCGAATTCCTTCGACTTCAACTACTATATAAACATTTTACCCGATAACATAAAACATTAACAAACTAAATGTAAACCCTTCGATTAATTGGATGAGTTTTAGGGAATTAAATTATGTTTTTCGGCATTAACAGTTAACATATTACATAAGTTACATGAAAATCTGAAATTTATTGATATAAAACATCATACTATTTATTAACAATTACAGGGTTTTGCTCAATTTGTTATAGAAAGTTATTACGTTTACAGTAATGAAGGTGTTAATAATAACCTCAACGCTTTTATATTAATATTTCGCGCATATTATTACTATTCGAACGCGGCTAAAGCCGTTATAACCCGATTTACGAATTTTAATTAAAGTAATTACAAATGATTTTACGTTTTGTTCAATATCTATAAGGATTTATTTGTCAAAACTTACGGTATAGTTTGAAAATCCGCCGTTAACTTCGCTATCCCTCAACAATATTAATGATATACTCATCAATAAAATAATTCCCCAATATATAGCCGTAAATTATGGTCAATAGTCTGTTTACATTTAACTTATTAATGGACGACTTTATAATTCCTGTATTCAGTATAGTAACGTTAACTATATTGGTAATATTGATAATAGTAATATCATTTCTGAAGGAAAAGGAAATGACGATATACCTATTTGTAATAGTTAGAGTAATGTTATTATAACCTGTGTAAACGCTATTTTAAACCGGTATCAAACGGCACATTATCTGGATTAAACATTTTAAACTTTCTCGTCGTAAAAACCTTGACTTATATTTAGGATACGGTGCGGATATTTATTTAATTCATATTTGTTAATTATATTCCACGAAACGCGTGAATCACCTTAACGTTGAAGTTAATATAAATGTTCATTTTATTTTCGCCGAAAATTTTATTAACTTTTCAAATAAAAAATCCTAATTCATGTATATTATGACCTATAACAATTAGAGGGACTTTAATTCGACACGGTTACTCACCACTAATTTTTCAATATTTTCTGTTCATATTAGATTTATATTGTAATTTTATTCCATCTATCAATGTTTTATAAAATATGTGTCATAAACTTCATGATATGAAAAATGAATAGTTTACTCGCCAATTATAGTTGCCGATTTTTTATTTAACTACAATCATTTAACAAAGTTATATTCTATATAATGCTAACCAATTTACCGCATATTGCTTTGTAATTTTTTTGTATATTCATATCGATGGATATCGATTTCGAACTCAGTATTATATTTTTTCATATTTACAATACAACATCATTTTGGGTAAACTTTCAGTGGAATATGAACAAGTGGTTTACTTCGTTTTAGAGTATATATTGTTTTTGAGTTAGTGAGGTAACAACTACATATAGGAATAGAGTTTTGCGCAGATGTAAAATCCATTCAAAGGCGTTGGTATCTTTACTTTTCATGTTATACCTTACAAATCCTGAAGGTATTTAACTGCTACTATACGACTCGTCACTGTTTCCTTAAAATATAGTAATAAATTGTTAGCTCCGAAGCTACCCATTACCGTTGATAATAAATTCACTGGTGTCTTTAAGGAGTTCACGTTTTCATTCGATAAAATCCTATGAGATAAGTTATCTATTTACCACTTTGGAGCCAATTACTAAATTGTCTTTTGAAGCGCTAATTGGGGTTAAATTTTTAAAGTTATTGAGGGCTTATTTTATAGAATCTTTTATGATAAGATATTGGTATCGTAGAAAACGTTAGCTAAGTTGTTAGAATAAAGTTATATTCGCGTAAATAGGTTTTTAATGAGTACCCTCGTATTTTCCGGTAAAAAAGACGAAAGCAGTCCACATATTTATATTGATTACCACAAAATCTATATAATTACGAAAATTCATTATAATTATGTTTCTATAATTAAAAAAACGCTTAAGAGTATTCAACGAGTCAAGTGATTTATTAAACTTGATTCTTAAGCCATTTCATATAAATTTTGTATTAAAAGAGGCGAAGAGTAAAATTTTACGTTCTGTTTAGTTTTTGGACTTTTTAAATAGCTGGTTACCTCTTTCGGTTTTTTCGGTATATCGGATATGTTTTAACTATATGGTAATAATTTGTTACGCCTATTTTTTGATATTTTTCATTCTGGTTTTTTTCTCGACAATATTTCATTTATTATAATCATTGAAATAACAGTCAAATGTAGTACAGCCAAGTCAATTTTACTTGCGGTAAAGTTGGTTGCACTGACTACAGAAATTAGCTGCAGTTTGTGGAACTTCACTACAAGTACAGTGCAGTAGGTGCCCACTTCAAAGTGGGGCATAGGCCAAAGCGTTTGGCCATACAAATTATTTTGTAGACCAGCTAGCGGTCTGTCAAACTTAGAACTTACACCTCAATCAACAATATCAACGCAACATCAGTTACTTCGACTACAGTGATTCAAATCGACTATGTTCCAACAATAAATGCCTACCAACAATAATTAGTATTTATTAGTTTAAGCACAGATTAGCTAAGTAGAAGGAAAATCTGATTCTTAGTTGTTACGCTTTATTTAGGCAAAGTAAAGAAAAGATTCTTACGAAGGACCCCTATACACTATGCAGTTGTTCGTGGTAATAATTAGGGAAAATTTATAAGCTGTACAGTTTTTTCGGCAGTCTATAAGGAAGCAACGGTATCGCTATTTGAGAACACCAAGAAATCTTCATTCATACTTCTTAAAAAAGGGTTAAGATTAACCGTCTAAAAGTTTTAAAAATTACCAAGTTAATAAGTTGGCAAACGGCTAGGAAAGTATTAGTACATGTATTATTAATACAAGAAAAACGACCAAATCTCTACATCAAACAACTTATAATAATAACCAACTTTCGATCTTATCCTTTACACTAAGACTTTACCTTTATTTTACTCCTTTTACTCCCCCCCATACCAATTTAATCGTTAAAATCGCTATTTCGAGCGAAAATATTAAGTTGCGCCAAAAAAAAACACGTTGCGCGAATCTACGTTAAATCGCCAAGTCTATATGCCCCTAGATCACCAAGTTAATCAATAAGCTTTACACTAGCCAGAACGTTACGGTGGCTTTATAACGAATGAGAATTAATGCCATTATTAATCCCGTAAAAAAGGAAGTAATTATTGCCTTCGGCGCTATTTTCGAAAAGTACTACAACGAAAAGCTATGATTTACTAACGCTACTAATAACTTTGCTTTAAAACACCTAGTTAGCATAATCGACTGTTTTATTATTGACTTAAATACTACCGAAACCAACCGTAAACTTAAGGTCTTTAACGATTTTAAAAACTAGTTTTACCCCTAAAGTCTAAATATATTGAAAAGGGCGAAAAGGTAAGTAAAGATCAAGGTCAAGATTCAAATATTTAATCGAAAAGTTAAACTCTATTCGAAAAAAGGGAGGGAAGGTAATTTAGCTAACCTACTTTACGAATACGCTGTGTATAAACACCTTTAATAGATATTAATCAAAGCTAAAGAGATTATTAGCGATATTAACCCTTAATGCCTATATATACGTTCGTAAGGACTTTCCTAAGTTTAGATAAGTAGATGTAAGAAATTAGTTAATCTATACCTTATAAGCCTTTAAATTTACTCATTAAATAAGTAGGAACCTCAACAAATTTCTTAACACTGCAAGGATTATTATTAAGTCCTCCGCAACAGAAACTCTTCAGCCCATTTTTATAAACTTCTTAATATGTCCAGTTTAAGCAGCCAAACTAAAGAAAAACTGGCTTTACATGCAAGCCTACTATAAGCACAACCATTGGATGTTTCCCTCCAAACTCAGCTAAAAGTAACTATCCGGACCACTAACACTAATAATAACCTTATTATTTTCCCTAGTAAAGAAATATTAAAGGTCCTTACGACTAGTAAATCACCCTTTCCTTTCGACACTTGTTCATAGTGGATACAGACTATACGGCAATTATCATGTTCGTTAAGATTTGGGGGGGGAAGAGAAAAACATAATAGTAAGCAATATAACCTCCTCAACGTTAAGTTACGTTTATTCTTTAATATCTCCTGCTAAATAAGGATTGAATTGCCAGGTTTTCACTCGTTGTTTCCTAGTATCTTTACCGACTAAGTCGAGAATTACTACCTCCGGTACCTAACAAATTATTGTGGTCGAAGTGATAGATATAGCATAGATAGAGTGTATAATGATCAATTCCACGAAATCTATAATAGCCCACAAGGTTTTTTCGAATACAATATTGATTTTACTTAATAATATACCAACTAAAAGATTACGAAGTAATTTTACGTATTAAATTACAAAGAAAACTTGAAAATTAAAATAGACCTTTTTAACTGGATGTTTAATAGGCTAATATTTTGCTACTAAGTAATAGGGAACGTAAAAGCTAGCGAAAGCACCCTATGTCAACAGGTCCAGTAAGCAGTTACGAGTTATAAAAAGTTTGAATATGACTTTTAATGCTCTAATTCTACCTATGAAGGGTTTTATAGCCAATTACGTTCTTTGTTGGCATCCGTAAATACTCGAGTTTCCGATTAGACTAGTATGTACCCTTGGGCTTCAGAATTCAGCGACGAGGAAAAAGACTCTCCCTATTCGTATTATATTAATCAATGGTATGGAAATCCCAGCCGATACGGTTAACAGAAGGTCTGAACCTCTTCCTACAGAGGATGATATTCCTCTTTATCAAGGTTTTTAAACTGGCTAAGCAAATTGACCTTAAACGTAAAGGATTATTGGATTTATAGAAAGCAATGCTACTAGTAAATACGTTACACTACCGCCGAACGTAAAGTAAAGTAGGTAAGGTATTACGCATAATTCTCCTCTACTTCTAACTGAAAATATATCAAGTAAGCTATACAGTTAAAAGAAAATAAAGATGAGAACAAGGAAAATAAGTCAAAGGCTATCAGTTGGCACGTAAATTCTAGTAATAACACTAGTTCAGAAGAAACTTAATAACTATCTGATTACACCTTTTTATACCGCCTTATAAGTAAAGACCTTTACTACTAATATAACGATAAATGCACTAGCCCTATATACATCTTTACTATTCAAAACCGCTATACAAAATAAATCTTTTAGGGGAATATATCGGATAAGAGGGTGGTACGGTACTTAATAGGAAACTATTCGTAATATATCGCGTTACAAAAGAATACTAATACTACTACGAAACTTAACTATACGGATGTTAGTAAGGCTAAAGTTGGCTTTACCCTCGCAAAAAAAAAACTATTTTTATTAATATTGATAACGGTTAAAACTATTGTTAGCCTTATTGTCTTTCATATTTTAAGATCTTTTACCCTTTTCCTTTTTTTCCTAAAGAATATGTAAAACCTCAACGTGAACTTTGATGTTTAGACTAAAGAACTAATATAAGTTACGGCCGGTGAGAGGTTTTTATTTAACCTTAAGAAGGGGTATATTTGGTTTTCTCTTTAAGGGATAATAGTAGTAGTATTAAACTTAACGGAGGCGGAATTTCATTAATTTTATCGTAGATTCAATCATTCGATAACTAATAGGCTTTATAAAGTTTTAAAGGTAACTGGTTACAATGATATGGATTTGCTATCGTTAAAAGTGGTCGAACGACTTTTTTACGACTGCGAAATATTTTTAAACCCTTCTAAAGTTTAAATTTAAATGAAAAAAAGACCAAAACATTAATTCGGAAATTTTCTTCAACGTGTCTTACTTGAACGGCAAGTTAGTACTATATTTTATAGATCTCGCCACGGATTTTTACGACGTTAAGTTTCTCACAATCATTACAGCAAATGAAACATAGAAGGCAGTACATACTTTGTAAATTAACAGATACCTTAGACTACTTAATGTACTAATTCACGATACTGGCACCAACTTCATTACTAGAGAGTTTTATGCTAATATAAAGTTAATAGGAATTTAATATAAATAGGTTCCCATTAAATTATACTAGGGTATTAATAAGGTAGAAAAGGTATACTCCTTTTTATGAAAAGCCTAAGATATTCTTACATTGGAAATTGGAAGTTTTACAAGTTGAAAAACACGGGTTTAAATAGCAGTAAAGGGTTTTAACGATATTATTAGCCCTAACGGACTTATATAAACTTTACTGGTATTTGGAGCCTACTCATGTATAATAGCAAAGATACCACCCTCGTTAAGTACCTAGAAATGTGCTATAGTATATAGAAAAACCTTAAAAGAGCTAAGGAAGGAATTGACACGCTGTTAGGTTAATGATGCCTTTAATATTAGGAACAGACCTTTAATAACAGACGTGTTTTTACTCTCCCTTTAAAGTAAAATCCTTACGTGGCGCGAGTTAGGTAAATGAGATAGGCCGAATAAGATTTTAATTATTATTAACTAAAATATGGTAGTTGAAACTATTAATAGCCTTATAACTTTCCGAGCCATATAGGTTAAGCCATATCGAAGACTCCTCAGATTCGCAAAGTCTAATAAATATTTATACGTTGATAAATTCCGAGACGAGCTAATTAGCCAATAAAACCCTCCAGATTCGATTGTTGATAATCTAATAAAACTTTGGCAGCGTGGACGACTATGTAATAAGAGGATATACACTAAAGAAGAGGAAGGTAATAGGGATTACAAGCCCTGAAAAACGTATATAGAAGCGTAAGTGCCTTAAAAGAAAAAGTCAAACGGAGAACTAACCTTTAATCTAAGTACAGAAAACTTTATTAATATACTAGGTAAGTCTTTGAAGGAAAGTAACAAAGTGAAAATTAACGGCTTTTTATTACAGGAAGTTGTAAAATTATGCCGTTAACATAATTTGAAGACTAAGACGTTACCATTTTTAAATCAAAGATCGTTTACGAGGTGAAATGCAAAACCACGGACCGGCCGTACGAAAAATTACGACTAATCGACTAAGGATACGGTAATGAAAGTGAAGACTAAATCCTCAATCAATCGCTTATAATCCAAAAGATCAGCTAGCGTTTAATCGTTGTTATTACTACTAGTTTGACTGTTGGTGCAAAAGGTTAGTTTAAAGTTAATAACCGGAACATTACATAAGCATATACGTTATCTGCCACTAATCTTTAACGCATTGTACTTCTAAAGCTGCCAAAAAACCCAGGGGACAAGTTTCTGGTTAACAAGGTAATAAGTTATATCAAATCTTTATATAGATTAAACGAAATACGCGTCTACTGGTTTCTAACGTATTAGGCACATTTTAAAAACAGGTTAGGTATAAAAACTTTAAATTTTGACCTGTGCCTGTTAATTATGAAGGGCAAAAACTTTGGCATCATGGTTATATAAATAAACAATACCCTTTTCATCGGCGATACTGGGTTTTTGGCAGCGAAACAGCGTGTTATGGAAAAGTCAAGCCTCTGGAAATGTATGTTAATCGAATCATTGGTCGAAGGCTTATAACTCAACTTTAATAGATTGTTACTCCGTATTTATAGTGTTAAAGCTGAAAAAAACACTTACATTAGCCTATGCCAAAAGGGTTAAGTCAAAAACTTAACGATTATTGATAAAACCGAGGAGGTAAGATTACAAAAATATCTGAAAAAAAGGATCCGTATGACTTATATTACCATATTATGTTAACCAAAAGTATTGTAAGACCTTTGTATTACAACATAAGCATAAAGCCTATGAAATAAGAACTTTGAAAAATTCAAGAAGCGGATTCAATAGGGAATAAACCATGTAAAAGAAGAAATCAATATGGTTTTTGTAAATCTAACGAAGGCGAAACTAATAATTTTCGCGAACAGGTTATTTGCTAATAATATTAAACTTATATCGTAAATCGGTTTCCTAATAATGCTCATCAACGAAGTTAGGTCTAAAGGGTAATTTAAAATCACCGGAAACTCCGTACACTAGATATCTATCAAGTATAAACGTGTAACCCGAAATATGCTAGCCTTAAAAGTCTACTGCATAATGATAGGCTTTGAAATCGGTATAATAACTAACGGCACATTAAGGATTATTACTAAACAGCTAGGATTGCCACTGATACCTTTAGTAGTATATACCGATTTTCGAAAACTTTACGTATACTTATAAAAACTAGGTACAACTGATAAAAACGCTTAATAATAGATGTAATAGCTTTAAGGGAAGTATACAAAGCACGGACAATCGATAAGTTTCGGTAAATTAACAGTAAAGATAACCCTATGGATGTCATAATTAAAACAATCTCTAATAACGCCCAAAAAAGGTTTGTAGATAGCAATACACTAACTATATGAATCGAAGAATACGTGGACCACTCCTTATGTGACGTAAAAGAATATGATTGCCCTGGTAAACTGGAACATTACTAAGGCAATAATGGTGATAGCAATGGTAGAGATGATAAAAGTGGCGATAATAGTACTTTAAACAACTGGAAAAAGGTACGTAAGTGATAACGTACCTGATTTATACAAATTTGTGGAAAAGGGTCTGTACATGGGGTTGGAGGAACAAAGGCTTTGGAAGAGTAAAGCAAAAAGGCTATAAAAAGCCGCAATTAAAGCTAATTTCAGTATAAATTAATCGGAATTAAGCAGGGTTTGTCTTGTAAATTGAAATGGGACTTCAGAAATTACCACCAATAAATGGCAAGCCACGCGGACGTATAGGTACAAAACAGAAAACCGCCAGTATTGGAATAACAATTAAATACAATATAACCAAGTTACCTTTACTTATAATAAATTTGATTATACTAAATAGAAAAATTAGCTGCAGCTTATGGGAATTCACTACAAATGCAGTGTAGTAGGTGTCCACTTTAAAGTAGGACACAAGTCGAAGCATTTGATCATACAAATTAGTATGTAAATAGGCTAACGGTCTGCTAAACTTAGAACTCACACCTCAATCAACAATATCAACGCAACACCAGTTACTTCGACCAAAGTGATTCAAATCGACTACATTGCAACGATAAAGACCTAACAATACCAATATCACTTTCGATGACTATAACGTCATAATTGAGTATGTACTAAGCGTTTTAAACGTTGTTAAATTAAATTTCGATATATTAAAATACGAGTTTGGCCTTCAAAGGATTGAATATTTGAACTTTATTCTTAAAGATGAAATCGTAGTATGTATGAAGCTGGAGCAGGTATGTATTCTTCTAAAACAGGTGGTTTTTAGGTTTATATTAAATCTACAAAAGTTTTTGAATTTTGTTAAGTTATACTTGTATTGGAATAGTATTACATATAGTGCAGTAGGTCAACATTAATTACAGTAAGGTTGACTATACTGAACTGCAAGTTGAGTGTATTGATTTGTTCAGAGTTACCGCATAGGTTATAAGTCGGGTACAGTATGCTGCACTTCACTCTAAGGCACGTACCAAGCAATTGGCCATACAAATTACAGTGCAGACCGGCTAGCGGTTTGCAAACCTAGAGAAATACATCTACCACTTGACAAATACAATATTACTGATACCTCGACCACGATTCGAATCGATAACGTTGCAACAATCTAAGGCACTAAAAATACTAATCGGTGCTTATTGGGTTAAACACAGATTAGCTAAGTAAAAAAAAGGCTACTTTCCGGTTACTTTCTTTGGCTACGGAAGCTAGGGTAAAGGAAATATTCTTGCAAAAAGCCTCTATTAGTATTACGTTAGTCACTAACGACAGGAAAACAAAGAAGACTTTTTGGGTTGAATCAGTCCACAACGGCAATCTGGAAGTAAAAAACGGTATCACCATTAAAAAACACCAAGAAATCTTTATTAATACTTCTTAAAGACGTTGAGATTAACTATTAAAAGTTTCAAAGTTCGTAAAGTTAGCAAAAAGCTAAGTTAGTACTATTACGGGTGTTATTACTATAAGAAAAACGATTAAGTTGCATGGCTAAACAATCTTTACCATTGAAAAACGATCTTCGACCTTACTCTTTATACCAAACCTTTACCCTACTTCACTTTTTTCACTTCACCCACGCTACTTGAATCGTCAAGTTCCTATTTTAAACGAAAATAACAAAAACCGTTAAGTTGTATCGAAAAAGCTACGCCGCGCAACTCAACACCAAGTCGCTAAGTTCCTATGCGACTTTACATTAAAACACTAAGTCCCTACACCTAAAGATCACCAATTTCTTTGTCTTACACTCCTTACAAAAACTGGCACTTCAAGATAGCTATCTCTAGCGCTTACTTTAAAACCATTATAGATCTCGTAACGAAAGAATTATTTAGGGCGTTTGGAACTCATTTTATCAAACACTACATTTATACCATTTAGAGGGAAAACGTTAACGAAGACTTAACCGAAAAACATCTAGTTAACTTTATTGGATATTCTATTGTGAAGCATAACAGCTACGACCTTAACTCTACATTTATTAAACGTCTCGATTTCTTCAACAAATAAACCATTAATATGTAAAAAGAAATTTAAAAAGGGATCAAGTCGAAGTTCAAGTCCGAATTGGAGAAACGTGGAATTTAAGTTCAAGTACAGGGTGTTACAAGGCCAGTATAAGCTCTTTTTGACCTTGTCTAACTAGAAAAATACTCTTAATACCTACGACTAAGGGAAAAGGTATTAAATAACTTTAACGCCCCTATACGTAATCTAGGTAACCTCCCCTTTACCTTTAGCTTAGTTAAAACTCTTTATGATTTGTCGATAAGAAACCTATTAACTTGATCGGCAGCCTAATACCCTTACATAACAGCGTAAAGTACGTCTTAAGCGGTGGCAGAGCGCGTGAAGCAAGGGTTATCAACGCGGCTAAAATTATTAACGTTGGTACTTTCTACCAGTTAATGAAGCGAAATCGTTAGGCTTCCCAAAACCTTTAGGTACCTATTACTTCCTATCAATATAACCGACAAACCCTTTAGAAACCTTTTCTATTTAGGTTTGCCTACACATAAAATCCTACTATAGGGAATATCATAGGATTTTACCCCTTAGGCTAAACGATTAGCAATTACCCTTAATACCGTAATTCGAAAGCTCCAAAGTCTAAACTGCTAAAAAACACTAACCAGAGCTAGAGTAACTATTGTGACCATCCCCTAAGATTTGTCAAAATGGTTAACATTAACTATAAACTGCTTACGGACTTCGCCAAAATTTAAAACAACGCAAAAATGTATCACAAAAAGTCTTATAACCTTTTCAACACCAAAATAATGCCATTTTTAAATATTTACAAGTAAATAAAGGTTTCCCCTTTAGGTTTTTACTTATTATTTCCCTAAATCCTTATAAAGAATGTTAAGGACTATCATTCAACTTTATTTACTCGAATTACTACGTTTCATGAAATATACGAAAATATAAAGAGACATTTTAAACACAGTATTCACCTCATATAATACCATATAAATTAGGCTACCACAAGATAAATAACGATAATAGCTAAGAAGAAAGAAGAGGAAATACACATGAATATACTTAACCAGAAAATTTACAAATTAATGCTATACCAGAAAGTAATAAGGAAAACCTATGTTAGCGAAGCCACACTTTGTAAACAGGTACGGGCAGTAGTTACGGGTATAAACGAGTTCGAATACGCTTTATAACGCACAGATGCTACTAGCAAAGGCTTTTATAGCCAGTTACGTTTTTCTTTTACTATTGTGAAAATGCGTATATCAAATTAGCTTAGTATATACCCCTAGCTCGATAACTTCTTTAACTTAAATGAAAAAAACCTTTCGGTAGTCAATTACGTTGACTGTAAATACGGTTACGGGTGCCCCCAACTCCTAAGATTTGGCCTACCATCATTAGACTAAAGGTAATAACCACGCTGGCACTAGTAAAGCTAAGATTTCAAACGGACCTATTAACCGCAAGGAATACCGTTCTAATAATAGTAAAATATGTTAGATTTATGGTTAGTCCGGCTACTAATTGACTTGGCACCCTCCTGCTAATAGAAATAACAAAAAGGTGATATATAAAATCCGGTACCTTACTACTTTTAAATAAGATTATTTAAATAAAATCGCAGATTTTCAAGGCGATGAGCCAATTAACAGCGATAATACCCACAAACAGATTAAGTAATACGAAAAACCTACTTCTAATACGGCTTAGTAACTAGCTAACCATGCTTTCTTATACTTTTTAGGCGCTAAAGACCCTTACCTTTTCCCTAACTAAGTCACCAACCCCTTATACACTTTTAATATTAGCGATTGTAATACAGATTATACGTTTTAAGGTATTTTTCCAAACACAGGGGTAATAAAGTACTTAATATGAAGATATTCATAGTACATAATATTATAGAGGGAAAATACTACAGCTATAAAGATTAATCAATACGATGTTGGTAAAGCTAAATTTAGTTTTAAATTAAGCGAATGATCATCACTACGAGGGACAACAGTAATTTAAACTGTTATGAAAACAATTACATTCCCTATCCTTATGTTACCTACTCATTTTCTTTTTTATTTAGAAGATATAAAGACCCTTGACATCAACTTCGATATCAACGTAAACGAATTTATTAGAAACAGTTAAAGGTTTTTACTGGCCATTAAACAGAGACACTTATATTTTTACCTCTAAGGCCTGAAAATAGTGGTATTAAACTTCAAGAAGTAGGATATACGTTCACTATACTGAAGCTTTAACCACCTAACTGTTAACAGGCTATATAAAGTCTTAAAGTCTGTAAGGTATAAAAATGTGAAATAATTTGCCGTAAAAGAAATTGAAAGACTTTGTTACCACTGTCAAACATATAGCCAAGCTCCCCGAAAATTTAAGTTTGTATTAAAAGACGATGAAGATTTTAACTGTAAGATTTCTATCGATATGTTTTACTTAGATAACAAACCTATCTTTTACGTCGTTAATTCAGTAAACTTTTTTTACGAGGTTAAGTTTCTAAAGACCCGTTGGACAAAAAATACGTGGAAAACACTAAGGATATTATAAATTAACACGTACCTAGGTCCATTTAACGTCTTTATATATGATACTGGTATTAACTTTACGGCGGTGGAGTTTTAAGGAAATGCTAAAATGATAGGTACTTGTAAAATCCTACTATAGCATTAGAAAGATTCAAAGAGTATACTTTCTACTTCTTCGAGCGTATAATATCCTTACATTAAAAATCGAAAGCTTTACGGATCCGGAGGAACGCCAATAAATGGCGATTAAAGGCTTAAAAGACATTGTGGGCTCTGATGTCTTAATGTCAATACTACTACTTTTTATAGCATACCAATACCTAACAAGTGGATTTTCGCTCTCGGCAAATACTTAAAAACGTATTACGACTTACGGTAAGTCTTTAAGGGAACTGCTAAAGTAGTAGGTACGCCGCCAGGTTAATAATGCTCTTAACAATAGGAACGGCCCTATAACAATCCAAGGATTTACTTTGTCGTTATAAAGTGAAATCCTCGTATAGAGGGAACCGAGTAAATAGAAAGGTTCGCATAAGATATTAAGTATCGCGAATTCCGAAGAGGTTGTTAAAACTACTAACGGTTCCATATATTTCCGAACCACTTAAGTTAAACTTTACATTAAAGCTACAAACGATAAAAGCCCTGAAACCAAACAACCAAGCTAATACAAATCTTTTTCACCTGTTATCGATAAGCCTATAAAATCCCCCCGATGCGGACGACTTCTGAAGAAGAAGAATGTTAAAGAGGAAGAATATAAACCGGGCTGTATCTACAATACTACTTGGGTTGATAGGAAATAAATGGATAACGAAGACTTAGTATTAAATCTCCGAATGTAAAGAGTTTTCAAAAGTTTGGGTAAACCCTTTACAAAAAGCGATAAGATCGAAATTAAGAACCTGTCAATTGGAAAAGTTGTAAAATTTGTACCAAAGACCGATTTTAACCTTTAAAACCCAAAAGTTATAATTCCAAAGCGAGGATTATCTACTAAGTCAAAGGCAAAATCACGGGTCGGCGGTACGAAAATTTACTCTGAATTATTTAAATATATAAAAATGAAGACAAGGATTAAATCCTTACGTACTCATCAACTATTTAAAATATCAACTAACGCCAGGTACTTACTTTAGTAACAAGTTTTCGAATCAAAACTAAGGGTAAGTTTACGCTTAATTACTGTAATATGACTTGGGACTATACGCAATTAGCAATGGATTGATAGCGGATTATATTATTAAAATTATTATGGGAACTACGTACCATCTACACCTGCGGAACGGTAATACAATATATCAAATTACCGTACGTATTACCTAAAATACGCTTCTATTAGTTTTTACCCTACTAATCGTACTATAAATCATGGTTAGCGATAAAGTTTTTAATATGCGACCCGTGATTACTAGTAATGTAGGAAAGAGGCTTCGGTATAATAGGTATATAAATTAACAATACCTCTTTTGTGGAAACGGCTGGCTTTATGACATTAGAATCATAACCGATTAAGGACTTTAAGTTTTGAAATTGTAAGCCGATAACAATATTAAAGGAGAGTGGTTGATTTAACTTTAATAGACTGTTTATCTATATACTTAGTACTAATACCAGTTATAGCTTTCGTCAAAGAGTCTAAGGCATTGTTTTAGCTATAATTAACAAGATTAATGTAGTTAAGGCTTAATGGTACTTAAAACAACGTATTCAAGACAACTATATTATTATTTTATATTGAATGATTGACGTCTACGATCTTTTCATCGCGTTACAATTATAAAACCAAGCAAATAAAAACTTTAACAGGTTAAATAAAAGGCTCGAGTTACATATGCGAAGCCTAAACCAAAGGGTTGATACGGGTTCAATCGACTTATTAAGGGCCAAGTTAATAATCTTTAAGAATGGGTCCTTTACAAATAACACCAATTTGTCTTTACCAATCAGCTTTTTAATAACTCTCTTCAAAGAAGACAAACAGAAAGTCTAATTTAGTATTATCGGTAGCTTAATTTACTAAACCTTCGTTAAATATAAAAGGATTATATAAAACGTGTTTATTTTGAAGGTTTATGGTATAATAGCGGATTTTAACATAGGTATAGCATTGTGGAAAACCTTTAACCTTATTACCAAGTAATGAAAAATTCCTCTTATCCCGATTGTAATTTGTATCGATTTAAAAATCCTTTTCGAATTCCTTTCGAAACTCGGAACCACTAGCGAAAAACACTTGATAATTAATGTAATAAAACTCTGTAAAGCTCATAATAAGAAGGAGATTAAAAATTCCGATGGATTAACGGCAAAGAAAATCCCGAAAATTCTATAACGAAGGCAATACCAAATTTGGCTCTGGAAAGGTTTGTGGATAACAACAAGCTTACCATACATATTGAGAGCTACGTTAATAGTCTGCCCAGAAAACCAAGATCACGTAACAGTGTTTAGGGACGGGCTAGTAAACTGGAAAACTGTCAGGAAAGCGAAGAAATTAATGATAGCGATCTATTTGATTGTCACGGCTAAAATAAAAACTTATAAAAGGTTGCAGTGTAAGAGATTTTTGTAGGAATTAATAAACTCAGACCTCGAAGCGACGGAGCAATTAAGGTTAAACGGGGTCAAATAGGGTCAATTTGCATATAATTTGGTGCAATTCAGTATAGAACTCAACTGGAATTAATAAGGGTCTGGCTAGTTGACGAGGAGAAAATTCAGTAGTAACCAAAAAAGATTAGTTAAGCACACTAACATATGCATACAAACTAAAAAGCCGTTAGTATCAAAATAGTATTACATATAATGCAGTAGGTCAACCTTACTTACATTAAGGTTAACTATACTGAACTGCAAGTTGAGTGTATTGCTTTGTGCAGACTTACCATATTGGGTATAAGTTGAGTGCAGTCCGCAGCGCTTCACTTGAGGGCATAGGCCAAACAATTGGCCATAAAAATTACAGTACAGACCGGCTAGCGGTCTGCCCAACCTAGAAAAATACATCCACCACTTGACCAACGCAATACTACTGTAAATCGACAACGACTCGAATCGACAACGCTGCAACGATCTCAGGCCCTACTAACAACTAGTAATTTATTCGGGATTATTTAATAATCGTCAGCTTTTTAATTCGGTTAATTAGTAAAGACGCTGGTTTTTGGGGGGGGCTTGAGAAAAAGGCTGTTTTCAAACGAGTCAAGCTTTCCTTTTATTTCGAATCAATTTTCATCTAATAAAACTCTAACCGATATTTTTTTTCAACGATGACTATTTTGATCAGTTTTAGAAAGACTATTTTTTTTATATAACGATTGGTATTTTATTAGTTTAATAACGCATTACTTTCGTCGTTCATAATTTATCAAATATATTTACGAAATTTACGATAAAAACCAATAGACATTATAAGTTACTTAAGAATATAGAATAAAGGAGTTTTGGGATATAACTCACCCGTTTAGTATTTGAATGAATTTTGAATATTTAAGATATTTTAGAGCTATTAAATTGTTTATTAAACGATATAGCTGTCAAATTAAATACCTTGACGAGTTTTATTTTAAAATTATTTATAATACAAGAGTAAACCATATATTACCAAATTTTTCATTTCCATGAAATCAGGATATTTTCAAAAGCATTTTTGACCCCCGCCTTTGAATACGTAAATCATAACTCTTACGCCCCGAATAAGTTGTTTTGGAGCTACTCCTATATATGCACTTTTACCGGTAAAAATTAATACTAAAATAATGAGGATACAACGTAAACAAATAGTTATGAAAGTATATAAAGAATCGAAATGGTCAAAAAGATATCCTAGTTACTCTAAAAATCGTATAACATTCTTATATTAAAGACCAAAAGCTTTACGAACTGAAAATTGTGTTTTTAAATAACAGTAAAACTACTGAATAATAATCTGGACACTGACGGATTAGTATCCACACTATTGGTTTTTAAGAACAGACTAGTTGAACTAGTATATAACCTTTATAAATAGGTACATAAAAGAGAGTCATGACATACGGAAAAAAACCTATGAAAAACTGCGGAGGTAATCTTCCAGACGCCAAGTTAATAACGCTATTAATAACAGAAACAATCTTACAACGATTAATATTAACTTTACCATTGTAAAATAAAGTTCTTATATAAAGAAAGCCAGGAAAATGGAATAAATCATTTAAAATAATAAATATCGAAAACTTAAAAAAGTTCTTGAAACTATTGATCGTCTTATAACATTTCACATAGCCTAAACTAAACGTTTTAGTAGAATAAATCCTAATGAAGATCCTGAAAATAAACGAATAAATTAATATTCCCACCCCTCCCCCCACTGTAATTCACAAAACAATAAAATCATGACGACATGATCAACCATTGAAAAGTAATAGGGTCGAGGTAATTAGATTCCTCATAGGAGAAGTTATACGATTTATATGTAAATGTAACTTTAACTTTCACAACTGAAACTTTACGATCTTTAAGTCGAGTATTATTTACAAGGTTAAAAGAATAACAACAGACGAATCATACGAAAAGTCACCTCTAATCGCATGAAAATACGGTAATAAATGTGAAACCACAATCCTTACGTAATTGTTAACGATTTAGAAAATCAGCCAACACCTAGTAGTTGCATTCAATGTGAGTTTAATGAAAAATATTAATGGAAATTTCATTTCAATAGTTTTAATAATACTTAAATGTTAGAATATTAGGAATTAAAGTATAGTTGATCAATATTACTTACAGTAAAGTTGACTATACTGACTTCAAGTTGAGTATATTGTTTTTAAGCCTATTGTATTGGCTGAAAGTCAAGTACAGTATACGCCTACTTCACACTAGGGTATAGTTCAAACAGTTGACTATAAAAATTACTATGCAGACCGGCTAGTTGTCTGCCAAACCTAGAACAATACATTCACCACTTGATCATTCTAATACTACTGTTACTTCGACCAATTGAATCGACAAAGTTGTAACGTCTAAAGCTCTATAGATAATGTAATGATCACACTAAATACCCGTGAGTATATAGAAGGTGTCAGAGGGTTTATGTTGTCAAGAAGGTAGCAGAGGTGCTGAGTGAACAATATCGCAACCGTGCAAGTAATAATCAAAAGCCGTGAGGCTATTCAGAATATACTGAGACTGAATACTTAGATTGACAACTGAAGAGCTATGAAGGAAATACTATCTATGTGGTGCTAACCATGTCCTTATATCTTTAATCCTTCATACGCCTTCAGTGCTGGATTATGTTGGATCGAAACATAATCCCAATGATCCTGGATCTGTTGGATCGAAACATGATCCTAATGATCCTTAGTGTGTAACCCTAACCCTAAGGTTGCTAACATAAGAGATATATCCCCCCCTGATGTGTTGAATATCAGGTTCTTAGTGGCTTAGACTCATACTGACCTGTGTTCTGACCCTCCGATGTTCTTGGGTCATAACAGATACTAATTAGTATTTATTAAGTTAAATACAAATAAGCTAAGTAGAAGAATAAGCTACTTTCCAGTTACGATTTATAAAAGACTAAGGTAGAGGAAATATTTTTACGAAAGGCTTTTACGAATTGCATTGATTTTTACGGTAGTAAGTAAAGAAACTCTTTTTTCTATGTCGGCTTTTATGGTAGCTTAGATCTAATGATGGTATTTCTATTCTAAAATACTAAGAAATATTTACGGATTCTTTTTAAAAGAAATGTTAAGATTAACCTGGAAAATTCTTAAAGTTATTCAAGTTGGCAAACCGATAAGTCAGTATTAATGCGGGTGATGTTATTATAAAAAATACTAAGTCTTATATATTACAACTTCTAACCTTAAACCTTTACTAATAACGAACGACTTCCGACCTTTACTGTTGGTAAGGTCCCTAACCTTTGGGTTCACGTGAAAACAAGGTATTTAGAAGAGTAATAGTTAGATTGATATTGTAGTATAAAGTGGGGATAATGTAACGGAGAAGCATTTATAGGTACACGCCACAGGTAAGGGTTTATAAGCCCTCACTCAGAGCGTACTACTCTAAACCGCTCCATGCATTGCCTTTCGGTTTGGTGTAGCTATGATAGACCGATCCATGTATTGCAGTTCGGTCTAGTATAGCTATTTCAAACCGATTTATATATAATGAACTTTGCGTTTTGTAAGAGTACAGCCTATAGCATAATACGTTATCATACACTATACAGGAATACATCTTATAATACAGTATACTGTTACTTTCCCTATATATACTATTTATAAGGGTATATAATAATATCCACACAAGAAATCTTTTCTTCTTTTCCTTATATAATGATCTGTAATATTAGTGTGGTTATAAAGATCTAAATTAGCAGTTTCCATAGTAATAGTGTTGTTGCCGTATTAAAAAGATCTAAATTAGTAAGTTTCCGTAGTAATAGTGTTATTGCCGCATTAATTGTAAAAGGTCCAAATTAAAATGTTCGGCTAGGATTATTAAAGTTTAGCTGAGGTAGTAATTGTAATTCCGGTTTGGTTGGTATAGTTAAATGGAAGCGATATATTAAGCAATAACACCTTTCGTGGTTTTTGACATGGGTAATTATGTAGGGGTGATTACTTCGGGGTAATTATGTAATTAGGTATTGAGTTAGTATAAAAAGATGTATTGCCATCAGCTTAAGCAAAACTTTTTTTTTTAAAGGCGCGTAGTCTAAACAGATACAGGTCACCATTTGAATTTAATCTTTATCCCCATAAATCTAATTAAGCCGTATCCTTGCTTAACTTTTGTTTATTTTAACCAAAATAAGCCGTTTTTGTAGGTATGTTACTTAACCAATACCTATATATTAACATCTCGTCTTTAAATAGATGTCGCGTAAGAATAGAATTGCAAAGCGCCACCTAGCATAAAAGTGTTGGCGCGCTGCTACCGCCGTAACCGCCGTCGCCACCACTACTATTAATTCGAATTTATGGGGCAAAATTTCGTCAATTACGGCCTCTTTACCCACCGCCTCTACGCTGCCTAGCTCCGCCGCCACCACGCCGCCTAACCACGTTGCCACCTCTACTTCACACCTCCCCGTCGCCGCCGCCACAACCTCCTCCTTCCCTTCCTTTCCCTCTCCCTTCCCCATCTTCTAAGGGGAAAAGTGGGGGGCTCCTAAGGTTATAAACCTTACCCTTTCCCTATAGGTAAAAACTTCATCACCCGTAAGGTCCCCTTTATGCCGTAAACGCAGCCTGGCGTAACTACGTTAGAGTTTGTATATCCCTAATCTATCCGTTCGTATACTCTTAATTTCCTTTTTTTTAGATAAGGAGTACGAGGCGGACCTGCTTCGCCACTTCGAAATCAGTATTTCTCAAGTATGTTTCATAGTCTTTTTAATGTGTAAGGCGTTGTAGTGACGTACCCGAGTCCGTAGCCCCGGGTCGTTAATGAATACACCTTGCGTATCGTATATCTCGTTCGCGGCCGCGGGTAAGTCCGTTAGCGATTATTACGAAAGTGGGGGTTGTTCGGCCCGTTATTACCATTACAAGCGGACTAGTAACTAGAACACCCCCGTTCCGGTAATCCTAGAGCTGTAAGCCGAAGCCGTATTATGCGCCTAACGGCTTTTTGATAAGTTTGAACCGAACCTTAAAATTTTTCTTAACCAAAAATATACCATTCGAAACGATCAGAAAAATTATCGTAAACGAAAGTAATTAAAATGAGCCGATACTAATTAGTAATGAACGCTAACCAGCGGACCAAGAAAACGGCAGCTGCCGTCGCCTTTTAGAAACGGGGCCTACGCATATACTATGTAAGCGAATTTAATAACGTTATTACACATTGCTGTAAAAAGGGTAATCCCTCCCTTACACCTTTACTTAAGAGTATAACTAATAAAGCGTAAAGCCACATCCTTACTAGCGTTATTAAAGTCGATAGCGGTGATGGTGGTAACTCTAATATAAACGGGAAAGTAATGGGAAGGTTGATAGGAATGCGACAACGTCGTTCTTTCCCTTTAATAGTAGATAAATACCTCCTCCAGCTGGGCCAGCATGCTCGGCTATAATGTAATACGTAATATAGTAATATGATCACTTTTTATAATATAAAGGATTAAAGTTAATAATCTTAACTTAAAGTATAGAAATAAAAAAAAGTCAAGATACCAAAAAAATAGTGTGATAGCGTAGGTTGAAATGGAGTATGTTAAATAGTAAAATACCTAATAGGGTCAAAGTAGGTAAAATAAAAAGTAATAAAATAATGAGATCGATATGAAATAATGAAATTGAATAAAAAAAAGAAACGAATAGGAAATTCCGTCGGGTCGAGGCGTAAGAAATAAAAAATGCCAGAATTTCGGGACCGATATAAAATAATAGGGTTAAATAAAGGCAAAACTAGGGATCGACGCAAATAATGTAATGCGTGCCGACCTAAATTGGCGAAAGTTGGTGATATAGTTTATTAGGGTCGTAAAACATGTTCAACTACCCCAATAAACAATATACCTATCGATATAAATATTTTTAAGGCGCCGTTTGGTATAGCTTAAATTATCGTATCCGTTAGATTCGATTTTACGTTAATTTATCTTATTTCATCGATTTTACGGCGTTTATATAACTCGCGTAAAGTTATAATATCAATTACCAAACGTTTTTAGTTTATAATACCTAATTTAACTAGATATTTATAAAACGGAAAAAAGTTAGTATAAATTGTAAGAAAGACAGGGCGTAAACTAAAGCTAATAACAATTATTCGGACTGTTATATCTATAGTAATACCTCAATCGAATACTCTAACTATACAATAGATTTCAAAAACCAAAACACTCCTCGTAACTCTTTTGTATTTAATTACACTCTAATAAATAATGCTTTTTTTCGAAACGTAAAGCCGTTTCAGGCTAGTATTTCATTAACAAGGATTAAAACGAAGCTTATTTACGAATTACAATCGCTATTATTAGCTAAAAAGCCGTTAGTAAAACCAAATAGCTTTATAATTCATATATCTAACGGTACAAATTATAAACCGCTCCTTAAATTATATATTTATTACCAAAAACATTATTTCAACGCCTTATATATATTGTCCATCGGGTCGGTATAGTATTCCATTTTGATGAAAATATTAAATATTACTTTTAATTATGTTATAAAAGTAGCCTAAACACCGAGTATACATTAATATTTATATTCGTCGGCCTATTTTATACTATTAAAAACAATAAGGGTAACTTTATTTAACTGCCCCTTTCATGTAAGGTTCATGATACCGTTCCGGCAATAACAATAAATTTATTAAAATCGATTGCTTAGTCTTACATCAGGTACATCTAAGGTTTAACTTTTCAGCCGGCCTTCAAAAGTTTCCTTTCTTGAAAAACGGAAAACAAAATATTTTACAATGTGAAAGTGTCGTCCGTTTGCATACCTGTTAGTGTAAAGCCCTCTGAACGAGCTATCAACACTAATAAGTACGGGTCGAAGGTAAATTTAGTTATTTTAAATCGTTTTTATAGTACTTTCAGTAGGTGTTATACCAATAAACACCAGGTTCGACCAAGCCGTAAAGTGGTTTTATAATGCGTAAAATCGTTTTAAACGGGTAATATTGCCTAAGGTCCTCAGATATATCGACGTTAATTCTTCTTTTAAGCCTTTTTTCAAATTGGGTATATGCCTGTATTATGTCTCAAAGTTCGATAAACAGGTTATATAATGCGTTAAAGAATGCTTTGAGAGTAAAAATTAGGCGATAACTAATCTGTTATAACGTAGGTAATTAAGTTATAATATCCTTTTTACCTTCGTTGTTATATCCTTTAATAACTAAACTGGTCTTTTTATAAGGTAATCCGGTTTTATCCTTAACTTCGTAGACGAGGCAAGTTGGAAAAATTCTGCAATTACCTTAAATAGCCGGGTCGAAAAGTTCAAAACGAAATACATTTTAGTTGATTAAAGCGGAGATTTCCGTTTGAATATATTATACCCATAAAGTACTTCAGGTGATAATAATATCTTTATAGCAGAACTTTAAGCTAAGATTACGGTCTGCTATTTCTTTCTACGTAATAAAAAAGTCTGTAGCAAAGTTTCTAAGGTGTTTTTTTAATTTTCGAGTCGCAAAGGCGCCCTCAGCGGCGAGATTTTGATAGGGTTAATACAAATAGACCGCTTTTATCTGAAGGGATCTAGCCGAAATCGTACCATGGGGGTAAAGTTAAAGTTAGGGTCAATTTAAATTCTGTATTTCAAGGGGTATTTCGTTAATGGTTTTATTTGTTCTACGGTTCCGGGACATTCCTTTTTACCTATCTTCTATATTCTTATACTATTATCCAGCAAAACGAATTCATACCATTCGGTAAATTAATGAATACATTATAGCTTTTAAACCCTTTAATTCTCGAAATGTTAATACATCCATCGTTCGTCCTCCAAATTAAAACTTTAGATTATAATAGTAAATCCAAAACGTTAATTTTACGTAGGCTATTTTTCATAGCCAACGCTTTAAATACGTCGTTTTTCGCCCGCAAGGAGCGTAGTGCCACCCTAGACTTCGCTACTGTATTAACTTTTTACACTATAAAAGGTAATAAAATAAAATCTTTGTAAATCTTCGGATAGGTATTAAAAACAAAGAGCGTAGGGATAAGCCTATTTAGGTCAAAGTGTTACTAACGACGCTAATCGACATTTAAATGATAGATTTATTAAAACTTACGCCATTCAATTCCTTTAATAACACAGTATAATTTTTTTTCTTTCTAAATAACTAGTAGTAATATTTACATTTTCAAATACCCTACGAGGCGTTTACTAAAATTTATTTATACTTATTACCGGTTATCCAAGCTTTTGTACGCTATTCTGTAAATTCGAAAGCCGTATTAACTTTATGTGTAATCCAGTTGAAGGGCCCGAAATAAATGTTTAACTAATAATAAACTAAAGCGTCCTAACAGTTAGAAATGAAAACGCCTCGTGTAAATTCAGTGATCTAAAATAATGTTGTCGGGTCGATAGCGTAAAGGACTAGTTAGCTATCTAAACATATAACATTAAGAATTGATAAGTAATTAAAGTTTACATCGTTTTAGGGGCGAAGTTTAAATCGTCATAGAGCTTGTAAATATAACTGATACTTATGAAAAAACTTTTCGATAGCTTTAAATACGTTTTTTCCTACATTTGTATAACTTATGGCGTAGAGCAAGCATTAAAAACGTTTTGTAACCGGGTATTCGAATCGTTAGTAAAAAGTTCGTAATTTCGGTTAAGTTAAGTAAATAGCCTTAATTATACGTCCTTCGAGGAAAAACTACAAATAGCCGAACTTAAGTCGAAATGATATGGATACGCTATTTAAAGCGCAGACAAATTAGTTAATCGTATTTCGAATTTTAATTCTGAGCTTATTTATATGAGTTAATAAAAGTAAAAATAGTATTTCAAACTTCATTTCGTAAAGATTGACTGGTATGAAACGCGAATTTATAACGACCGTTCCGAGCAATAACGTTTTTCTTTTACTCAATAAAACCTTTCGGTGTTTTCCTATTTAATTTAATTGATATTTCGAAAACTTCGCCATAAGTACGTTGAATTGTCGTTTCCAGCCTTTAATATTTCGGTTACGTTAATATTAGGTATAATACTTTAAAAACTGTTTTCGTATTTGTTAAAAAACGTGAATTGCAACGCTATGTAAGTGTTAAATACTTAGTTTACTGAGTTCACGCCTATAATATACATAAACAAGGCATTTTTTAAGCTGGAGAAGATTTCCCAAGCGGTTTTATTGTCGTAGGCGGAAAGGTAGGCATGATTACATTTAGGGTCGTTTTTTCTGAATATATCTTCGTAAGTGTAAGAGTTAAACCCGTTAATTATACCTTTATATTTGGCTACGTATATTACAAAATTGACATTGAACCGATCCTTAAATATACATTAACCTCAAAACTATGGTTCAATTGGAATTTACTTGTAAACGGGGTAATTAGTAAATTATTAACCGACTTTACCATACATGATATATCGTTTTTGTAAATTTGTAATACTTTGTATACTTTTTCGTAGGTATTATTATAATCACAGTAAGTTTCGTCCATTTTCGAACGAACGTTCTTGTCCCTTATTATTAGGGTTCTTTCTTTAATACCTGTACTTCAGGCGTTGGTTTTATTTTGAGTAAACTTTGAATTTTTTATTTAAAGTATAATAAATGGTTTCGACAAGGTTCGCTTTGATAAGTTAGACGTTGCCTTTAAATTTGTCGGTTACAAATGCTAATTCGAAACTCGTTTGTCAGTGTATCGAGGTTTTAAACGATGTTTTCAAGCTTTTACAAAAGGTCTTCAAATCATTTTTCGGTTTAAAAAGTATAAGGTTTAAATTTGGGTTTTCGCGATAAATATTCGTTATTCTTTAGATAAATAGTTCATTACCTTGATATTTTAGTTTGAAGGCTGCTTAAAAATTTCGGAACTTGATCAATAAGGCGGTAGAAATTTCTTATATGGTTTCATCGACGTTTGTCTATTTTTTTTTACAGATTTCCAAATCGTACCAATTTAGTTCTTATCGTAAAGTTCGTGATTAATTTCTCTAACGAAGTGAAATATAAAGCGGTTATAGTACTTTGTAAATTTGTTTACCTGCGTAAATTAATACATATATCATTTTTGGCTTACCTAGAAAATATACCAGATAAAATAATATAAAATTGGGATAGCTTGATATCTAGTTTCTTATATGCATTAAAAATAATACATATATTGTTATTAAACACATCGTATGGTTTATCGTTGTAATTCTCGTTTATATCCCGAATTTTAACGAAGTTGGTAAGCTTTATAAGATTAATTTTATCAGTGGAAAAGCGGTACGTTGAAAGGTTACGTTAGGAGTTGTAGTTGGCGCGTATTAGTCCGTAAAGTATATATTAGCGTTTCATGCCGTTTTTCAATTACTGGATCGGGTTATTCTTTGTATTTTATCCGATGTTTTTATAATCGATCGGGTTGTTTTCGGTGTTTCGGCCTCTTTTGTTATAGCCGAACAGGTTATTTTCAGTAGTCGGGAAGTTCTTTGGTATTCGGTTTTGTTTGCAATGTATCTCGATATAGGGGTCTATTATACTTACGAAGTAGATGAAAATTATAATCGTTTTTTTCCCTTGAAGTTTTTACTCCTGACTTATAATATAAGTATAAAATTAGGTTGTCTTACACCTCGTCCTTGTCGTTTTAATAACAGTTTTTTTTTTTTTTTTTTTTTACTTTGTAAGGTTACACCCATTTATAAATTCTGATAGGTATAAATATTTTTCCCTTGAGCCTAATACGTCAACGAATTATGCTATTTCGAATAAGGCCTTTACAAGGAAGCCATTCCTACCTCCTAAGGTATTAATACCTCTGATTTGTATCTGGTACCATAAGGCTTTGATAATAGTAAGATTTACTATTTGTTATATATCTAACGTTCACGTTGAAAATCTTTCGTGGAAATTATTTAGTAAGTTAGTTCTTTAAGATTTTTCTTTGTAATAACGAAACATAAAGGTTAAAATATATATATTTACTATATATAGGTCGAATTTCTCAATTAATGAATTAATAGTATTATTTTAAAAGTTAAAGTCGATTTCGTATATTATAAGCTTTTTAATTCTCATTTATTTGACCAAAAGATATAAATAGGCGTTGGATTCCTTTATTAATGTTCATTTTAGGGCTATAACTGTAGGTGTCGTATTCCCATATACACTTCGTTCGTTGATATAATCGTAAATTAGTGATTTTACGTCGCGGTTATGTTTATGTACATTCGGATTCCAATGTTTCAGGTAATTCGTTTCACAAATAACAAATATAAAGTAAATAAAGTAATTAAAGTGATTTAAATAAGGCTCATTAATGTTCGCTAATACAAATGAATTTTGAACGATAAATAAAACGTAATTACAAATTGATTAGGCTTTTTAAATTAGTTGTATTCACGTTTAGTAACTTTACGTCAACTGAACGGTTAAGAAAACTTAAAAGTAGTAGAAACTAAATTTAAAATACGTAAAATGACGCGTAAAGGAGAACAAAGTAAAGGAAGTGTAGGGCGAATAGGGTAAAGAGAGGGTTATTGTGGGGAGGTATTTTATATAATCCGGTATTTAGTAATTGGTCCGTATTCGTGTATCGTAACTGAATTTGGTAAAGTAATTGGTTTGGTTATTTTGTACGTAACCACTTTTATTAAAGATATCGGTTCGGATGGCTATATTATAACCGCTTTTGAATTAAAGGATCGGTTTGGATATTTTTTTCGTAACAGTCTTTGTATTTTACGAGCGTTGGGGATTACCGAAAATCGGATCGATCTTAATTAAGGGTTCCGAAATTTGGTGGTTTTAACTTACGTAACCCGGTACGTAATGAAACGCTCTTTAAAAAGTACCCGAATACGTTAAAACGCTAAATAAGGGTTAATGATATCGTATTAAAATTATTATTTTAAAGTCACTTAGTCTTTATAATCTTCATATACGTTGACGTATTATTTTTTTAAAAATGAAATGTTAAAGTATAAATAATTTAAACCGTTACAACATCCTTTTTGAGGTATTCAAGTCATATGTCTTCCTTTTTTCCTAAGTTATTTAGAGTCGATCTATTAGATTATTAATTAAGGTAGATAAGGTTTAAAAACTTGAGATTGAGGTAAAATAAAGTATGAAGGAAAATGATATTTAAATTGATATTTCAATACAAAGTAAATTTAATACAACAAAAAAGCATTTAGAGGCATACACCTCATTTAAGGATTTATAAGCCCTCACTTAGAGCGTACTACTTTAGACCGCTCCACGTATTGCTGTTCGGTTTGGTGTAACTATTTTAGACCGATCCATACATAATACACTTTACGTATTACACGAGTGCAGCTTGAAGCGTGATAAGTTATAGTGTACTCTGTAGGAGTGCACCCTGCAATACAGTGAACTGCTACTTGCCTTATGTATACTATCTATGAGGGTATACAGTAATATCCACATTTACTAATAATGAACAACCTCCAACCTTCACCTCCACACCAAATCTTTACCCTTACTTTACTCTTTTCTTTTCCTTTACATCAATTCATTCTTTAAAATCACTATTCTTAGCGAAAATACTAAGAATTTCCAAGTCACGTTAGGAATACCACGTTGCGCTACTTTATAGTAAATTGCTAAGTTTATACACCCTCAAAACACCAGGTTTTATACCAATCACAAAGTTAAGATAACTACCGAAAACGTTTAATTTAAATATATTACCGATTTTACCTATAAAGAAGTCATTGAAGCTTATACAACTGTTCCTGTTAACTACGATAATAAATGATTATAGATTCAATATATCGACTAGTTTTTGATGAAAGTTTACCTTACTAATTACTTTAACTAGTATACTCTCGACGTGGACATCGGCGAAAACTTTGACCGTGGCATCCGCACCTTTTAAAACTGTTTTAAGTTTTTCACTTACTAGAGAATTAATATGTAAAAGATAATCCAGAGTACCGTTAAATTCAATTCGAAACAGGAGGTAACTTGTTGCATCATTTACATCCAAGAAAATACCCTATTGAACCTGGTTAAGACCTTCTTTGAATTAGCGTAACGAAAAGACTCATTTTAAAGTCCTAATCCTTAAGACTCCAGAAGGAAAAGAAAGAACATTAATAAATCTTAACGCTAATATACGCATTTCAGGTTATTTTACTTAATACATAGTTAAATCAAGCCTCTTTTCGCGTTAACGATGAAAACCTCATTAATTTGCTTAGAATTTTAGCTCCTTCATATGATAACGCGGAGTACGCTTTTAGCGCTGTTAGTGCGTATAGAACAGCGGTTTCTAACGTGGAAAAAGGAATTGATGTTGGCGTTATTTGGTAAATTAAGCAAAACAATCAAGCCATTAAAATCTCCTATCATGTAAAAGTCCCTCTTACCCCTTAATTATTCTTCTAGAATCGCTAAGTCCTTGAAAACAATAATTCTTACAACAGGTACGGCTACATATATAAGCTTTATGCGGATCCTACTACGAGATTGAACCCCTTAGGCTAGGTGACTAGTAATTACCCTTTATATCGTAATTTGGAAGCTCTAAGGCTTAAATTAACAAAATATACCAACAATGATTGGTGTGATTATCGCAACCTTTCTCCGAGATTTATCAAGATAGTTAACATTAATTACGAGCTTTTCCCGGACTTTGCCAAAATTTGGAACAATATATAGAAGTATGATGGGAAACCTTAAAAAATTTTAATACCAAAATAATTCCTTTCCTAAACATTTGTAAGTGGATGAAGGTTTCTTCTTTTAATTTTTTTCTACTATTTTCAGCAATACTTATAGAGTACGCCCAGAATCACTACCTAATCTTTCTAACTCGATTAATACCCCCCCGAAAGATCTATAACCATATGAAAAGTTACTTCGAACATGATATTTACCTCGCTTAATATTATACACATTTAGCTACTACAAAATGAACAACAATAATAATAAAGAAGAAAGAGGATGGAATACAGATGTATATTTTAGACTAAATATTAGATAAGCTAATATTGTGTTAGTACGCGATGGGGAAAGCTTACACTCGCGAAAACATGTTTCGCAATCAGGTACAAACAGCTATTCCAGATGTTAATAGGGTTGAATACGTTTCACAATACCCAAATACCACCTGTAAGGGCTTTTTAAGCTAATTGAAGTCTTCTCTCACGATCATAATAATACGTACACCAAACTCGTTTGGTATATAACTATAAGTTAATAACTTCTGCGATATAAATAAAGACAATCACGTGTTAATATATTACATCAATTGTAATTACAGGTGACCTTATTGTTTAAARTCTAGTTCATTAGCTTTAGATTGAAAACTATCAACATATTGGTATTAATTAAAGTAAGACATAAGTGGACTTGTTCATGGTTAAAAGTATTGTTGTAATAGTTGCAAAAAAAGGTATTTATAATAAATCCGGCTGTTAGTTCATTTTTTCATCTTCAGCTACACGTGATAATAAACATGTGATATATTGTATCTAACATATTATAGCTTCCGGGTAAATCTACTTGGAGTGTATTATAAACTTCAAGAGTAGAAAAATTGCTAACAGCGAAAATGCCCCTTAATAAATTAATTAGTATCAAGATATTGTTCCTGGCGCGGCCCGAAAATTAGCCCAATATGACTTCCTATACCGTTGAAGTTACTAAGATCTTTACCTTTGCCTTCATTTAGCTCCTGATACCTTATATTCCTTTAACTCTCGCGATTATCACGCGGACCACGTGTTTTATGTTATTTTTCTAGATATAGGAACAATCAAGTACTCAATAGAAGGCTAGTTGTAATATATGGAATTTTACATTAAAAGCACTTCTACTATATCAATCCGTCTCTAAGATACTGAAAAAGCTTAAGTCAGTTTCGGTTTGGAAAAATAACTATCGATATTGGTAATAACGGTATTTTGGACTGTTATTAGGTTGATTACGTTTTATATCCTTAAATACCATACCTCTATCCTCTTTGGTCTAGAGGATATGAAAACTCTAGGCATTAACGTTGATGTTAACGTTAAAAAACTGGTTAAAAAGATCGAGAAACTTTCTTTCGCGTTCAAATAAAAGCATTTACAGCCTTATTTTCAAGGATTGAAGGTAATAGTGTTAAATTTAATGAAATTGGAGATACAATAATTATGCTGGTGTTTTAATCACCCAGTCGTTAAAAAGCCATACATGTGTAGACTACTTTATTCTAAAAGTTATCGAAAAAATGACATTACTATCAAATATATACCTATGTTCTTACAAAATTGAAGTTTATAATAAAAGATGATGAGGATTTAAATTATGAAATCATTCTTAGTATGTTTCATTTGGATAATAAACATATTTTCTACGTCGTTCATTCTGTAACTTCCTCTTACAAAGCTATGATTTTCAAATCCTAATCGGCAAAAAAAATATGAGGATCCATAATGGCACTGTAAATTTATATTTATTTAGGCCTAAGTGTCATTGTCGTTTATGTTACTAGTATTTATTTTGTGGTAGCAGATTTTGAAATAAACTTGAATAATGGAAATTTATTGTAAATAGGTGTTTTTAAAGGCCTATTAGAGTATTAGGAAGGTCGAGATGGCACACGCGTTACTTCATCGAATGTACGATATGTTTACGTTGGAGATTGGAAGTTCTACAGATAAGAAGGCAAACCATTTGATGGCGGTAAAAGGCTTAAAAAACATTGTAGGCTCTGACGGCCCAATACTAATATTACTGGTTTTTAAGGTGTATTTACGTTTGATAAGTGATTTTGCACCATCAACAAGTATCTAAAAGATAGCTATAGCTTACGGTAAGGCATTGAAGAAATTTCGGAGAGAATTAGCATGATGTTAAATTAATAATACCCAAAAAAATAGAATCATTTTTACGATGATTAACTTGTTTGCTTTGCCATTACCAAATGAAGTCCTCGTGTAACGGAAGTCGGATAAATAGGATAGCCTATATAAAATTTTAAGTATCACTAACCTTAAAGTAGTTATTGAATTTAATGATGGCCCTGTGAAGTTTCATACTACCCAAGTCAAACCTTGTATTGGGTCGATTGAATAAAGCGATAAAAACCTTTAAGTTAAGCGAATAGATTAACAAGACCTTCCTCCAAACATTATCTATAAGCTAATAAAATACCTTCGATGCGGATAGCTATTAAAGAAGAGAAACTTTAATAACAAAGAATACATACTGGACCGTATTTATAATATTGTTTAAATAAGTAGGGAAAAAAGGATAACGAGAACTTAGTATTAAAATTTTGGATACAACGTGTTATTAAAATCTTATGCAAACATTTTGAAAAAAGCAATAAGATAGATATTAACGGCTTCTTAGTTCGAAAAGTTGTATAGTTTCTATTTGAAGCTAAATTTATTCTTTACAACTTAAATATCGCTATATTTGGATCTATAATTATATATAAGGTCAAAGGTAAGATCACGAGGCAGCCATACTGAAAGACATGCCTAATCATTTAAGGATACAGTGATAAAAGTAAAGGCAGGGTCATAATGCAGTCTCTAACAATTTAGAATATTAACCAACACTTAGTGGTCGCTTTAGCAACAAGTTTGCTAGCTAAAATTAAAATAAAGTTCACCCTTTGTCAATGCTATAGAACGTACACAAAAAAGTAATTAGCGACCGATTGAAAACGGATCGTATTATTAAAGCTACTACTAGAATTGGGTGTAAGGTATCCTTCAAGGATGGTATTATAATATATCAAGCTATTATATGTATTGGTTAAAACAAATTATTGTTAATTCCGGACTCAATAAACGTACTTCAAGTTACAGCTAAGTATAAAGTCTTTAAAATACTACCCGTACTTATTAATAACGTAAAATTGTACCTTGGTTTAATGAGTACGTAAATTAACTATACCCTTTTCGTCGAAACTATCAGCTTTGTAGTATCGGAATAACAAGTGATTGATAATATAAATTTTTGAAATTATAAGCTGGTTACGACTTTGGTTAAGGGTAACCAACTCGACTTTAATGGATTTTAGATTCGTATACTTGTTGTTAATGGTAGCTTCAATTTTCGGAAAAAAGGGTAGAGCGTTAACTTAGCTACAATTAAAAGTACTAATGTGACTAAGTCTTAACCATACTTGAAATAACGCGTCTATAGCAACCACATCGTCACCATATACCAGCCAAATAACTCTTACAAACTAGCGATTGCAGCATAAACGTGAAATATAATAACGAAAGAACTTTGACCGGTTAAATAAAAGACTGAAATAACAGATACGAAACTTATACCAAGGGATTAATATGGTTCCGATTAACTTATCGAGAATCAAATTGATAACTTTTATGGACAGTTCATTTATAAGGAACATAGACTTGTCTTCATAAATAGGTTTCATGATAACCTGTATCAATGAAGATAAGCGAAAAAATCAATGTAATATTACCAGTAACTTGATTAACTAGATTTTCATTAAATTTAAGCGGATCATACGTAATATTCTAGCTTTCAATGTCTACAGTATGATGTTTTGCTTTAATATAGGTATGGTATAGTGAAAAACCTTTAATGTTGTTACTAAATAACTCAGGAATCTATTTATCCCAGTGCTAATCTCTAGAGACTCGAGAGGTCCTTTCGAATACCTTATGAAGCTCGGAACTACCAGTGAAAAGCGCCTGATGATTAATGTAATACTAATTCGTAAGGCTTACAAAGTCAGGAAAATCGAGGAGTTTCCATAAGTAGATAGCAAGAATAATCCTGTAAGCTTTATAATGAAGGTATCGCTAAATGAAGCCCCCAGAAGGTTTATAGATAATGATAGACTAATTATACATATCGAGGGCTACGTTACTAATCCATCTGAAAAAGCCAAGTTACCGATTGATGCATAAAAATATACTAATAAACTGAAAGGTTTCTAGGGGGTAAAGTTAACGATAACGAACTTTTTGAAATAATATGGTTAAATTGGAGGTCTCAATGAGTAAGTTAACTTATTTAGGTTAAGAAAAATTAATAGGTAGTTTAGCTTATGTTGGTGAAAATGGCTAGTAACAACATTGGTAATTAGAGTCATATTAGTCCAATTAATACACGTGAGTTAAAGTTGCTAATAACGTCGATAGGCCAGTATATGTTAGTTTATGGCAAAAAAAATTGTATACAGAAATTAGTAAAGTCAAAATTCGGAGCTGTAATTCAATGAAAGTAAATTAGATTTACTTTGAGTGCTAAAGTGAACTGGAATGAATAAGGATCTAACTAGTAAACGAAAAAGTATTTAGGCCGTAACCGGAAAAGTTTAGTCGACCTCACTAACGTATGCACACATAACGAAAAGTTATTAATATTGGAATATTACTAATTACAGTATAAAAGGATAAATTTACTTACAGTAAAGTTTACTATACCAACTGAAAGTTAAGTGTATGATTTATAGGCCTACTGTATTAGCTGCAAGTCAAGTACAGTATGCGCCGACTTCATACTAGGGCACAAGCTAAGCAGTTAGCTATACACATTACTTTATAGACCGGCTAACGGTCTATCTAATCTAGAACAATGTATCCACCACTTGACTATTTGAATACTACTTTTATTTCTACCAATCTAATCGTTAACTTCGCAATATCTAAAGCCCTACCTACGAGAAAGAAATTATTGAATCAACAAATAATTTATGAAAGATCGCCCTATGAAAGTTACTATAATAATTAAATAACAAGTACCTGACGAAAATAATTGTATGATGGGTTAAGCCACTATATAAATGAACTAAAATAGGCATCTATTGATTTTGAACTTACCAGTCGAATTTTAAAACCTAAATGGGCCTAAATTCTACAATTCATGACATATACCTGCTAATCACATGAACGGAAATTTTTTTTGGCACATTGGGTACAAAAATTAAAGATTCACTCTTTGTCAAAAATATTAGTTTTATAATAATGAAGCAACTTACGATTCAATATTTGAAGTCTTAGAGCTATGAGCTAATTGAAACATGAACTAAAGGTAAACATCTAAACTTCAATGAATAGTTAATACGTATACATATCATGTACGATATTAATACCAAGTACCTTAGTCTCCGTCAAAATATTGAAGGAATTAACTTAATAAAAACTAACAAAATTAATATTGTGAAGGTTGAGAACTAGTTGAGATAACGTGACCTTGGAAGCTATATTATGAGCCTATACTAAACAGAAGAATGATTTGACATGTTAATTACAACATAAACTTAAAACTCGTTGAATAGGAATTAATATCAATTAAATTAACAATGAAGGTAATGAAATAATGATTTGTACCAAAGGATGAATATAATTTTCATTGGCCTATGTAAACCTCAGTTTATGATATTTTCAAACAGCTCTTTTGTTCATTACTAGGAATTATCTTTACAGTTCGTAGTTCTTACAATAATCGTTGACGAAAAAAAAATATAGGATAGTGAACTCGTTATTACTCAAAACCTGATCTCTTGAACTGTAATTAAGTATTAAGTGATTTCACTAAATTTATTTATTTTCTAGTTTTAAAACACAATAACTGGTGTCAATATAGGTATATTGATATGAAAAACACCTAATATTGTTATCATGCGATTGAGTATTCCATTTCATCTAGGTATTATTTATACCGATTTAAAAGGATTATCTGAATGCCTTTTCAATCTGAAAAAAAAAAAAACAAAAAAAAAAAAACAATTACGACGTTGGATAATCGATATCATAGTTTTTTGCGAAGTTTACGAAACTATGGAAATCAAGGAATTCTAATAAATAAATGGCAAAGATAAATTATGAGATGGTATAATACAAACGGAACCAAATAAAGCTTTTAAAACATTAATAAAAATTGATTAGCTAACCATATAGATTGGAGGTTAGATTGAGAGGCTACCTAATAAGGTATTACGTTTTTTGTAACAAGTAAGAAGATAGTGATATCCTGTTTAATTAAAAGACTATTAGGAAATCGAAGCTATTATCAATACTTATTCTACTGACTAGAGTGATTAAATTGTATATATATGTAGGGATTGAAATTACGAATTGGTATATCACTTATATTTGGGATTATCAATGGAAGGGAGTGAAATTACCATCAAAATAGTAATGGGAAGATGTTATAATCCAGACAATGGTTGGGTCAGGAAACAGGCCAGCATGCAGCTGGGCCATGGAGAGCCTGTAGTCCAACACATCAGGCGGGGACCATCTCTTATGTAAGCAAGGTGACTAATCAGGTCACGTGATGGATCAGTATGGATCAGTTACTGATCCAAGGTGAGGCTACATGGGATTAGTAAGGATCAGCCACCGATCCAAGGTAAGGCAGTACTAGATTAGTGGGATCAGTGCGGTGATCCAAACGATCCAGTACTGAAGATGGTATGAAGGCCATAGGATATAAGGACACGGCCATCACCACATAGATAGTATTCCCTTCATAGCTCTTCAGTTGTCAATCTAAGTATTCAGTCTACACACCTGAATAGCCTAACGGCTAGTGATCATTCTACAGAACGAAAAAACATCTTCTTGATATTGCACCTTTGTTACCTCTGCTACCTTACTGCTAACATAAACCCCTTGACACCTTCTATATACTCACGGGTATTTAGTGTGATCATTACAGAAGAATACATGAAAACACTTACGTTACTGAAATCTTTTTCTATAGTACGTACCAATACAACAAGAAAATGCCGTTAGTATTGGAATAACGTTCAATTATACTGTAGTCAAATTTCACTATACTATTTCAAGTAAATTAAAGTGGAGTTCTTAATTTAATGTGGGACACAGCCGAAATAATCAATCCTACCAAGCAGTGTGCAGATCGGTTAACAGTCTATCAAATTTAGAAATAGCCATTCATCACTTGACTATATAATACTACTGTTACTTCGATTGATTCGTATACAACGTTTTAACTTCTAAAGACCTATCAATAGTATCGTATGAATTGGAAAATACTTTTGTTAAAGAATAACAAAGATAGATTTTATCCCTGTTAAGGTAGTTGTATGGACTATGTTTATATAATATGGATGTTTTCCATTTCCCGTACCACCATACTAAATAATGAGTTGGTAATCGGCTAACGATTCCCTCAGTTTACAAAATACATCAACTATCATTTATTTAACGCTATATCATTATTACTTCAATAATAATGAATTTAATCGACATCATAACTATAACTAAATTCCAACCAACCTTTATCAGTGATTTTCTAGAATATTGAATGAACTATAAATAATCTAGGAAAAGAAGAATACGAATTTTGAAGAAATTAACTAAGTAAATAACAGGGTTTTTGTTAGGGAAAAGAATTCAATACAAGTGAGTCCTTCAATAAAGTATGTTCGGGTAGGTAAGTGGATCCGGCAAGTGGTTGGCAAAGCTATCCATGTTAAATATTCCTTTTCTCTACTTTACTTATTAATTATTGCTTACTATCACCTTTCACCATTGTTAGATTAGTCTTTTAATGTTATATTTGTTCATTTTTCAATTATTTTCAAACAATTTCATACTTCAACTTTCTACTTTATGACCGTAATTATAAAATTTGAAAACATAGCTCTTATAACCCTTCAAAATAATATGTAATATATATGTACCCACTTTTTACCGCAATTGTTCATTCTTTAACCTAAATTTAAGCTATTTTACCATTCATTTTAATCAAATTCCAATGATAAGAACATCTAACATACCAAATCATTAGTAGCTAGTCGTTTGAGATCAGGTTATTATCTAGTAGTAGAATATTAGCGTTATTACACCATTGATACCTCTTAAAAACAGCTGATTTAAATATTAATAAAACGTAACTACAACCTTACCACTTGTAAATACAGCTCTTGCAACTTTCTCTAAAAGTGAAAAATGCGGCCATTCTTCTGCAAGCAAAAAAAAAAAATATCGTAGTAGTTGTAACTCCAACCTTACTTTTTTTCTACTTTGTTAAACCTCCTAATTAATTCAGTATAATAAATTCTCCCGTTATGAAAGAAGTAAACACGCCAAATCTCCGCAGGTGCAGTAACTCGATTATCAAATCTTGGGTTATTTCCAAGTATTTCAATAGCAGTGTTACTACTAAATATATATTTGATAGAAATTATGATCCTTGAGAATATAGTTTCTATGGCTTCTGCTGATAGAAGACAGCTGTTCACTTCCCTACAAGAAATGATGATTATATTTTGATTGCTGTAAAAAAAGGGGGTAGTATTGGGGAAAGTAGTTTTTAATTTATTTTCATTCATCTTATTATATTTTCCATTCATTTAGAATTTTCAATTTCTCTTTTGGTCTTTCTTTACGTAAGTTGTACACTTTTAGTTACATGTACTTAGCCGCCAATTTAAAGGCTATTGTTTAGTACTTTAACAATAATATTGATGTGAAGATTACTGTATTGAGACACCAAAATAAAGGATTTGAGTTTATATATATTAAATGATTTAGTTCATTAATTAGGAAGGGAAACAATTAGAAAGATAGTTATGTTGATTAAGGATTATATATATATATATAAATTCGATTGAAGATTTTTTTCCAACATGAACTAAAACAAATCTTAAATTATACTAGTTGTCAAAATACGCTCACGTAACATGCTATGGACTCAAGCCGTTGGCCATTGAGCTTATAGCTTACGTAACTGTGCACGTAAAGGGATAGGCAGCACCCGACCTGAGGTCGGCCTGGATGCGGATTCGGTATGGTCCGGGTATAGGCCGGACATGGTCTATGTACGGATAGGGTATAGTCTGTACATAGTATGTGTAAGGGCACATAACAGGCTTGGTATTAGCCCTACCCAAGGGTCTTATACGTTGAGTTACAATAACCTTTTCTAGTCTTTCTTCGCACTTCAATAGTAAATCCTATTAAACACTTATTTAGTTAACTAGCGTAAGTCGGATTATAACATAATATTAAGGTTATCTTTTATATTTTCGAAGGAATATTATGTACGATGAACGAATTTATAATAAATGTTAATAATTTGGTGTTATACTTTAGCGTTATCGGAGAGGATGGGCCATCGGCGAATACCTAGTTTTCCATCATTATAAATATAACTTCATCCCCTTTGAAACCAACTTAAGCCGACATTTTTCGTTTATATAATATCGTAAATCATATCGCGTCGGTCATAAAATAATTATAATAACCGAGTTAATTAGCTTTAATTATGTACCTTATATCTGATTTCGTTTAGGTCACCGTGAAAATTTAGCAATTCGAAGCCGAATTAGCCGCAACTCGCATTAAGTTTCTACTGGTTGAAGGCGGGTAAAAACGATATTACTAACCGTAATTCAACAGATTTACTTTTTTGTAAACGAAAACACGTCAAACGATTGATTTTATATTAAAAACGTATAAAATATAAATTAAAAAGAATAGGTATACGTTTTTTTACGTATAGGGATATTATATGGTAAAGATAATGCAAACAGTTACAAAGTATTAGAAAGTCGGAGAATATAAAGGTATATATAATGTAAAAAGGGGTTTTAATTATATCGAAACAGCTCTTAATAACCTTTATTACTCGAATAAGGTATTAATCGAATTCGAAGGTTTGATTATAAATAATAAGAACTTATAAATACTATTCGTTATCAGATTGGAAAAACTTTTAGTTTAAGTAAGCGGTATAAATTAGTTTTCGGCCATAAAATAAAATTTATTATACTTTTACGTATCGTTGCGTATCTGCAACAAACTTATTATGGTAAATGTTAACCGGGTAAATTATATTGTAGCCATAGAAAAGTATTACGAATTTGCTGATGAATGATTTTTTTTCATTTAAAGCGACGTTTTAATCATTAATTAACAAAACCCGTTTAAACTTAATGTTCGGATATCAATACGGTTATAATAGGAGTTTATATCTTTTAAACGCCTTCTTTAAAAGGACGTAATAATCGCGGTTAGTTATTTCGATATCGCGGTGAATTATCTTAACAAACGTGTTTGATATACGATGAGGATTAAAGACGTAAAACGACGTAAAAGATAATAAAAAACCTTTAAACTAAATTCTTTTCGAAGTCTTAAGTACGTTAAGGCTTATCAAATTATTATTAACATAGTTAAGATTTCCGTCCAGTATTACTTTTTACGTAGGTATATACAGTTTAAATCGAAAAAGTAAAGGAAGGTTTTTTGTTAACAGCGAAGAAAACAGCTTAACTCCTAAATATAGTTTTGTTTAAAGGTTACTGTAATGATCACGTAAAATACCCGTGAGTATGTAGAAGGTATTCAGAGGGTTTATGTTAGCAGTAAGGTAGCAGAGGTAACAAAAGGTGCAATATCAAGACTRTATTCGTGCGAGTGATGATYAGAAGCCGTGAGGCTATTCAGGGTAGACTGAATACTTAGATTGACAACTGAAGAGCTATGAAGGAAGTACTATCTATCTTGGTAATGAAAGCGTCCTTATATATCCGCGCCTTTATACGTCTTCAGTGTAGGCTCGACTGGCTCGACGTCGAGTCCATCGAGTCCCGGTGTGCAGTTCGACTGGCTCAATACCGAGTCCATAGAGTCTCACACCATGCTGACCCTAACCCTTGTATACGGTGTGTCTGTTGTGGATCTCTGGTGCCTGCCGAGAGGCTGTGTCCAACCGATTTCCTTCGTTATCTGCTGCGGGGCCGCCGCTGGTGCGCCCTGTAGATGTTGGGTCATAACAGTTACATAGATTTGACGAAGTAATTACAAAATCGAATAAAAAGTAGTTTAATTCAATGAAAATACGTACAAACGAAAAATCATTTTTATTCCTATATTTTCAAAAATATCTACTTTTTAAATATTTCAATCGATTTTAGTAATTATTATTATTTTATTATGAAAGAGGTTTTCATATAACGGTTGAAGCTAAAGTAAATTTAGCTATTATATTTGCGAAATTTCGAAACGATATTAAAGTTTTGGATGAATAGGCGTATTACACAAATAACGAAGATTTATAAAGATATTAATAAATGGTCGAACCCGATATTAATATATATTATATCTGAAATAAAGCGGGATATAATTTTTGGAATACCTCAGATACGATATTTACGGGTAACTTTGGACGCGAGCGGAAGCCGTTTGGTAATTTCAAGTTCGGGAAACTTAATTGTCGACGTAATATTCATACTTCTTAAGATAAGAGATATACAAAGTGTGGTAGATTCGGCTTTCTCGGACTAATGTAACGTTTGTACCGAAAAGTATAATATATAAAGAACACGTTTCGAATAACTTATATTATAGATCTTTACGAGAAAACGAAGATTTCAAAATTAACGACGACGACTACGATTAAAGAAAAAAAAAATACGTTTTCTACCTAAATTAATTAAATTTTGTAACCTATTCGATAAGAATAAAGCTATAACTTTACCTTTATATAAAAGGAAATCCAATTATTACATTTATATTAAATCAAACGAAACTGAATTTTTACTCAAACGACTTTAAAGGCCATTATACTCGATGTTACGAAATTAACCTTTTGAGTTTCGACGATAGGTTACGAAGTTAATAAATAAAGGCTAAATTCGGGTAAGTTTTTCATCGGAGGTAACTTCGGTATTATTCGTTCGTAAAGCATATAGGGGGGGGAGAATAACGGTTAAATATTAATTACCTGAAGTTAAATAGAATTATAAAGCAAAACAGCTTTTCTTTGCCTTTAATTAAGGAAAAATTACGTACGTTGTCGAAATCGATATAACTTACAAAATTGAATATTTAAATAGCTTTTTACAGTATTCAAGTAACGCCTAAATTGAAGGAATGACCGAAGTTTCGTACGCGGTTCGGGTAATTTGAATAGCTAGTTACCCTTTGAAAATTAACGAAAACGTCGACGACGTCCTAACGATATATTAATTATATAATGGTCAATATTCTTAATGATTTCGTTACAACGTATTTAAACGAAGTTTTAGTATTTCTTCTAGGTATTAAGTAGGATTATATGGCGAAAGTTCGCGTGGTTTTCGGACGGTTTTATAATGCGGGGTTAAATTTAAATTTTCAAAAGTGCGACTTCGTAGTGAAAACAGTAAAATACCTAGGCTTTATTATAACGGTTAAGGTAGATATTCAGGCTAACCCCGAGAAAGTCCGAGTAATTCACGAGTAAGAGTTACTACGTATAGTTTGGAAGGTTCGAAGCTTTTAGGGTTTGCCAACTTTTATCGTAATTTTATCAATAACTTTTCAAAGTTAACGGATTATTTCGTTCGTCTGACGAAACAATGTATTTATTAGACTTAGGAGAAACAAAAAAATACATGTATTTTCAATTTTAAAAGATGCCTTTGTTACGGCCCCGATTTTGGTATATATGAATTTAAATAGACTAATAGTAGTGAAAACCGACCTTTCGCAAACGGCGTTAGGAGAGTGATTATCGAATTTGGAAGAAAATAGTATCTTCAAGTTAATCACTTATTACTCCGTACAATTAAAGGATACGAAACGTAACTATACCATTTATGATAGCGAGTTTTTCGCGGTGATATTTCATTTAAAGGTGTAGTTTTTCCAGTTACGCAGTGTCCGTACACAGTTTACGATTTTGAAAAACCATAAGAAATTAAAATATTTTTCTTTACCACGGTTAATTTCGGAATGCTAGACTCAATAAGCTGAGGTCCTTTCCCTTTTTTACTACCACTTACGGTACAAGCCCGTAACTTAGGGAGAATGTCCGGATGCATTGACCCATAGGTTACAAGATAAGCCCGAGTTAAGGAACGCCGCGTGCGGGTTTTTCAGTCCATTTCTATGGATACGTCAAACGTGGCATCAATGAATTTATACATTGAAGAGAGTCGACGGTTAACGGGTTTAGTGCGAACCGTTTAATAAATGGGTACGAAATTTCACCCATCTCAAGGATAGATGGGAACACGAAGTCGTTAACTAGTCTGGAAGGGAGAGTTATTACGTTTTTGGCTTATTTACGCGAAGGGACGGAACTAACACAGGATACCATAGCTTATATCTAATGGAAAATGAAAACGGCAGCGAATCGTAAACGACTTTCGGTGAAGCAATATAAAGTGGGAAATAAGGTTTGGTTAAGCCTTGATAATATTGAAATTAACCGCCCAAATAAAAGGCTTAACTGGTTTTATAACTAATATCGAGTGGTTGGTATTTTAAACGCGTTAAATATAGTATTAACGTCACTAGTGAATATTTAGTATTTTATATAGATTTAATTAATCGGGTAACTTCGGACTATTTTCCTTTGTAGGTTTTATCCAATACTCGCCCGGGATCAATTTTAGTAACTAAAGATATAAGAAAAGGTAAATACGACGAATTCAAAGTATAAAATATCCTTGCGGTAAAAACAGGAAAGGGTGGGATGAGTTATATATTAATTAATTGTAAAAGCTATAATGAGCTGAAATTGGAACCATGAAAGAATTATTAATATATTATAATTTTGGATCAATTTAAAGCGAAATAGGAAGATAGTCGAACTTATAATAACCCAGTATTTCTACGTCAGCGTTAAACTTATATTAAACGATAAATACAGAGAAAATCGCTTAGAACCCTGGCATAACACTTTATTCACGAACGGAAATATAATTTATAATGAAACGAAGTTATAATATAATAGGTAAAGCCAGGTAAATATTGACCGATTTTTTTCAATATGTATTCAACCATAAAATAGCTTTTACTATATTCCAACGAAGATTTACTTAGTTTTTATAATTATTTTAATTTGGATTTGTCGAATACTGGCGTCATTATTGTTAGGAGCCTTATTGTAATCAACTCTGAATACTGGGTAATATTAGGGAAGAGGAACGGTAAAAGGTATAACGAGTATTTCTAAACGTTGAAAAGGGGGGTTGGTAAAATACGGGACAGATACGAAACAATGTTAAAAATAACGAATAACTTGAAAAGGGGCGGGCGTTGAAAAAGGCCGATGGCGGATAATACGAAGAGAGACGGAAGTTAGGGGAAGTTGATAATGAAAAATAGCATTAGGAAATACAGGCGTTAAAGGAGGCCGACGATAACGGCTAACGAAGAATAGGGGAAGGGGTGGGGTGGTTGGAGTAACCCTTTAAACGGGTTACCAAAGACTATAATACGTTAGTTTAAGCCCGGATAATGTGGTCGGCCCGGATACGATCTTATACTCGTTGACGGTCGGCCAAATTAACTCGCTTTCATTGAAAGTTATTGAATGGGATACGGACGAAATAAGTGATTGTAGAATTGAGCTTTCAACGTTATTTATATTATTTTGTAAGTCATAATCTATATTAATTATAAAAAAATAACCTATGTAACTATATTATTTTAGCCTTTTCTACCAAAATCACGAAAAACTATACGGCGGTAATTAAAGAGGGTTAGGGTCAAGACGTTACAAGTTAAAGCTCGGTTAGCCTAAAGCATCCTATTTTTATAAATAGGCGATAAAATAAAAGGCAACGAAGGGGTTTGAGGTAAGGATGGACCCAGAAGGAAAAAGCGGCGTAGGTGTATAGCCAAAAAATTAACGGCCAATACAGCTGGAATAATAGGAACTCTTTACGCGTAAACGATATTATAAAGTTGGGTAAACTAATTAATTGATTTAAAAAAACGGGGGTAAAAATAGGTCGATAACCTAAGATATTTCCTGAATGTTTACGTATAAGGGATAAAATATAACCCTATATCCTTTACCATTACAATTGATCAACGTAAAAGTATATATAAACCAGGTAAATTCGTGAATTCATTTATTTTTTAAATATATTATAAAAATGAGTTAATTGATGGTAAGGTTTTTTATAAAGTTCATTTATAAGTTTACCTTATTATAAACCTTTCGATATACGCGATATCCTTACGTTTAATAAATTCGAACGTAAAACAAAGAAATGTTAAAGTTTAAAAGACGATTAATATATAATATGTAGATGTTTTTCACTTATAATAAAAAAACCTTTTTTTTATCTTTTTTTTCAAGGATAAGGAGATCTATTATTCCGCTAAGGGGTGATAATAGGTAATTAGTAATAGGATATAGGTATATAATAAGTTAATGTACCTTATGGAGAGGTTAGTTCTCTCCTTTAAAAATGGTAACGGTAACTTAACCTAAATTAAAACTGTTATATACGTCGGTTATAATAATAAGTTAGGAAAAAAGGCTAAGACATATTAACGCGTATAGCTAGCTAGTATAAATAAAGGAGAGCTAAAAGGGTTATAAGGAAGGTGGTTAACGAAGGGGGGCGGTAATATAAAAAAAGGTGAAATTTTTAAAAATTACGGGAAACTTTTATATTTATAGGAATTGGCGAACTAGATTCAGCAGGGGTTACGTATTATACGGGGTGCCTTACTCGGTACTAAAGGTAAAAAAGTAATTTTTTATAATGCGTTATACGATTTCGGCGGCGAAAAAGTTGTATTACACGACGCGTTAAAATGTACGTTATACGATGTTTGAGGTAAGAAAAATATATTATGCAGCGCGTTAACGAGTGAGTTATACGGCGCCGGCGTCTTGTGGATAGGCCGGCCGAAACTTTATACGATATATTAAATGTAATATTACCGGCCTACTTCTATTCGCGTACTAGGCGGGTATGACCCGCTTCAGGTATTTATCTAAAAGGTCGCCGTAGCCCTCATAGTATCCAGAAGAAGGGGGTATGTTATAGACTTAAGCTGTTGGCCATTAAACTAATAGGTTACGTAACTGTATACGTAACGAGGTGGGTAACACCTGGCTTGCGCATGGCCCAGGTGCGGATAGGGTACGATCCGGGTATAAGCCGGACACGATCCGTATACGGATAGGTTAAAGTCCGTACACGGCGCGTATAAGGGCACGTAACGGGCTAGGCATTGGCCCTGCTCAAAGGTCCTGCACGTTGGGCCATAGTAGTCTCTTCTAGTCTTCCTTCACACCTGAATAGTACATTCCATTTGGCACCTACTTGGCTTACCATCGTAGGTCAGACAATAACATAACATATTTTCAAATTTTGATATTTAAAGTATAACTAGTTTAATAGTTAATTAAAATTTTCAATAAATGGGAGTAGTAGTCAAATAAACCTAATACTTTGTAGGATTGTGCCTTATAAAAGAACTCACCTAGGCAGTATTCTATTTGTATCTATACAAAATGCTGTTCACTATTCCTACGAAAATGTTGGATGATTTGTAGTATTTTGTAACAGATATAATAAATGAAAAAAAATATATCAACGTGGGTAATTGTTTGTAAAACTTCAATTACAGCTAGAACATCAACTGAATTAATACTTATTCGAATAATTAATTACATAGTGTGATGTAAAGATATATAATGAAAAAAATATTTTAACTGTAAAAGCTTCTATAAATCTCTCAATTAAATATCTATTCCACGGTGTTAACAAACATTCTTTGCAAAAGTTGATATCCAAATCTTTTATCGAAGCTTTCATTATTTTATCCTATATGTGAAAATCATGAAACTTTTAAATGCTTTCCCGAAACAATGTATAATAAAAAAAAACGTCTATATATTCGTTAACTCTAGTTGAGCTAGTTGTTAATAGTGCTGTGATTTTGTGAGTAAAGTCGTCATATGTAAAATTTCATTCCAAATGTAGTATAATAATCTATGCTTTATATACATTTAATATGATGTACCTAAAGAGTTTTCTAAGTAGAACAGCAAAATTGAAAGCGTACATTATGTAAGTGAAATATAAATAAAATATGATAAAGCGTTTCAAATTCCACATTTAACGTTTGCAAATGTTACATAAGTTGAATGGTTAGTAAACTTGAACACTACAAATATTTATTTAAATAAGCAATATATAATAGGGTCAAAATTAATATTAAGGTGGAAGGAATTGTATGTAAAATAGGAGATGTTGTATAAAAGCGTTGGATATTACTTTGGACGCTCCCAGTCTTTTTGTAAAGGCTTTGTATGTTATTTTAGGTATTTTAAGTGGCATTAAAAACTTTGAAAAGCTGTTTTGATTGTTTCCAAAATGTAAATAACCTGTGTAAAAGCTGTTTTAGCCGGTGAGATCCTAACGAAAGGGTCCGAAACTTAATGGTTTACATGGTTAACATATGATAAAACATTTGCACAAAGTACCCAGATACTTTCAAACCACCAACCGAATTAATGGTAATGTAACGGGGCTTTTAGTAATCGAAAAAAACGCTCATAGAATTTATAATATCTTTATAAAGGTATTTTTTTTAAAGCTACTAAAAGTTTTAAAATATTTTCTCACTCATACGTGGTTTTTGTAAATCGTAATGTTGAAGCATAGAATAATTTAGTCCGTAATGACATCTTACTATAGATATTTAAATTATGTTCGTCTTTTATTTCTCATGCTTTTTATAGTAGACCGAGTTGAAAACTAATAAGTTTTGATTTTGTCTTTACGTTAATATATAAAAGAGATGGTATAGTATTTAAAGATAGTGTTAGAAAAATGTAAAAACTAAAAGAAATATCTGGAGAGTATACGCCTTAAATAAGAGTTTATAAGCTTCTACCTAGGCTTTAACACTCTACCATGCACTCCGCTAACGTACTCCTCCACGTTTGCTAGCTATAGCGATATTTAGTACTATTTACACACTGATAGTACAATCCATAACGATGAAAGGTTATTATTATATATATAAAGAAATTTAAATTATATTAATTGTAGAAAGAATATTGGTATCAAAATATGAATAACGTATATAATTTTCTTTTAACTTTCGAATGTGGAAATATAAACCTATTTACATGGAACATCATTTAAACATTCCACTATTACAATCAAAATTCTGTAACGGTAGCTCCAAATTCCAAGCCAAGGAAAAGTATTCGTGAAGAAGCATAGAAATAATAATCGATCCACCAGCAAGTCCAACAATAAATGTTATTATTAATGAAGACATGATTTAGTTTGTATTCTTAGTTAAAAAAATAGATAAAAAGCTAACTATAAGGGAAGCTTTGGATGAGCTAGATACCAAGCACTAGAAAAATGCCCTTTATAGTGAAATAAGGAGTTTGCTGTCATTTGAAGTCTTTAAGCCTATTGAAAGAGATATTACACATTATGACTTAACTGTGAAAAAAGTGACTAAATTTAAGACTAATTTCACAGATAAAATCGAAAGGTATAAGGTTATTATTGTAATTTGAGGATTTATTCAAAGGTATGGTGTTAACAAAACTATAACCTTTGCTGTCATAGAAAAGTATTATATATGGAAGATCCTTATTACACTTGCTATTTTTCACGAAAAATGTATCAACCAAATCAGCATTAACTCTGTTTTCTTTAACGGAGACCTTGAAAAATTAGTATCAATGGAAATCCCGGATACTATTAGAGATTTTTTCCTAAGGTATCAAAATTACAATATTATAGGTTTTAATCTTTTAGTCCATCAAATTTCTTAACTATTTATTTTAATTTATGGACTTAAACAAACTTTAAAACAATAGTCAAATAAGTTAAAAAAAAGTATTCAATACCTTGTAGTTTAAGGTACTAAGATTTAATAATGCGGTATACATTAATTATCGCTATTAACTTATAATATGCACTTATGTTAATGATTTTCTGATAATAGGTCTTAATCAAAACATGATTTAAACCTTTAAGATGGATATTAAGAAACACTTTAAGTAAAAAGACCTGAGATAGGCAAAGCACTTCTCAAGGGTGCGTGTCTTAAAGAACAGGAACGCACATACGATTATCTTGGCACAAATTGCGTATATTTAAAGGTTACTGGATTCAAAAACACTGGATCTAAGTAAACGTACGAATTACATACCTATTACAACCGAATCTCTCGTTTATGTCATCGTATATAAATATCAAGCTAATATTTAACAGACCAAAAATTAATAGTTAGATATAAGGGTTTTTGGCTATGTAATGTATCAAATTTGGCCTGGTATCTCTTTCATTATGTCATTACTTTGAAGTTTTTGCTATAATCCTTTAAATAAAAATGTTATACTGGTCATTAACACCTTTAGATACATTAAATAATATAGAAACCATATATTACAAATGGGTGATAAAGAACATTTAGCTAGCCCGTATTAAAATACCACAAATTTTAGCTAAAATTACTATAATGATATAAAAAAACATTCAATAAACAGCTGGTGCTATTCCGACTAAAAGGGAAATAAGGCTATTAAAAAGTCTATCTATAAAGACATAGTTTAAATCGTTAATAATACGGTTAACTAGGTACCAAAACAGATATTTGAAGTATGTTTTCCTTTTTTGGATAATAAAAGTATAATAGCAACACAATTTACTTGAAATATCCATTCAATAAGTAATTCGTCTAAAATTGTACGTATTCCTATAATCCTAACGATATACTGTAATAATAAAAATATATTAAATTGTTCAGAAAGCCGGAGTATCATCAATACACTTAACACATACATCTTAAAGAAAGCTTTATAGAAGTTAAGGTGAAGTGTAGAACAATATAAATTAAGTAGGTTCCTACAAACAAACAATTGGCTAATGGGTTGACAAAGCTTTTGCTAAGGGCAAAATACAAAGAAATAATATAACGGCTTAGATTAGTTAACTTGGGATCATATTTTATTAATAGTTTATAAATCTTTATTCTTTAAAATTACCTTATAGTATTATAAGTATGGAATGGTAAGGTGGTTTTGGTATAAACTTGTAATATTGATAAAAAAGAAACTAAAAAAGTTATTGGTTCAAATCGGACTATATAGGTTTTCTTATTTTTTGAATTTACGGATTTTCTTTTCTCCGCACTAAAATTCTTTAAGTTAACCTTTACCTTTTTTCTAACTTATTTTTCTTTTCTTTTAAATAGACGGCACTTTTGGAGATGGTGTGTCATAGTATACAATAAATATAGTCATGTAATATATAACTTAACATCAGGGACAATATAGCTAACAGTGTCAGTCAATACTTGATACAAACTTCAAGTACTAAATACCTTAACAACAAAGGATAAGGAATTCACCGTAGTTGTAAATATCACTAGTAACACTAGTGTTTTACTAATACGAGTACTAGTATTAACTATTACAGAGGATTAGCACGGAGATGCTACTTGGTCTAGTATTTACTAGCAAGAAGGAACTAGTATTTACTAGTATACACTATTATTAAATGGTAATGAAGTCTCCATCTCGATCGAGATCTTTATTAGGATATTATTGATTATAACTTGAATATATATCAAGTCCTCCATGTAGATTCTAGAATATTTGAATCTTCAAGCCTATAAAAAATATATTCTTGTATAGTACATTCAACAAAAACTTTCTTCTTTGGGATAGGAAACTATTATTACAGTCGTTAGGCCTATTATTTTTTACATCTTGGAATCCCTTACCCCATTCTTTCTTTGCCCTAAAAACATGAAAAACCTTTGCATTAACATCGATTTTTAGATTGACCAATAGGTTCAAGTTAAAAGAAGCCAGAAGTCAATACCTAATTTGAAATGGAAACAGTGTTGATTCCATTTTCAAAATGTATAAGGAGGTGAGATTGAAATTAAAAGAATTAGAAATTCGTTAACTATATTGATGGTTCAAAGATCGAACGACTAATAAGCTATACGAAATCCTTAAGGCGAATATCTATAAGAATATAGATTTACCAGCACTCAAAGCAATTGAACGGCTCTGCCATCATTGACAAATACACTTCTTACCCCCCCTGAAAATTCAAATTGATCCTAAAAAATACTATTATTTCAAATTTAAAGTTTTCCTCAATATATTTTACTTAGACGGCAAGCTAATAATTTACGGTATCAATCTCCCAACAAATTTTCATTGTATTAAAATCCTTAATACTATTAAAGTAAAGGGAAAATGAAAATTATTAGGTACTTTATGGATTGACACGTACTTGAGACCTCCAGACATACTAATCCTCGATACCAGTTCCAACTTCACTAAGATAAAGTTTCAAACCAATGCCAAATAGATAGGGATTAAGTAAACATAAATCCCTTTTAAATCTCATTATAGTATTAGTAGACTCGAAAAAACTTACGCACTTCTATGAAAAGCCTACTATATTCTCATTATTAAAATTAAGAACTACAAAAGTTAAAAAAATCGATTACAGATAACGATTAAAGGTTTTAACGAATACTATCATTCTTAACAATTTATACCAACTTAATTGGTATTTAAAAATCATCCATATGTGACGATTAAATTGCCACCATGACCAAGTATTTGAAAGCTGAATATAATATATAGTAAATATTTAAAGGAACTACTGAAGCAATGAGTACGCAACTAAATAAATAATACTCATAACACCAGAAACAAACCATCAACAACAAACTTACTGTCTTCGACTTTTTGGATTGAAGTTCTTACATAAAGAAATCCAAAAGAAATAAGACTGACCCTATAAAATGTTAAGTATCGTCAACCCAAAAATAATAATTAAAACCCCAAACAGTCTTATCACATTTTGTAGCATATAAGTTGAACTATAGGAACAAAACCTTAGTATTAGAATATTATTAATTGCAGTGCAGTAGGTAAACTTGTATTATATTAAAGGTGACTATACTAACTGCAAGCTGGGTACATTATTTGTGGGCCTACTGTATTAGCGGCAGGTTAAGTACAGTATACACCCACTTCATACTGACGAATGGGCCAAGTAATTAGATATGAAAATTACTATGTAGAACAGCTAGCGGTCTACCAACCTAGAGCAATATATCCACCACTTGACTATATAATACTACTGTTACTTTAAATAATAGAATCGATGATATTGCAATGTCTAAAGCCTTACCAATATTGATCAGTTCTTATTAAGTTAAGCACAAATAAGCTAAGTAGAAGAAGAAGATACTTTTTAGTTACGCTTTATGTTAAACGGCGGTTAAGGCAAAGGAAAGACTTTTGGGAAGGGCCTTTACTATTGTGTTAGTTTTTATGGCGGTGAGTAAAAACGACCTTTGAGCTGCGCCAGTTTAGAGGTCACTATAGCAACGGTATTAAAAATACTAACAAATCTTTACCAGATCCTTTTTAAAAAGAGTTAGGATTAACCGCTAAAAGTTTCAAATCGACAAGTTAGCAAAAAGATAAATTAGTATTACTACGGGTGTTACTATTATAAAAACAACTAATTAATACGGAATACAACTTTGAACCTGTGATCTTTACTAATAACAATAAACAACCTTTGATTTTACCCTCCACATCAAATCTTGGCCTTTACTTTATTGTTTTCTTTCTTTCATACGTTGATGGAATTCGTTGAAATCGCCGCTTAAAGCGAAAAAATGATAATCTCTCAGTAATATTAAGAAAGTCAAGTCGCGTGACTTTACACTAAACTACCAAGTCCTTATATCCTGAACTACCAAGTTACTTGCCTACCATGTTTTACACTAGTAGGAATGTTAAGATTGTACTTATTTAAGAAGTATGAAATGGAATTAAAGCCTTCGGATTTTTTTTTAAAAGCAATACAATAAATACGTTTCGTAGTCAAATATCGAAGAAAATTTAAACCCAAAGCATTTTGTTAACTTTATTGACCACTTTATCGTTAAATAAAACGGAGACACAAAATTTGATTACGGTAATTATGTTTTTCACAAACATAGTAAGTTTTTCAACGACTTATCTATTATCACATATAAAAACATTTCAAAGGGTGTTAAATTTAAGTTAAAGTCAGAATTCGAACGCTGCGAGGAATATGTGCTTGAAAAGAATTTTATTAGGCTGGAAAAACCTTTGTTCGAACTAGCTTAACTTAAGGAGTGCTTTTACAACTTACGTCCTAAAGAAAAGGGTATTAAGGAACTTAAAGTATTGATAAACGTTCGAGGAGACCTCACTTTTACCACTACTTAATTTAAATCTATTTACGCATTAACGATCAGAAATCCGTTTATTTTCTTAACAACTTAACACCTTTATGTTACAACGCGGAATACACTTTTAACGGTGGTGGAGCGTGTAAAGTAATAGTTTCTAACGCAGCTATAGATATTGACGTCGGCGTTATACGGTTAGTTAAGCAAAATCGTTAAGTCTTTGAAAATATTCCTTATAACTAAGCCCTAATTACCTCTTAACCCTTTACTTAAAATCACCAAGTTTTTAAAAGGCTTTCTACGACAGGTACTTTTATATATGTACGTCTACTTCAGGTTCTATTATAAAACTTTACCCCTCGGACTAGGCGACTGGAAATTACCTTCAACACTGTGGCTCGGAGGCTCCAAAGCTTATAGTGCCAGGAAAAACCAACGAAGATTTGGATAGCTTTCGTGATTTTCTTTTAAAACCCATGAGAATATTTAATATTAATTGCAAACTTTTTATAAAATTCGCTAATATTTTGAATGACGTATAGAAGTATTATAGGAAGTCTTATAATATTTTTGACACGAATATAATTTTTTTTTCAATATTTGTGGGTGAATGGAGGTTTTCCCTTCTGATTTTCACTTAATTTTCCCTGGAATATTCATAAGATACGTCTGGAACTACTAAATAATCTTCTTCAAACAGGCAATAAACTTTTGAAATATTTACGATGGTATAAAAAGCCACTGTGGGTACGATATCTACCTTGCACAATATTATGCATATTAGGATACTACGATGTGAATTAAGATCATATCGAAATAAAACAGGAGGAAATACCGATATATATATTAAATTACTTTTTTTATATATTTATGTTGTGTTAACAGATAATAAGGAAGACTTACATTAGCAAAGCTATATTTCGTAAGCAGGTACGAGTAACCTTTATGGGTGTCAATGAGTTCGAATACGCCTTACAACGCCTAGATACCACCTACGAAAGATTTTTTTAGCCGGTTGTGTTCTTATTTCACAACCATGATAACGCGTATACGAATCTCGTTTAGTATATACCTCCAAGCTGATAACTTTCGTAATGTGGTTCAAGAAGACCACGCAATGGTTAATTATGTCGATTATAAGTATGGTTAAATTAACCTTTAGCGTTTTAAATCTGGTTTGAAGCCTTAGAATCAAATGTTATAGTTATACTCATGATAACGAAGGCAATATTTAAGCGGACTTGTTAACCATAAAAGCAAACGTCGTAATAGTAATAAAATATATTGGATTTGTAATAAATTCAGTTATTAGTTTACTCGCCACTGCTTTACCGATCTTAATGACAAATAAGTAATATGTTATATTAAGTATTCCATTAATTCTAAATGAAATTATTTGGATTATATTGTAGGCTTCGAAGGTAAAGAAACATGTAACAACGTCAATACTTTTGAGTAAATTAAGTAGTATAAAGACATTACTTTTAATGTAGCTTGATAATTCAACAACTACACCATATTATACAGTTTAAATAGCGAAAACCCTTACCTTTGACTTAACTAAACATTTAACCCCTTACATACCTGTTGTTGTGCTGTGTGTATATGCGAACATATGATGGTATTCCGGTCAGTATTTTAAGGTAAAGACCAAGCTTAAGGTAGGAATCTACCAGAGAATGATAAAAACAAGTACTCATGAGAATAATGACTTATGAGAAGAGAAAGCGCACTCATAAGTAAGAAGTCTCGGAAGAAGGCACAAGACAGCCTCAGGTACAGCATGAGCATGCATGAACCACCTGCGTAAATCAACAAATGCCGGGAGCAAAAATAAATAATAATATCCTTATTATCTTCATTTAAGTCCCAGTAATATTCCCATTATTCCTCTTAAATGCCTTAATTAATTCCGGGCAATTTGACTTTGATACCAGTTTCCACTTATTGTTGCAAGCCATAAAACCTTTTCATCTAAAAAGATATTAAACTTAATCTCCTTTGCGGCGGCGTCGATCCACTTTTTTGGCTAATATACATTCTACTTCCCAGTTTTTAACATCCGATCCGTCTTCATCGTATTTAACTAGCTTAAAAGATAGTGGGATTCTATTAAATAAGTCGTTTGCTAGGTTCTAGCAAGGGAGCAAATGAGTAATATTAACCATTAGATGAATTCGTGAGTTTCGTAAAGAATTTGGGGTAAAACCCAAATTATTAATTTTATTTTATAATAGTATATAGCCTTTTACGAGGTAGCGACATTTTTCCCTTTTTGTAAAGGGGTTTGTACGCTGTTTACAGCTGTAACCACACTTTGTCGTGTACATCAAATTTATATAATGATAATTTTCATCGTATCGTTGCTTTACCGGAGCAATAACAATATATATCATCAATTATAGGCCTCGTCGCAAGTTTTCCCGTAGAAAATGAATTTACGTTTACCTATGAAGTAAAATTATTATAAAAATATCTATTGATGTCGTAATCCTTAATCAAAATGAATACTCGTAAGGACTAACTGTTAAAGTAAGCAATTAAATATTATGAGGGTTTTATTAAAAGGCCGGTATAATATCAACTTAATATTATTTAAAATACTCTACAACAAATGGGCGTAAAGCTAATTCGACTATCTTATTGTTTTCTTGAGTTACTTATTAACCTGTTAATAATAAGCTATTATTATAATTAAAAGTATTCTACACCCTCTTCATAAGTTGGGCAAAAAGGCTAATATAAACTTAATATACTTATCTAAGATAATTTGTCTTAAATACGGAAAGTTGTATAATAAAAATTATCGAACCAAAAAAGTTACCCAATCTTCTGCCATATACGTTGTATGGCTAGGAATTAGAAATGTGTGCTGGAAGGTTTTTCATATAATAGTTATTACAGAATTAAAAGACTTCCTACTAAGTAATATTCACAAAATACCTTTAAAAGGCACTATTAGCAATAGAAAAATAAAATCCATACAAATTATATACATTAGTTTCTTATGTATTTAAATAGGTTTGAAGCGATCAAGTGGTTTTTGATTATTATTACGTAATTCTACGTAATACATTTAATTTTTAACGTATACTTTTACAAGCTTACGTTTTTAACGAAAATGTACTCCGTTTAAGGTTACTATTATTTTATTAGGTCCTCAATAGTGTTTTTAATCGTATAACTCGGTGAAAAGCTTTTATACGAATATTACAAAAACCACAAGTCTTTTACAATTTCTTGTATTATCATTATATTATAAGAGATTAACTAATCTAAATAGGTATCTAAGTTGAAAAGTATTAAAAGGTAAATCCTTATTGTTTTTGTTATTTACGAAATTTTACAAAATTCTACGCTAAATGATATCCTTACGATAATCGGTTTAAAAACGAAGTCGCATGTTATCAGGTATTTACGCTTTGGCGAAATACATTATCTTATAGTCTAACGTCGATAAGTTATTGAAAATCCCATTTAATATTAATATATTAGTTTTGTAAAGTTGCTAGTTCACGTTAAAAAGAAAACAAATAAAAGTATTAGGTACCAACGTAAAACATCTTGATGAGTAAACCATATCCAAAACGTATAAATTAAAGTTAATCAACGCGTTAACTAGTCTTCTATTTGCCTCATCCGTGGATATTGTATTCAGTAAAGTTTAGTTTACAATGCCTCGGGTAGCTTTATAATTGGTAAAAACAATAGTTGGTGAAGAATTACCAACTAAAGTTATTTCTTAGCGCTTATATACTTTTACAAAAACGTAGCCTTATATTCTAAAAGACTATAATTAAGTATAATACGAGTTAAGCAAAAACTTAAAAACTTTATCTCGATGATAGTAGCTAAAATAGGTTGTTATTGTTGCCCAAAATAGGCTTTTCCAAATTAAAAAAGCATAATACCGAATCCGCGATAAAAACTTCCGTTAATTTGAAGAGAAAGTTAATGTATTGGATTTGGGTAATGTAGATTAAGCTATTTACATAAATAGGATTATATATACTTAAAAACCTTTTGTTATTTAAGCGTAAGATAGATGAATATAGATTATATATAGTGTAGTCTTTTTTCTCAATTATCAACTTTAAGTTATTCTTATTTTAACAAATATTTTTTATGTTTCGAAAGTAAACCTGACAATTAGGCTTAATAAGGTATCATTAGGCTTCAAAACCCTGCTATCCATAGGTATATTTCGAATGACTTCAAATTACGAGGGAAAAAAAGATTCTAAAAACCTTAAGTTTTTTTTGGTAGTCAAAAGTCTAAAAGGGTTTACATAAAATCCTAAAAGTTTTACTTATTGAAAGCTAACATAATATTTTTCCGGTGATGAAATGACGCTTTTACCAATGAAAGGATTATATAAGACCTCTATATAAGTAAAATGTTCTTTGAACGTATTAAAAAATGTCTTTAATAAAAACCCAACAAAAAGGTAGAAATTCTTTTCATGTTTGATACATAGAACGTTAGGCGTGGGATAGTAATTTACGAAAACCTATAAGAATAACTTTAATTCGTTCAAGTCTGCGATAGTTAGCGAAAGTAAATCGGTTGCGGAAATTAGGGTATACCAAATGTTTAAAATAAAATTATTAACATTTACAACAGTAATTTATCTTTTACCGCAAATAAACCCAATAAAGTCTTTTTATGAAGGTAATAAATAAAATTTGAAACGGACCACTTATTAAATAGTCATAAGTCCACTACAAATCAACCTTTATCCAATTTTTACATAATTTTCTATATTATAAATACCAACAATGAAAATCGCGTATTGTCGTTGAAAATTCCATACATTACTACTTAGGTGAAGTATCGAATCATTAATCGACCATCTTTTCGTTTTATTTAAATATAAGATAAAGATTACAGTTAAACTTAGTATATTACTAATAGTTCATAAATATAATCTGTATTATTTAATTCACGAACATTTCAATTGAACTGATTTCTTTCTAAACGGTTGGATATCGTTTGCAAATTCGTTACAATCAAATAAGTTATATGTGTTTCGTCGGGTTAATATAATTACCGTGTATGGTTTTCACCATAAACACATTTTCAGATGTCTTTCTATCTAACGGGGAATTTTAGTAACGTAGCTTATCGCAAGGTTCGATGAAACCTGCTTTTTTATTAACGAGGTTTACTATTTAAAGAACCCATAATTCTTAAATTAAAAACGCCACTACATCTAAAAGGGGGGTGGTGAAGTAAAGTTGAACTAATATTACAATAAAAGAAGGCTTACTCGTAGATGCGACAACAATACCAAAAGCTGGAGAATCCAACTTAAATTCAATATTAATTTCCAGAATAAGGGTGGATTTGTCTAAGGCTTCAAAAAAGGGGAAAAAATCTAATAGTTGTTAATAGCTATTTCGGTAGGTTATACCATTACCAAGGATATGTTATTAACGTCTGTAGTCCATATAAAGGCTTGCATAGATTTTGTTCAGTCCCTCTAAAAGTTACTATTATTTTCGTATTTTGTAATAGTTTCTAAACGCGTATACTTAATAAAGCGTACTTCCTTAGCGGTGGGATTATAAAGTTGTGTTACATAAGAAGTAGTAACGTCGATCAAAATAATAAAAGTACATAGATATTGTGTTATAAATATAAAATACTTACCTTGAGAACAGATCATACACTTAACTGCGACGTATATCGATTTTCCAGGTTGAATAACAACTTCAAGGTTAACAGTAACTTTATGAATAATTGGTTACATAATTAATTTATATATTAAAAAGGAATTCTTAATTACTTAGTTTTAAAATAAACCATATTTTTCAATATTTGTATATCCGAGCCCGGAAGTTTTATCTAATAGTTCATTAACAAACCGCTAATATTCAAACTATAGATAATTTAAGCTTTAGGTATTTTTTACAATAAGACAGGAGTATCGTTAGATTTATACCTAAAAGTATAAAAGGTCTAATGTGTTTTGGTAATAAGGTGAATAAGAGGACCTCTTATTCCGCTGATTATTTTACGTGAGGCAATTGGTATATTTGTCTTAATATAATTAGGAAAGTTTATATTTAGCCAAAACTTAAATACATGGTTTTTACCAATACCCGTGTCGGGGTAAAGCGTATGATTTTTACTCGTAGGGCTCGCTTACACGGATATTTTTAAGTAACGATAACCATTTATAACGAGTGTTTCTTCCTTATTAATAAATTTAGCCATAATAATATCAATATTTTCCATATCATTTACGACATCATTTAGCCTAGTTAATGGTTATATACGATTCATTTATAGTATATATCTCTTTATATCATTAAAAGAATACCTATTTCACCGGGTATAAACCTTTAAATACTTGAATAAAACGTTACTGAAGTTATAATTCTCGTTATAATACATACAAATACGTCGGCTAGGAGGCGAAAAAGTAGACTTTATCATATAACCCACCTTATTACCCGAGTGGTACGAACTTATTTGTAAGGGTGTTTGTAAGTAATGAGAATAGTTTTAATCTAATTAGTTAATATCGCTTATTTTAAACTATATATCGTTAACTTTATACTTGCGATTGCGATTATTACGAGGACGGTTTCCATTGCGTTCTCATTTGTTATAATCACATTTTTGTTTATCCCTACTATAGTTTCAGTCGGTATACTTGCAAGGGCAGTATTCATATCGTTTGCGATTTTATTTTTACGTGGGGCTTTTCTCGTACCTCTTGGTATTATTCTCAGGTTTACGGGACTGGTACTTATCCTTACGAGGTTGATATTCGTCTTTACGAAAATACCGAAAGTCATACCTTTTACGTATATCTTCTAAAGAAGGTTGGTGATGAGGATAACGTCGTATTACTATTATTAATAATATAGTCATTAACCCTTTAACTTTAACTTAGTATCGATTCATGGTTTATTTATAATTCAAAGGCGGCAAATACTATTAAATATCTAAGCTTAGTATAGACAAAATGTCGATTCTAACATTACACTAATTTTTATTATAGCGGTTTGGTGTACCTATAGCTTTTACGTATCGTATTTTTATTTGTATATGTTTAAAAAACCAATACTTATCATTTAGTAGATCGCGTAACAAAACCTTAGCTTTCTAAAATTTTGAAGTAGCTTCTGAAGGGTTTATGGCAAAAAGATCGACGAAAATATCTATAATATATACGAAACCACGTCGAGACATTTTACGACGTTTGTAAAAATTGACTTAGGTATTCTATCAATATATAGCCGATCCCTATAGTAAAGTAAAAAACATTTCCACTATTTAACTCCCCAATATCAAAAAAGGGTCTATAAAGGCTTTTAAGCGTTACTAAAATATTTATATATCGATAAAAACCATAGTTTTACCTATCGTAACAATGCCTATATTTTAAGGATTAGGATACTTGAGGTTAAATACCCCAATCTTTTTACATTTTAGGCGGCGAGTACCGTCTGCCGAGTATTGAGTAGCTATCATATTCGGGGTTCGGGATAGATCGCAACGGGTTTGAAATCGACGAAAGAGAGAACGACAGCGTCGAAAGGGCTCGTATTCACGGCGGTCGTGAAAAAGTTCCCGGTGATGGCGAGAGGATTCGCTTTCCTTCCCTTTGTGACGAGGGAAATAACTGGTACCCTTAAAAGTATCCGATGAGGTTATGGAAATGGGGGAATCTTAGCGATAATGGCAACGAAAAGAGGATTTATAGTTACGAAAATTAAAACTCTCGACAATTAAGCTGTCGAGGCGCCTCATGACGGCGTTGTGCTCCGCACGTCTCGCAGCGTCGAATTCCTCAAATTTAAAGCATAATTTTGTCATGAGTTCCATAGCCTTAGCATTACCGTCAGCGGGAACAGCTACTAAAAATGTTTTTCCTGATTTTATGATAACGAAGCGAATCGTCGCAGGTGAGAAATAAACTAAAGGGGTGTAATAACGTAAGGTCGTAAAAGAAGATGCTATAGATAAAGGTTTACGCGTAGGCGAAAGTGAGGTTTTTGGTGGAAGTAAAGGAAAAGTAACAGTTAACTTGAGCATAGTAGGTGCAGGTTTTTTTAAACTCCTATATACAAGTTTGTTAACGCGTGCGGTGAGGGGTTTAGGGTTTATTTGGTGTAATACCTAACTTTCATAAATTTCGCTAGCTTATATGTTAAGATTGGAAACTCGGGAAGCAAAAGCGAACGATGTAAGATAAAGGCAAAGGAGGAGAGAGATAGGGAAGATTAAGATTAGTGTTTTTTTGGTAGCAAAACTATATAATTGCAATTTCGCGTTAGTAACTTTTTAATTGCTTTACAGAAACTAATCGGTTTGGTTCTAAGTAGAATTTAAACTTATAGCTAATATTTATTATGTTATGTATACGTACGAATTTATCATGATATTCCGGTTTGTATTTTAAGGTAAAAACTAAGCTAAAGGTAGGAATCTACCAGAGCATAACAATAATAAGTACTTATGAGAAGAATAACTCATGAGAAGAGAAGGCGCACTCATGAGCAAACAGTCTCGTGAGAAGGCACGAGACAACCTCAGGTACAGCATGAGTATGCAAGTACCCCCTCCGTAAAGCAACACCTTTAACATTTGTAATTGTTATGCGAACTACACGTTTTAAGTTATTATGCCAGATATAGTGACATTAATGTATTTAATAAAAGGCTATTTGTAGTATATAGCATTTTAAATAGAATGCATTATTATTATTGAAATTGATTGTTAAAATGCTAGTAAAGCTAAAGTCGGTTTCGGCCCAGGCGAACAACTATTATTACTGTAGATAACGGTAATTCACACCAGTATCAAATCGATTAAGTTTTATATTGTTAAATTCTTTAGCATATCTTTTCTTTGCTTAAAGGATATATTAACCCTTAGCATTAACGTTAACATAATGCCAATAAGTTGGTTAAAAATACTGAAGATTTCCCCTCGCTTCCAAGTGGAGAGTTTTTAAGTTTCATCTTTAAGGTTTAAGGTTAAGGTATTAAGTTTAACAAAGTCGGATATATAATGACTGTATCAGCGATTTACTTATACTGCCATTAATAAATTATATAAACTTTGAAAGTTTGTAGAGTATCAATATGAAGAATACTTTGCTTTATATATAATTTCAAAGCTTCTTTATTATTATTGAACGTATACGTAATGACTCCTAAAATTTAAGTTTATATTAAAAAACGACCAGGATTTCAATTTCGAGGTTTCCATTTATATATCTTACATGGATAATAAGATTTCTTTTATATCTTTCACTCCTTAACTTTTCTTTACGAAATAAAGTTTATAAGCTCTCTATTAGCAAAGGCTATATGGAAAACGCTAAGGATACTATTTATTAGCACATACTGAGGACCACTTAACGTCATCGTTTTCGATATTAATACTAACTTTAAGGCGGAAGAGTTTGAATTAAACGTTAAGATAATGGACATTTAATGTAGATAGTTGTTTATAAAATCGAATTAAAACATTAGAAAGATCGAAAAGTCAAACGTATCACTTTGTAGAGCGTACAATATCTTTACGTTAAATCTTGAAGGCCTTATGGACTAAGAGGCACGTTCTCAAATAATAGTGAAAGGCTTAAACTATATCATAAGTTTTAACAGTTTAGTACTAATATTACTGGAATTACAGACATATCCATATTAAATAAGTAAATCTTTACTATGATTATATAAATTGAAAAAAAAAAGCGATAATTTTCGGAAAAGCACGAAAGAAATGCGCGAGGGAATCGGCAAGATATCAATTTAATAACGCTCCTAATACCATAAATAGCCCTACGAGAATCAACGTGTTTGCTTTACCGTCATAAAGTAATGTTCTCGTATAACGGGAGCTAGGAAAATGGGATAGCGTATATAAAACCTTTACTATAGCCAATTTTAAAGTAGTTGTTAAAACTGTTAACCGCCTAGAGACCTTTCGTATTACCTAGTTTAAGCTGTATATTAAGAAGACTAATAATAAAAGCCTTTAAGCTAAGTAATTAAGCTAATACAATCTTTCTCTATTTAGTATTAATAAGTTGAAAAAATGCTACCGACGCGGACAATTACCAGAAAAAAGAAATATTAAAAAAGAAAAATACACATTGGGTAGTCTTTACAATACTGCTTGGATAAAAAAAGGATAGCGTAAGCTTAATATTAAAGCTTCAGGTATAGAGTATTAAAAAACCTTTGAGTAAACCCTTTAAGGAAAGTGACAAAGTCGATATTAATGGACTCCTAATTCGAGGATTGTATAATTCGTACTTAAAACAAAATTTAAATTTTAAGACCTAAATATTATGATTTTTAAATCAAAGATTATATACGAAGTGAAGGGCAAACCCATGGAACGGCCGAATGAAAAGTTACGTTGAATCGTTTAATAATACGGCAATAAGGGTAAAAATTAGATCCTTACTTAATCTCCAACGATTTAGAAAATTACTTAATACTTAGTAGTCGCTTGGAAACATGTTTATTAGCTAGAACTAAAGGTAAGTTGATACTTAATAACCGAGATATAACGGATTGTTTTGCTCAAGTTTCCATAAGACTTATATACGACCTACCCTCCAAGAAAGGTAATACGATATATTAAGTTATTTTACGGACCAGCTGTCGTAAGCGTCCTTTAGGTTTGAACTTAATAATTGTACTTTAAGTTACGACTAAGCATAAATTTTTTAATATACGACCCGTGACTATCTGTAACGTAAGGGTAAAAGGTCTTTTCAATAGGCATGTAAATTAACGATACGTTTTTCGACAGAATTACTCGTTTTATAGTATCGGAATAACAGGCGATTAATGACTTTTAGTTCTGGAATTACAAGCTGGTCACGACTTTGAAGAAGGTTAATTAACTTAACTTCAACGAATCGTTAATATATGTACTTGGTATTAGTGCTAGCCTAGGTTTTTGCTCAAAGGGTTAAGGGATTAATTTGTTTATTGTTGAAATATACAAGAGGTACAGTCATATAGCATACAACTTAACAGCAGAGCTAACAGGGCCACCAGGGCCAGTCAGTACTTAGTATAGACTTTAAGTACTAAAATACTTCAACACCAATGGATAAGGAATTCACCAGAGTTGTAGATATCTCTACCAGCACTATTGTTTTACTAGTGCGAGTACTAGTATTGAATAGTACAGAGGATCAGAACGGAGATGCTGCCTCAGCTAGTATTTATTAGCATAGAGGAACTAGTATTTACTAGTATACACTAGTATTGATTAGTAAAGAAGTTTTGATCCTCATCGAGAATCTTATGAGGATATTCTTAATCAAATAACAAGTTCTTCACTCCAGGTAGATTCTATAATACTTAAATCTACAAGCCTATATAATATCCTATTATATAGTACCTTTAACACATTATTAGTACGATTGTACAATACTTCTTATTAAATTAGTTATTCCGTTTTACACAGATTACAATGTCTACTTCTTTTGAACTATCTGATACCTTTGAGGATACTCCTTTAGCATCCTTAGAACGTGGCTTGTTTCTGCCACCAGGACTGTTTTACGGCAGTACTAGTGCCGATAGTTCTCATTCACAGAGGATTGTTATTACTTCTGGTCCTTCCGGTCCTTCTGCTCCAGTTGAATTCCTATCATTTCGATTCCTACGCTTTAGAGCTACTCCCGTTGCTTTGGAGTCTCTGAATCCTGAAGCTCTGTTTGAAAAAGAAAGAAAAAAGCTTGTAATGTCTGGAGGGCTAAAGTTCAGCAAAAGAATCAAGTTATTAATGCTAATAATTTTGTTGATAAAAAGTAAAAGCTAGTGCTAAAACTACCAGTTTTCCCAAATCAGCAAGGCTTGAGTTAAGTATCGACTTGTATTAAAGGATATTATATAAGCTTAAGGAACGAATTAGAAAACCAGAACAATACACATTGATAGGCATTGTCACTTCAGTAAAGAAAGAAAAGAGAAACATTAAAAACTCTTTTTTAACTCTAAACAAACAAAGAAACTTATGAAGCCCGAGTTACAATTACTAAAAAAAACTCCGAAAAGTTAACCTTTACAAACATTAACGTCTGGCTAACAGTTATGAAAGATTGCATATTATCAATAATTGTTTGAAAATCTTAGAGGATATTTTTGAAATCAAGATAATTAATATCTTTAGAGAAAAGATCTATATTCATTTATTTATATTTATCGACTATATTCTTGTAAAGACTTTCAAAACTGAATGTACTCGTATCCTGGATTACAAGATAATTACTTTTTTTTATTACTTTAAATTTTTCAGCCATTATTGTAAATGTTATGAACCCATATAAGGCTTCATTAAAGTTAATTAGTATATTCCAAGGAATGAGACGAATTTAATATTATAATTTTTGTTTTTAAAAAACATCGTTCTCTTTTCCCTTCGCACTATATAGCCTTCAATCTTGTTATGATAGCATTTAAAAACACTAAACTTAGCTCAATAAATGACGGAAATTATGTTGAAGATATTACGTTTTCCGTATAGTTTTTAACCTGTATTAGGCCTGAGTTTTCAGTCAGGACCGTCTGTATAAAAATTGAATGAGAGAAAACGATTCCTTTATCATTTCGTAAACAACAATCAGACTTTCAAAACGAAAACCGTCTTTAAAAAGGAAAGAAAAAAAAATTAAAATTCATCTTCTAAAAAAAAAACCGAAAAACAAGCCACCTTTTAATCGTGACCAGCGTATCATTTAGGTTAGAAAAAACTGCCTTGTATGCTTTTATAAGAGCCATTCGGAACAAAATTATTGGGCATCACATCCAAATCTATAGCTATTTAATACTGGTAAAATTATTAGTAAGAAAGAAAAAGAGGATGCTATTGCTTTTGACAATGGTAAAGTAAAAGACTTTTTCCACTTATAGTATTGTAACATTATAGTAATACCATAATCAATTGCGTAGTTAACCACGTAAAACTCTGTATAAAACCCTATACTAGAGAATTTTAGCTAATTAAAGGCTCTATTTTACATGGTAATACCTGTTTTAAGGTATTCAATTTTAACGTTAAAGTATCCATTTTTAATGTTAAAGGCTTTACTTTTTACGTTAATCCGCTAGAACAACCAATTGAAAGCCGTACCCGATACGGGTATTGCGGTAGTATAGTCCTCGCATTTAACATCAAGTCTTTAAAACTAAACATTAAATTTTGAGTTTTTCCCTCTTCTTTCTTACTTTAACATCGTTTTGTAATCCATAAACTTCATTTTCGAGACTCTATTAGAGCTTATTTAGATTTATCCTGCCATATTCCTGACGACGAGAAATATTTCTCACATTTCGAGATAGAAAGAGAAAATTACCACAAATCACGAATCAGAGGAGGTATTATTTAACCTACTGGTAAAGAAATTTTTTTAATATCGTTTAAGTAGAAAAGAAGTTACAGTATTAATAACCTGACTTTTTACAACGGTTTTGATTATCTTGAATTTATAATAAACTTGATTCACCTATGAAAGCTTAACTTATTAGGTATTAAAGTTATAAAATTATCTTTGATTGACTTTAAAACTAAGGAAACAATTGCTACCATAACTAGCGATTACACCATTATTTAGGCTACATAGAAGTTTTATTATAATAAAATTTCCATGGATTTTACAAAGTTCCTCGATGTTTTCCTTTAGTAGACCAGGTTCGGTTATATTAGTTTAAATTTGGTAGAGTAATCATTTCAGTCGTTAAACGGTCCAAAAAAAAAAAAAAGGAAATAAAGCGTTTCGACTGTATTTGTAATACTCATAAATTTTCTAAAAGCGCCAGTGAGCGACCAAGTTTCCAATAAGGTCCTTCAGAAAAAGAAGGGTCTATTTGAACCATTAATAACTTCCTGGAAACAATTGCTAGGCTAAGGGGCGAACGCTGTTACCTAATAGCTACAAAGGTAAAGTATAGCTACAAAGTCTATAATACAGCTATTGTATCCCTTAGTAAGAGACCAAAATCTGTTTATCGTATGATGAACGAAATAAGTAAACGTATAGAGCATATAATAAATTTATTAATCCTCGATGAAAGTAACTAGTTTATTAAGTGTTCAATCTGGAAAACATCTATCGATTAAGTTTTTACCTTCAAATTGTCTTTACCATACACCTTTTAATCAAACGGCATTTCCGAATGTTTCAATAAAGTAATTTTTGAAAGGATAAACAATTGAACTGATATCCGAAAAAGATTATACTACTTATAGCCTTATATATTCAAAGTATCCTCTATTATAACTAACGTAACAGTTAACAATAGAAGTAGAATCCAGTATACCACGCCCTATAAATGTTTAACGATAAATTAAAGTGAAATACGAGTTATATACCAAACTTTAAGTTTACCTTTACTCTCAGCTTTTTCATTATCGTCTACATAATATTTATAAAATGAGTAAAGGATTAAAAGACTAATCCAATACGAGAAAGAGAAATCCATCTTTTATAGTAGTTTTATAAGATTCATCATTCTTAACACATCTTGAAAGTTTATTTACCGCACCAGCTCGAGAACTCGATCAGAAGAATCGTTAATACCTTTAGTTTGACGGTCTTTCAAAAGGCTATTACGGGACCTCGAAAAGTAATAGTCAGGGGAAAAAAATCCGACTTATTAAGGTTTGTGTCCCTTATAATACTATAACAGCAGTTCCAAACTCTAAGCCGATTTTTTTTTTACCACACAGCAAAGGAAACAGTGAATAACTTGACAGAAAGTCTTCCATGAAATTCTATTAAGAATGAAAAAAATGGTGCAGTTTATGCTTTTAGTTAGTAAACTAAAAAAAAAAAAACTAACTTTAAAGGAAGCTTTGGAATGCTTAGATACAATACACTAGAAAAAGGCTCTCTATAATGAAATACGAAGTTTATTATCTCTTAAAGTCTTGAAGGTTATCAAAAAAGATACTATAGACTACGCCCTAACTACAAAAGAAGTAACGAAGGTTAAAATTAATTTTAAAGGTTAGGATCGTAATTCGAGGATTTGAGTAAAAGTATGGTATTAATTACCCTCAAACCTTTGTTACTATAGCAAAGTTCTCCACGTGGAAGATCTTTATTATATTCGCTACTTTTTACGAATAGGATATCAACTTAATCGACATAGACTAAATATTCCTTAATGGGAAGCTTGAAAAACTGGTATTAATGGAGATTTTAAGCACTATTAGAAACTTCTTTTCCAGGTATTTAAATGCTAAATATTATAGGTTAAAATCCCAAAGTTAATCAGGTTTTTCAGCTATTTTCTTTAATTTACAAGCTAAAGTAAGTTTGAAAATGAAAATTAAAAAGTTTGAGAGAAGTATTTAATACCTTTCAGTTTAAAAGACGAAGATTTAATAACGCGATATATATTAACTATATCTATCAAATTATTATATGTACTTACATCAATGACCTTTTGACAATGAGGCATAACCCAAAAGCTTTCCAAACCTTTAAAATGTATATTTAAAAGCACTCTCTATGCGTATGTATCTTAAGGAATAGAAATGAACATACGATTATTTTAGCAAAAGATACGTACATTGAAAGGGTACTAGATTTAAGGACAAAGGAACTAAGCAAAAGTCCAGCTTGCTTCCACATTGCAATCGGATTCCTCCTTTATGCTATATCATATAAATATTAAGCTAGTATATAATAAACCAAGAAGTATTAATTTGATTTGACGGCTTTTAGTTATACAATATATCACATTATGCCGGACATTACTTTGTTTACGGCAGTCATTTCGCCTGTTTAACTTAATCCTTTATATATAAACATTGTACTTATTAGTTATGACTTTAAATACTTCAAAAAGTAATTGAATTACCAACTACAAATGAATAATAAAAACCTCACAGCAAGTCCATATTAAAACGTTCTAAACCTTAGCCAAAATTACAATAAAATATAAGAAAAATTTACATCAACTGCTATTACGATTCCAACTAAAATGGGGACAAGGCTACTGAAAAGTTTTCCTATGGATACACGATTCAGATTTTTAACAATACAGTTAATTAGGTATCCAAATGGGGATCCAAAATATGTCTTTCTTTTGTAGATGTCAAATTGTGGTAGTGATAAGGGTCACTTAGAATACCCTTCAAATCAGAAACTTGTTTACAAAGCTATGTATTCGTATTATAGTTATGATATAATGAAATATTCAAGGAGTTATTAAATTGTCTGAAAACTCACAGTATTACCAACTCACTAAAAATATAACCATTCAAAAACACTTCATAAGGGATAAAGTAGAACGTGGCATAATATGAATCAAGTGGGTTTATAATGATAAACAACTAGCTAATGAGTTTACAAAGCTATTTCCAAAAGCAAAATACGAATCAATAATGAAACGACTTAGTTTAGTTAACGTAGGCTCAGATTAAATTAATGGTTTATAAAGCTTTATACCTTATATTACCTTATAGTATCTCAGTTAAGAAATGGTGGAGTGGTTTTGGTATAAACATGTAATATTGAAAAAAAGAAAAACTAGAAAGGTTATAGGTTCAAATCGGATTATATAAGTCTTTTTTACTTTTCACATCTACGGATTTTTCTTTTTCATGCTCTACACATCCTTTACTTTACTTTACCCTTCATCTTTTTTGTTTTACTCGTTTTTCTTCTCTTTTAAAGGTAGATGGTATCACTTAAGGGTGTGTGTTAAAATATACAATAGATATAGTCGCATAGCACACAAATCAACAACAGGGTAAACAGGGCTAACAGATCAGCTCAGTACTTAGTACAGACTTTAAATACTAAAATACCTCAACACCAAAGAATAAAAAAATTACCGTAATTTTAGATATCTCTACCAACACTATTATTTTACTAGTGCAAGTACTATTATTGACGAGTAAAGTAGTTTTGATCCTAATCTATATCCTTATGAGGATATGCTTAATCACATATCAAGTTTTTCATACTATGTAGATTCTAGAATACTTGAATCTAAAATCCTTCATAATATCATCTTGTATAGTACCTTCAACAACTATAATTAATAAAGCTAATGTGGCTAAGACTTAATAGTATTTGAAATAACACGCCGATAATAGCTATAGAGTCACCTTATATCAACCGGAAACCTTTAACGACCTATGGATTGTAGAACAAGTATAAAAACTCATGAAGAAAAACTTAAGCAGGTTAAATAAAAGGCTCGAGTAACTGATATAAATTTTGGGTCGAGCAATTGATAAATTTTCGATTAACCTATTAAAAGATAATTTGATAAGTTTTATGGATAGTTTCTTCATAAATAACACCGACCTAACTTAACGAATCGACTTCTTGATAACCTTCATCAATAAAGATCAGTTGGAGGATTATTTTAACAATATTAGTAATTTGATTCAAAATACTTACGTTCAATATAAGAAAATCAAATGAAACGTATTATTTTAAAAAGTTTACAGTATAATAGTTTGTTTTGACATAGGTATAACCCTATGTGAAACCCTTAAAATTATTACTAGGTATCTTGTGATTTCATTTATCCTGGTAGTAATTTGTACTAATTCAAGGAGCATATTCGAATAACTTTTAAAGTTCGGAACCACTAGTGAAAAAAGTCTGATAGTCGACGTGATACCACTATATGAAGCTTACGAAGGCAGGGAAATTGAAGAGTTTCTATAAATCGATGGAAAGGATAATATTATCGACTTTATATCGAACGAAATCTCGAATAAGCCTCTAAAACGGTTTGTAGATAGTAATAGGCTAATTATAGATAATGATGGTTATATTGACAGGCCACTTGGTAGGACTAAGTTACATGTAAGCGGATAGGGATGTATTGAAAAATTGAAAAACTGTTAAGGGAATGATAATAGCGATTTTTTTAAGAGAATTAATAAAATTAAAGGTGGTAGTATGTTAATGAACCTACATAGGTGAAGTAAGATGAAAAGGTGGTTTAACCTACGTTGGTTAATATGGATACTAAATGTAGGGGTAATGTTAGTATTGATGAAAGTATAGCAGAGGTAGTAGTAAACCATTTAACCTACGAGAGTTAAATAAAGTAGTAAACGACTTAAACTATATAAGTTAAGAATTCTAATAAAGGCGGTAGATAATACGTGTAAGTTTGTAACGAAAGACTTGTTTATAGGAATTAATGAAGCCGGGACTTGGATCCGTAGGTTAATTAAAGGTAATAGGGGTTCATTTAGGTTTGTAGGTTAATTTAAATTGATAACGGTCCGACAAGTTGACCAGAACGTAATTTGGCGGTAACTGGAAAATTGAGTCCACTATATTGGCATACGTATACAAAATGAAGAGCCACCAGCGTTGGAATAGTAGTAATTGTAGTGTATTAAGTCAACATTATTTATAGTAGAGGGGTTATTCTGACTACAGGTTAATTTTATTTTTTTGTAGGTCGATTGCATTGGCTGCAAGTTAAGTATAGTATGCGCTCACTTCATATCAAGTGACGGACCAAGAAATTATTTATAAAAATTACTGTTCAGATCGGCTAGCGGTCTTCTAAACCTATAACCATACATCCACCACTTGATTACGCAATACTACTCTTACTTCGACCAATCGAATGGACAATTTCCAACGTGTAAATCCCTACTAACACTGAAATTTAATATGAATCCTTCAACCAAAGATCTTTAAACAAAGAAAATTAGCTATTATAATGCTTTTAAACCAATTGTTAACAAACTGATAAAACGTTGACGACGTAAAAAACTACGGAAAAAGAAGATATATACTAAAAAATGACGGTAAAAGGGACCATAAACCTAAAAGTATATAAATATTAGTATGTGTATGTAGAAGAAAATAGTCTAACATAAACCTCGCCTTTAAGTTACAAGCTAAAGGCACTATTAAAACACCAGATAAACATTTTAAAAAAGAAACCGAATGGATATTGATAACCTTTTTACATAAAATTTTGTTTAAATTTTACTACTAGCGATTTGAAAGGCAAAAAGTTACAATAATTAAGTCTAGGGCAATTTATATAGTTAATGGTAAACTACGAACCGGCTGTACGAAAGGTTACTAATAATCGTTGAAAAGTACGATAATAAATGCTAAAGCTTAATACTTACTTAATCGTCTACAAACTAAAACATTAGCCAACTTTTAATAGTTGCAATTACTACCAATTTAGCTGTTAATGTAAGCGATGACTTTACCCTTAATAGTAGAAACATTATGTCAACAAAAATATAATTCGTAACAAATTTTCAAAAATTATATTATTGAAATTGACAAAAAAAGTAAAAAATAAGTTCTTTGCTAACTCGTTAATACTATACATCAAACCTTTATACGAACTAGTCAAAGCAGATGTTTATTAATTTTGAAGGTATGCAACGCACTTTGAGAATCAGTTAGTAACAAAAACTTTAACATTTAACATATTATTTTAATTACCTAAAGAGAAAGCTTCGGCATTGTTGGCATACAAACTAACGATACTTTTTTTCCTAGAAACGCTAAATTTGTACCTGTCAAACAATACACCATCGAAAAGTTAGGCATTTAAAAGAGTAAACCGATTAAAACTTTAGCTTAAAACAAATAACTCGATTTTAACGGATCGTAAATCCGAATCTATAGTACTGACGATATTGAAGATATCTATGGCATGTACTTTAGTTTGCATAAAAATGGATAAGCCACGAACTTAACGATAATTAATAAAACCAATAAGGTAAAATTACAACGATAACTAAAGAAAAGGGCACACTTGTATTGCTACTTTATGTTAACTGAATACATGGTACTACCTATTGATTATGATACAAATCAAAAACCTATGAAACGAGAATTTTCAAAACTTAAACAAAAGTATTTAATAATAAATTGGTGAGCCGAAAAAAATTTAATGTAATAACGGTAAATTCGACGACAGTGAAATTAATGATCTTTGTGAACCGCTATTTTGTGAAAAGAAATATTAACCTTATATAGCAAATCAAATTCCTTATAATATTCATTAACTAAAGAACGTCCAATAAATAATTTTCGATTACCGGTAACCTCGTATACTAAACGTCTTTTAAGTAAAAACGTATAATACGAAATATAATCAAATTAACGGTTTACTCAAAAATACGTTTCTACATCAGTATAGTAATTTACTACACGTGAACAATTATTTCTAAATAGTTTGAAGATTTCTTCAATACCTGTAATTATATATATAAATTGCGGAAGCTTTTAAGAATATCGGTTGAAATTAGGCACGACCAATAACAAAAGTATCATAATAAACTAAAGAGCTTTAGAAAAAAAATATAAAACTGGGAAAATCGATAAATTCCGGTAAATCAACGAAAAAAACAACTTCGCTAACTTCATAACTAAAGCCACGCTCAATAGCGCCATGTTGTAAAGGTACTAAGCTGGATCTATCGCTCAAGGTGGTCGGATACTGTCTATAATTTTCGATGAAAAAGAGAAGATAAACCCATGCTAATCGGCTGCTACCTAACTATATAAAAAGGGGTGATCTGGTCATATAACAGGTTAGAGAATATGTTCGAGTGGCTTCAAAGCACCGTAGAAGTATTTCAATTACCAAGGCGATATCCTTAGTCACTATTAGCCCAGATACTAGCTTGAGATACTACCCTCTAGCTTACCCTTCCTCCCCCCCTCCCCCCCTAGTATAAAAAGTGGTAAAAGGTGTTAGAGAATTGTAGAGGAAAAGACGGTACGTGATAACTACTCTCGTTGCAGTTTGAAGTATCATAATATCTGGTAAAGGTTTTCAGCTATCGAACTGTATGGAACCGCATAAAAGATATAAACATTGATCTTTCTGTTGATTTTTATATAAATCATCCTATAGGCCTCCCCTAAAAATATAAAACTTTCCTTTTTTCACCCACCTTTCCTTTCTAACAATACCTCACCCAATATTATCTATTTGATTAATAAAACGGGAAAAAAATTCTTTCGTTTTGTTCTTTATAATGCTTAAAATAAACGTTTAACTTGTAACCAAGGTTAATAAAGTGATTAAAAACGTGAATATACCTATTTTAAAACTTTTTAGCCCTCGCTAACAAGTATATAGTTTCCCGCGATACGTCTGATTAAGATGTACCTTGATTGTTATCGCGAATAAATATATTTAGAAAACGTTTATGGGAAAGTTTATAACTCCAGGGAACTTTATTCAGAAATCAAAGTTAAACATAAACTTATTTAATGGTTAGGATATTTTTAACGAACGATTAAATACTAGTGTCAGATTCCGTTTATATTTTATTATGGTGATTAATTATAGTCTCGGTAATATATATACGCCGTTAAATCTAAACGCAAATGTGAAAGAATCATTATAGGAGTTATGTAATATTCATTTAGATTTGAACGCATAAAACAGGAGAAAATTATTGGTTGATAAACTGTTATATAAGTGTTAACAAGTAGTTAAATAGCGTATAAACCTAGTTTATCGTTTAAAAATTTTTATAAGGGTGAGTTGGGTTACACAACAAAAATTTGATACTCGTGAAGGTATAGGATTGGTTCCTATCACCCCCATTTATTCTAGAAGCCTCCAGGCTATATAACCTCTTAACGATGAGCGTAATTTCCAGATAAGTAGAGTATAGTAGCAGTAAACGTGGGTATCGCGGTTAACGAGCTAGTAAAAAGTGCAAATAAAATTAATCAAATAATTAGTTAATATTTTTAACGTGTTAATGGAAAATTAGATGAATTGGTAGATATAGATAAAAGATTATTAACCTTCGACGATTTGGGTAAATACTTGTGAAAAGATAAGTATAATAATATAATTAAGTAGTTTTGGTCATAATATTAATGTTACTTTAATACGTGTTTAGTAGTTGTAAAAAAGCGATTTACACGCCGCTTAGTATTATAAAGTATAATATTTTAAGTTTGCCTACAGGATGGACAGTAAAGTCCGTTATTATATTCGATCGACTTATAACGTGATTTAAAATCGTTGATGGCCGTGGTATTTGAAAAGCATGAAATAAATTTTTAAATTAGGTGTTCATTTCATTAAGACTTTTCTTTTAAGGAGGTTGCTATAACAGAGGCGGTTTATTTAGGTTTTTGTTCTCATTCTTGAATTTATTTCGATTTGGTATTTAAGTTTTGTTTTTCTATCGTTACCTATAACGTCGATGGCTGGTAATTTAAAATAGCGGGTTCGTTAATTCGGAATCAGGTTCGAAACGGCTCAGATAAATTGATTTATATAAAATCGGTATTGGTAGACCTATATCTTTGAAACTTAGTCGATTCGAATCACTGTAGTCGAAGTAACTGGTGCTGCACTGAAATTTGTTCTGGTCGAGTTGTAGGCTCTAAGTTTGGTAGACCGCTAGCCGGTCTACACACTCATTTGTTTGGCCAAAGGGTTTGGCATGTGCCCCACTTTGAAGTAGGCTCCTATTGCACTACACTTGCAATGCAATCCCACAAACTGCATCCAATTTGCAGTCAGTACTATTAACTAAACTAACAGTTTAGTTAACTTAACTTTACTATATTTGACTGTTATTTCAATACTGGAGACTTTTTATTTCGTGTCTACATGCTAAAGTAACATTCTATCAATTATTAGTAGCCTCAAAGATCCCTCCTTAATTAATAAAACAAACCCTCATTAATTCTGATTTATCTGCATTGAAATAGATATCAATTACGGCTCTTCATCTTCTACTTTTGAGATTTTCGTTCCTTAACTCCCATGTATATATCTTTCGTCATAGACCTATACATATTACAAATTCTACTACTTACATACCTTTTGATAATAATTCAACCTACTATCATTGCCGCCACTTTTTCCATTAATATTGTTACTATTACCCTGATAATCTTTAACTTTGTTTGGATATACTTATTCCTCTATATTACGTGTCGGGCGGCTTACGTAGCCTTCGATTCGTATATTTAGCATATTTCTGTTTACAAACCTTTTTAGGGCGTTATTAAGCGTGGTTTTAGTTATTAAGTTAATAGGGTTAACTTTACCGTTAATTCGCCGGAACTTAACGATTTTCCGGGTTTCGTATACCTTTCTTAACTCTATTACATTTATTTTTACATGTTTTCTATCAGTGGTTCTCAGCTTCGATAAGTATTCGTAAAGGTTTGAAGTTTGTATATATTCCCATAGGTATCGGAGGCATTTTTAACTGTTTAGTGATAATTCTCAACGTAGTGTTAGTTACTATATCGATTCTAAAGCCTATTATTATGCCGTGGACTTTTGAAGCTAGTACGTTTCGTGTTATACGATTGCACTAAATATATATTTGATATAAAAGGACTCCGGTAATTATAAATTGCCTTTTAAAATTTTCCTTATTAACAAATATTGTAAGGAACCTGATTTGAGATATAAGATTAGTATTATTTATCAATAATCTATCCGTAAAGATTATTAACTCGTTTTCATTAGATTTGCCGACACCATATTGATTCCTTTTTCTCAATAGTTCATATTCTACTAAATCCTTTCATTTCGGTTATTGAAATATTTATCTTATAGATCCTATATTTACGTCGTAATATATAGTTCGTACGATGCCTTCAGTTAATATAGCGTGGCAATGTAAGCCGTACATACCTTTTGCTTTAGGTATCTTTGTGATTTTTCCTTGTCAGCCTTGTATAAAGTCGTTAAGATCGTAGCTTATCCTTTTAACGTAGGCTAATATAAGTGCCTTTTTTATTCTTAAAACTATAGATACAGATTAACGATTCATTAAAGTTAAGTTATATATATGTAGCTAATGTTTTGATTGGTTTATACTTCTAAAAACCTGATTTTTCGATGGAACTTTGTTTCGCCACTATAAACTCGGTGTTTTCGAAGAAGAGGGTATAGTTAATTTGTATACATATAAAGCCGAAGTCTTTGCTCTTTGTAATTAATAGGTACAGGTTAAAAGTGAATTTTTTTGTGCCTAACAAATTTTTAAAGTGCTTTTAGTACGTTAAAAGACTAATAAATACCTTTTTCGACGAATCTATATAAATGTTTAATACAACTTATTATCGTACCTACCGAAAACTTATTATTTAGTTTTTTTATCAGTTTTAGCAGTATGACCAACTGAAAATCGGTAGTAGACTACACGCAAGCTTACATTATATACTGTCTAATAAGGGTTAACAAACCTTTTATATTAATAGTTGAATAATCATCAACTACAAAAATTGAACCCTAGCTGATTAATAAATTATAAGCGATTGGGTAGATATTTTGTTATTATTTTTATTACCGTATCCTTGAATAACTATCTGTAACCTTTCTATAATAATCACATTTAATATCCGTGAGTCTATAGAAGATATCAGAGGGTTTATGTTATCAAGAAGGTAGCAGAGGTGCTGAGTGAACAATATCGCAATCGTGCAAGTAATAATCAAAATCCATGAGGCTATTCAAATGTGTAGACTGAATACTTAGATCGACAACTGAAGAGATATGAAGGAAATACTATCTATAAGGTGATGACCGTGTCCTTATATATCCGTGCCTTCATACCGTCTTCAGTACTGGATCCCTTGGATCAGTGCTGAGCCCGCTGATCCTGGATCACTTGAATCAGTACTGATTCCACTGATCCTAATCACGTGATTGGCTTAGTCATTTCCCTGCTGACAAAGGAGAGGTGTTCCTCAATTGATGTGTTAGACTTCACGCTCTAAGTGGCTCAGCTGCACACTGGCTTACTTCTTAACCCGCCATCATGCTTGGGTCGTAACACTTTCGTATGGCTGTTCTGTAGTTTTATCTTTAACTTCCTACATTATCTTCGATTGAAAAACAGTGACGTTTTAACCTTTAAATTAAGATAACAGTACGAGTTAAATAACTCCTCGTGTAAAAAATCTTTTAACTTTCCTTATTTTATTTGAAAGGCTTACCTGTTGTATTTATAATACCTTGAATATGCAACTTAAAGGCATGTTTTCCGTTAGAATTTTTCTTCTAAAATAATAACGCCGTTGTTTATACCCTTCTAGACCTGTAGTCTTTGTCACAGTCTTCCCTTTTAGTATTTATCTTTTTTTGACTGGTTTTCCATATTGTCGAAGTTTTATTTACTTGTTAACAATAGGTTCAAGAGGATTATGTTAGCTATTCCGCTTGTCTCAGGGTTTGTCAACATTAAAATATTTATCAAACTTGGGAGGTTTTCTGTACAGCTTGACCTATGTGATTCGGAAAGTGATAGTGTAGTTAGCAATTTTAATCATTACGTTTAGGTTAGTAATATTTAAAAAATTTATACGGTTTATATCTTTTGCCTAGCCTTTACTATGTAAGGACTATATTTTAAAGGGGTAAGGAAAGCACGTTTGTTATTATTGGTTCGTTTCTAACACTAAGGGCTTCGTTAACCTAACGGTTCATTAATTTTTTCTTTAATTTCTTTAGGGCTTTGCTTTATATTACAATACGTTTATAGGTGTTTAGTAATAGTAGCAACTTAACCTTTATACGTGCATTGACCCCGAATACTAGTAAACTTAATATAAAGCTGTTAGGGTTAACAGTATCGTTAAAGCCCTTTACTAATATTTGAAGGCATGAGTTTAAATTTGTAAGGCTGTTAACTTCTTAAGTATGAATATTATAAGCTGTTCTTAAAGAAGAATAGACCCTTGAGATCTTAATGATACCATATTTATTTAAGGTTGACCCAAAATACCATTGTATTATCAACAAAGACTAATATAGGTCTAAATCCAATGTTGATATCAATAGAAATCAATATTTTAAAAAATATAAATGAAATAAGCCGTAAGTTGAACCCGGGTGCGTAACGGGTGATTTTACCGAGTCGTCGTGTAGAAATAGAAATACATGGTAACTTTGATTAGATTATACATTAAATATTGATAACTTTATAAAATTTACAATTTATATTTATCAAAACGCCAACAAAATTAATGAAACTGTTAAATAAATTTCTTATGAAGAAGAAGTTAGTTAAATGATAAGAGTGAGTTACCGAGTTCATTAAAGTCTTTCCAACTCCTATACACAACTATGTATTGAAGTTATGTTTTTCCTTTCCAAAAATTGATTGAATCAACGGTCAAGATAAGGTAGATATTTACGTTGGTTTTAATACCGGGGTAGTTTGGGAATTAGACTGGATCTAATAGGTAAGTACGGATACGAAAACTATTCGCATCCTAATATAAACATAAGTTAAGGTTCTTACGACGCGAGATTTATGAAAAGTTAACCCAAATAATATTGTGATTGTGAGTATTGTTATCGCTATTACAAATGTAGTAAATTTGTATAAAGGTTTATGTAAGGCTATTTAATCATTGAAGAATGACATAAAATGATTTTTTAATACTAATATACTTTTCGTTTTAATATAATTTACGTAACATAGTAGTTTTTTTTGCTACAAAGTATGGTTTAACATTGTTAAACTTAATTAGTTAGTTAATAGGTTTATATTTAGGTTGTAAGCGTTTAATAGAATCGAGAAGTACGTCTTTATCATAGTTATAGTCAGAGGAGTTCGAGTTGTTATTATCGTTTGGTAAATTGACGCGGTCTCCAAAAAAGAATAACGCGGTAGTTATATTATTCGTAAGTAATATGGTGAAACCCCCTTAAGCAGGGAGGTTATTTTGTGAATATAGACTTACCAGCAGCTTTAAATTGCCGAGTCATATTTGTTATCGTATTTAATGTATTAATATTAACCTTTTTAGGTACAAAGCGTGTTTATAAGCGGTTTGATTCCGTTCAACGTATTTTGTACGCAAGGTTTCACTAAAACGTTCGTATTATGTATTAAATGGTTTTTTTTAACCGTTAACGCGATTTGAAACTAATATTTTTTTATCCGTACGTCAAAAAACTGCTATTGTAGATATTATTATATATCACTATAGTTAGTATACGTAGGTCAAGGTGCAGTGCACTACACTATAAGGTGTACTACAACAAAGTGCATGATAACGTGTCATGCTGCAGACTGTACTCTTGAAGAGTGTATCATGCGTGGCGCGATCTAGAAGGGGTGTTCCAGAGTGTATGGTAAAATGCCACTGCCCGGATGAGAGGTTTATTACCCCTAATTCGTGGCATATACTCTCTGAATACTTTTTGCCTAACTTATCTATCTTTACTACTACAATACCAATCTTTACGATTACTCTTCTACTCTTTTACGTTCACATGAATAAGAAGACCTTACCAACAGCTATAAAACCTAAGGGTTCAGGTTTATAAGATCGAAAAACATAGTGCTAAGTTATAACTACTTACAAACAACTATTATACTGTCAAAAAATATCGATGATTATATGTAAAGGGATTAGGCCAAAGCTATCGTTTAAAGTAGTTACATATTGTTAATAATCCTCGATTAAAAAGAAAGAAAAAAACCCTGCTAAGAAGTTGCTACAAAACTATATAAAAAGTGTAACCCGGTCACATGAGAGGTGAGGGCATGCTTCCAAGCGGCTCCAGAGCATCGTAGGAGCATGAAAACCACTAGGGCTAGATCCCTGGTAACCATAAGCCCAGACACCAGCCTGTAATATCTTGAAAGGTTCGTAAACAGCAATATGCTAACCATACGAATTGAGGGCCACGTAAACCGCCCGGCACTTGACGTGGAGAAACAGGGATGCTCTGGCGGATTGAAAAACTGCTAGGGTAGTGGTGGCGTTAATAACGTGCAAGAAAATGATAGTAACGTATAAGAAAAGCAGGCCCAAAATTACTAACAAAAATACGCAATTAATAACGTACGTAAGACGCGCAAGTCTATAACGAAAAACTTGTACACGGGAGTTAAAAATTGCGGGATTCGAGAATGTAGGGCATAGAGCCGTAATTAGTATCAATTTTAATGCAAATTGATCGGAATTGACAAGGGTCTGGCATGTGGATTGAGGAGGAAATTCGGAGATTACCGCAAGTAAGTGATTGGTCACACTAGCGTGCGCATACAAAACAAAAAGCTGCTAGTGTTGGAATAACAGTCAATTACATTACTGTTGGATAGCTCAGGGGGTTGGGACCAATGGTACAATGGAACAACGATGGAGTAACGAATGTGGTGGTTGTATTGATGGAAAGTCAATTGTATTGATGGTGGTGTTGATGCTGCGTAATTGTATTGCTGCATAAAGCGTAAGAAAAGAAGTCTAAATTTAGCCTACAGGGCCAAACGAACAAGAAGGACTAAGTATGTATAACTGAGCACAGATCACCACTTGCAGGGATCCTAGGTCAATTGCATTGACCCCCCAGATCAATACAACAAGTACAGTTAAGTCAATTATACTTACAAATAGTTGATTGTACTGACTGCAAATTAACTGTAATTTGTGTGATTTGATTGCATTGGATGCAAGTCAATTGTAATAGGAGCCCACATCAGGTTAGGGCACGGACAAAGCAGTTGACCATACAAATTAGTGTGCAGACCAGCTAGCGGTCTGCCAATCTTAGAAGGAACACATCACGACTTTCAATGCAGCACCAGTTACTTCTACCACAGAGATTTGAATCGACTAAGTTGCAACGATAAAGACCTACCAATATTTAGCAGGTTAAATCAGTTTTCAGTATTTTTTATTGGTTCCAAAGGAGCAATAATATCCATTTCACAAAGAAATACTGCTAATGTAGTGAATATTATATGTATAGTATAGCTGACTATATTTCCAACTGCATCGACTAAAAACGACAGTATCAACTCATATTATTTGTTTGAACTTGCATTATATAGAGACCAGAAAAAAGCGTCTATTTATTACAAGTCATATGGATTAACCTTTTCATTAAAACTAATAAATGCGTATTTACTTATATACCCCCACATTTGAAAAGAATAAATTAGGTAGTACTTCATTATAAGTATTCTATTATTACTTTCATTATTTTATTTCAATCAAGAGCGTGACTTCATGAAAGTCTTATCAACAATGTATATTCTTTAAACATTGTAATTGATCATATTATACTTATTTATAGTATTACTAGTTTCGTTATTTCGATATTATGGTTTAGTATATATATAAATGAGTTTGTTTGAATAAATGAACTTTATTTATTAATAGTAATGTTTGAAGAAAATTTATCGATAAAATTAAAACGATTTATCACTATTTTCTGCAATCTACGCGGGAACAATATCTCCTAAATTTACATAAAAGGTACGTAATTGGTAGCGTGCCTGATTTGCATAAGTCTATGGCGAAAGACCTATATACGGGATTGAAAGAATGGAATTCTTAGAGGGCTAGAATGAAACATCTATAAGGGGCCGTAATTAATATAAATTTTAGTACAGATTAATTGGAATTAACAAGGGTTTAGCTTATTATTGGCTTGTAAATTAAGGAGTGATTTCAAAGGTTACCACTAATTCATAGTAAGCTACGCTAGCTTATAAGCACAAAATAAAAGGCTGCTAGTATTAGAATAGCAGTTAAATGCAATATAGCCAAGTTAACTTTACTTGTAGTAAAGTGAATTATATGTATTATGAACAGACGATAGTTCGTAGGGTTTAAAAAAATTATATTACAAATACAGTACATTACGTATCCACTTTAAAGTGAGATACAGGCTAAAGAGTTTGACTATACAAACTAGTATGTAAACTAGCTAGCGGTCTACTAAACTTAGAACCTATAACTTACATCCATCAACCAAAATTAATGTAGTACTAATTACTTCAACTATAGCGATTCGAATTGACTACGTTAAACGATAAAGGCTTACTAATCCTATCACTGTAATGAAAAAGTTGACCAGGTATTTTAACTATGTAATTTATTTTAAATCAATATTTAGTTTATAACCACTTTGTTCATTTTGAATAAGTTATATTTTTCTGTATATTTAGCTAAAGCAGCAGTCGTTATTCATTGCTTTTTAAATTTGGTTTTACTTATTTGTAATAACATTATTTCATGACTTTGTTGATAATAAATATAAAAAAGTTGTGCTAACCAATTTCTGTTATTATGGTTGTTATTAGGAAGAAAAATAGGTTCGTAGTAGAATTATTTTTATTTGAAAATTTCATTTGAGTCATACAAAATTTGACAAAACTGTTAATTTAATTTATTATTATGTTTGTATCTATAATCTTCTTGATTTCAAAGGGTTCTTTCAATTTCCCTGAATTTTCTGTATGAAGAACTTGTTCTATATATGTACAAATAAAATATCCGTTATGAAAAGCTAGTTTTTAATATTTAAATGACTATTCATTGAATATTAAACTTATTTCTTTCGTAGGTTATTGAATGTTTATCATATGTTACAGCTTATTCCAACTTTAATAATAACGATAAAAATTTAATTTTTATCTATATATATATTATTAAAATCAATGTGAATAAAATCATTTAACTTAATTATATAATATTTTCAATGTTTGCAGGTCTACCGATAGATGTAAGCTTTTAGTTACAACGTAGTCGATTCGAATCACTGTGGTCGAAGTAAATAGTGTTGCATTGTTGAAAGTCTTAGTTATAAGTTCTAAATTTGAGAAACCGCTAGCTGGTCTGCACACTAATTCGTATGGCTAAACGCTTTGGCCTGTGTCCTACTTTAAAGTAGGCACCTACTGTACTGCACTTGCAGTGCAGTGTATTGAAATCCTACAAATTGCAGTTAATTTACAGTACGTACAATCAACTTTACTATGAGTAAAGTTGACTTGACCGTATTGTATTTAACTGCTATTCCAACACTAGCCGCTTTTTGTTTTGTATCTGTACATCAGTGTAGCGTGTCATCAATTGGTCGCAACCTCTTAAATCCATCCTCCGTATACAAGCCAGACAAACCCTTATTAATTTCGATCAATCTGTACTGAAATCAACCTTAATTATAGCCCCTTATAGCCCTTTTATACTACCCCGTCTTGACCTTCATTCCTCAATTCCCGTATAGATCTTTCGCTATAAACTTGGGTAATTTAGGTATGCCACCAACTATATACTCTTTACCAGTAATTCAAATTACTGTTATTGGCGCGTTTGTCACCGTTTCCATTAACATCATTTCCCTGGCAGTTTTCAAGTTTGTTAAGGTAACTATATTTCTATATATCACGTGCTAGATGGTTTACGTAATCCTCGATTGATATAGTTAATGAATTGCTATCTACAACCCTTTCTAAAACTTTATTAGATATAGCCTTAGTTATGGCGTTAATATGGTTATCTTAACCGTCAATCTACCTGAAATTATCGATTTCGCAGGTTTTGTATATTTCTTTTCAAGCAATTATGTTTATTATTAAACGTTTTTCATTAGTCATAACTAGCTTCAATAGGCATTCGTAAAGGCTTCGGAAGCTAATATATATTACTATAGGTATCAGAGGCAATTTCAGCTGTTCATCAATGATTTTTAGTGTTTAGTTTGTCATCATACCCATATTAAAGCCTATTATTATTCCGTAGACTTTTAAAGTCAATATGCTCAGAGTTATATACTTATACTTGACGGATGTCTAGTATATAAGGTTTTTAGTAATTGTAAATTACCCTTAAAACCTTTCCTTGTTAATAAATATTATTAGGATACTTATTTACGATGTAAGGTTAATATTATTGACAAATAACCCATTCGTAAAGATCATTAACTTCGTTTTCGCCAGATATACAAAAACCATCTTGAATTCCTTTTTATATGTGGTTTATTCACTATTAAATCCTCTTATTTTACCTGTTAAAGCCTTTATTTCATAAATGTCATACTTGTGTTGTAATGGAAACGTCGTACGATATTTCCGGTTCTCATAACGTAGCAATATAAGCCGTACATGCCTTTTATTCCAGGTATCTCTGTAATGTTGCCCCGTTGATCTTGTTTATATTCATTAAGCTTGTAAATTGCTCCTTTTGGAATCGACTAATGTCAATACCGTTTTTATAATTCATAATATAAATAATGATGAACGATTTATTACGGTTAATTTATATGACTTTAATTAGAGTTTTAATTGACCTACATCTTTGAAAGCATGACTTTTCGATAGGACGTTATTTCTATACTATAAACCTAACATTTTTGAGGAAAAGAATATTTTAAATTTATGTATTTACGATACTAAAGTTTTCGGCTTCCGTAATTAATAGACACGAGTTAAATATTAAAATCTTTGTATCCAACCTATTCTTAAAGTACGCCTGATACATTAGTAAATAGTGAACGACTACTTCAGCCAGTTCTTATAGAGGATTGATATAACGTATTATCGTACCGGTCGGAAACTTGTCCTTTAGTTCTTTTGGCAGTTTTAATAATATAATTCGTTAACAATGGGTAACAGATTACGTATTCACTCACATAATATCTCGACTATTAAATGTAAACTAGCTTTCCACTCTAGTAGTCAAACTCATAATAATTACGACAATTAAATGTTGATTGACTTTCTAGATATTAAACGATTGAGCAAGGATTTAGTCTTTATCTTTATTACCATATCTATAAGCTATGAGCCGTAACTTTATGTATGGTCTATCCGTGGTTTTGCTTTTAACCTCGTAAATTATCCTCGAAATCAAAATAATAATGTTTTAGATTTTCAATTACGTCAATGGCATAGATTTCATAACCCTTTGCAAAATAAGGTCGTTAATCTTTACTCAGTTGATTTCCTCATGGCTTGCCCGGTATATTGATAATTCATTGGACACGTAACCTAATGGTAAGTTTTCCGTTAAATTTTTCATTTTAAAATACACACCTTGTTGTATATATCTTGCTAGGCTTGTAGTCTCTATCGCCGTACTGCTCTTTATTGTATATCCTTTTTTTGAATTGTTTTCCACGCTATTGAAGTTTTATTAGATTATTAATGATCGGCTCAGCAGGGTAATATTAGCTCATTCGTTAGGTTCGAAGGTTATCGGCGTCAGAATTTTCATCAGATTTAAGGGCTTGTTTATACAGCTTGACCTATGTAACTCGAAAAGTTATAAGGCCGTTAACAATTTGAATTATTACGTTTAAATTAGTAATATTCAATATTTTATACGGATTATTCTTTTTACCTGGTTCGCGTTACGTAAGGGCTTTACTTTAAAGAGTTGGCGATAATACGTTTGTTGTTAATGATCTGTATCTAATATTCAAGGCATCGTTAAGCTTGTGGCGTGCTGATTTGTTTTTTTAGTTTTTTTAAGACTTTACCATATGCCATAACGCGTTTCTGAGTATCTTATAATGGTAGTGACTTAGGTGTTATCCGTAGGTAAACCCTACATACTAGCAAAGTTGGTACAAGTCCGTTAAAACTAATAGTATTGTTAGAGTCTTTTACTATTATTTAAAGCCATGATTTATAGCTTATAAAACTTTCTAGTTCAAATATAAGGATATCATAGGCCTTTTGTAAAAGTATACATATCCTTTCAATTTTGTTAATACACTAAAAAACCTTAATTAAAACCTATTTATATTAAATCACTACAGATTGAACGTTAAATTAAAACTTTATTACAGTAGAATGAATGTCGATGTTGTAGATTAGCACGTTTAGTAGCCTAAGGTACGTGTTAATATATAAAGCATGTAATTCTTTTTACTTTTTCTTTACCGTAATGGTTTTAAGGAAATTGATGCCGTAAAAACCCGTAACGGGGTTTATAATATGTAGTATTAGCTTATCATCTAGGTAAAATATGTTTACGAAAACTTTCGAATTAAAGTTTCAATTTTCCCTTAAGGTAAACCTAAACTATCAGGTGGCTTGAAAATATGTTTGGTAATGATGATGAAGTCGTTTAATTATTTTTAACGATTGTAAGTCCACATTTTTGTAACTAATTGCCTTTGGAGCCTTATTAAACCTATTTTTAAACGGAGAGTTAAAACTAATATATAATTTTGGATATTACTATATACCCTTATAGATAGTATACATTGGACAAGTAGCAATACACTATATTGCAGAGTGTACTCCAGCAGAGTGCACGATAATGTGTCAGACTGCAGGCTGCACTCTTGTAAGCCATAAAGTGCTTTATGCATGGATCGGTCTAGAATGTTTATTCCAAACCGAACGGTAATACATGAATCGGTCTGAAATAACTATACCAGACCGAACGGCAATACGTGAAGCGGTCTAAAGTAGTACGCTCTGGGTGAGAACTTATGAATCCTTACATGTGGTGTACACCTTTAATTTCTCATTCATATTATCTTCATTTTTAGTATAATTTTACCAATCTAAAGATTACTCTTCTAAATACCTTATTTCACGTAGATAGGTTTAAAACCTAATTGATCCAAATTAGTAGCCGATTATTTCGACTATTAACGGCTTAAAAAATAGATAAACACAAGTTAAATACCTATAGCAAGATATTGTAACGGTTCAAAGTATTTGTACTTTTAATACTTCGTTTTTACAAAAATTATACACCGATGTATACAAAGACTATAAAGACCAAGTAACTTTAAAAAGGGCAACTTTAGTACGATATTATTAACCCTTATTCGGCGTTTTAACGTACCCGAGCACTTTTTAGAAAGCATATTATTACGTATTGAGCTACGTAAGCTAAAGAACACCAAGTTTCGGAACCCTTAGTTAAAACCAATCCAATTTTCGGCAATCCCTACTATTCGTAAAACATAGGGACAGTTACGAAAATAGCATTCAAACCGCTCCTTTCATACAAAAGCGGTTACGATACACTTATCTGAACCGATCGCTTTAGCTAGAGAGGTTACGCACAAAGTAAATAAACCGATCACTTTACCAAGTTCGGTTACGACACAGTAATTCAAACCAATTACCAAACACTGGATCATATAATACACCTCCTTAAAATCACCCTTTCTTTATCCTATTTACCTTAAACTTCTCTTTACCCTATTTTACTTATACTTCTTTTGCCCTTTTCGCTTTTTTGCGTTCGCCTTACGTATTTTGAATTGAGTTTTTACGACGTTTAAGTTTTGATGGCTGTTAAACTAATTAAACTCTACCAAGAACTACCAAAAATTAATTTATGACGTTTGATTAGTTTAAAGTTACTTTATATTTATCGTTTAAAATTCATTTATACTAATAAAAGCTAGTTAATTAATTATTCTTTATGCTTCATTTCTGATGTTTACGAAATGTAATGCCTTAAATGTTAGATTCCAAACGTATCCGGATCTTACTACATGGCGGAATCACTAACTTACACTGTTTTAGCATACCAAATACGCACATAAATCACTCCAAAATACCTACAGTAATAAACCCAAGACCAATACCACTACAGGAAGCTAACGTTAACTTTGATCTCCTAGTCGAAAATATGGGAATTACAAAGGCTATAATATACGAAATTGGCCTGAGCCTTTAGGATAACACTATCGATTTTCCAGTAAAGAAACTCGATCTATAAATGGCAAATATATACATTCTGGCCGTAATGTTTCGTCATTAGGAAAAAACTACTAAAGACCTAACTTGTTAAACGATTTTCATAATGATTTTTCGAATTAAACATTAAGTATATGGTAAATAGTAAATTCTGCTATTGGTAAAGCCCTAATGACCCAATTATAAATCAAAGATATTAATACTCTAGGGAGTAAGAATAGCCGTTTTATAAAAGCCTTATTCGAAATGATATAACTTGTCGACGTATTAAACTGGAAGGATAAAGATTTATACCTAACGGAATTTCTAAAAAAGTGCTACATTACGAAATAAAAGAGATTATTATTAAATCGACTAAAACGAGGCGTAAGACGACCTAATCCTATATTAATACCATAAGCCAAAAATAAATACTCCGAAAAAGAAAAACGACCCTAATCCTTATCTATTACGTAAATATAATACAACCTTACGCCAAAATACATTATGAAATGAAATCAAATACTAAACCACTTCCCGAATACTAGAAATAACCCCTTTAATTATAGAGATAGCGGCTAAAACACCGAAAATAACCCGATAGACTACAAAAGGATCGGCTAAAACATAAATAATAATCCGATACAGGAATTGACGAACGGCGAAAAACGGTAATACGTGCTTTATGGACCAATGACCGTAAACAGCAACCTTTATCGCAACCTTTTACCGTATCGCTTTCCCACGAATAAAAGCGTCCTTATAAATCTAATTAACTTTGTTAGGCTATAGAATAGGGATAACAACCATAACAGCGAGCTTTACGATGTATTCGATATTAAAATACTCATTATACTTAATACGTATAAGAAATTAAATAGTAAGCTATCCTAATTTTATATTATTTTATACGGTATACTTTTCAAACAAGTTAAAAAAATAGTATATATATTACCTGATATAAGTAAATACATTTGCGAGATGTTATAGCCACCTTAAGGTTTACTTCAATACAGAGATCAACTACTAATTTTATGATGGGAACAAAACCCATACAACTTGAGAATCCGTGAAAAATTAATAAGAAAACGCCGATAAAAACCTACATGAAATCCTTATCTCCTTATTAGCTAAGTTTATAAAGTGTGTGGAAAACCTTGGATCAAAATATAAAAATGATAAACTGTTTATCCAAGTAATGATAAAAGTTTGCCGTAAAAACTCAAAATTCGACCTTATAGTATTTAAACTAGAAAGAAACCGAGAAACTTTTTGTACAGGCCTTAAAATATCGTTTAAACCCTTTATACGCCGATAGGCGAGGTTAAGATCAGTATTTTCAGCTAATAAGATTAGAGGAGAAGGTTAAATTACTAGAGTTGACCTAGCCAAAATAATTTACTATATTTTAAACTGAAAATTTAAGGTTTTGCTTAAGATAAAACGAACGCCTTAAATACAGGTATTAAAAAGTAGACTTTAACAATCAAAAGCAGAGATAATCGTTCTAAAACAAAAGAAACGTATCGAAACTGTAGCGGTACCTGCACAAAAATATACGGAGTTTTATAGGTTTGTAAAAGCGGTATATTATATATGGAAAAGTCGGTTACTGGTTTATAAACCATCCCGATTACGAGTAATTTCTAATTAAACGATAATTTTAAGCCGAGTATGATTTCGAAGATAGGACTAAAGCTAATTTTACAATATACGTAATAAAGTGCGAAGGTATAAATAACGGATTCGATACCTACCCTTATGAAAACACATCCAGAAAAAACGACCCTAAGGACAATAACGTTTACCTATTAGCCTAAGACAATAAAAATGATTAAAGTATTTTCTCCTGCTTAAAATACGCCTCCTTTATACATATTACAGGCTTGGATTAGTTGAACGAAGTGCTTAACGCCTATATGGCGTCGTAATTAACGTTTTTTAATGGATATGGAAACAGATTCTAGGGTATTATACCTGATGCTAACGCGGCCAAAATTTCGACTGCCTTAAAGCGGTAACTCGACACGTTTACGGCGAAATTTCCGAAGTTTCGGCTAAAGTGAATGGGAGAATACCAAAAGGTTTTATTTGATAAAGGTAAAGTTTCGTCACTCGGAACGGTCGTTGTAAATACGTGTTTCGAAACGGTTAAATTTAACGTAATGAACTCTGAAACACTGTTTCTGATTTTCTAGTTAATATAAATAAGTATGGAATTATGGTCCAGAATACGATTTATTAACTTATTCGCGATTTAGATAATATATTTGTATTGTTCCGACTTAAGTTCGGTTACTTGTGGTTTTTTAAAAAAGTCGTATAATTATAGTTCTTTATTTGATTCAGTAAGAATCATGAACATTATATCAATAATTTGAATAGCAAACTATAAAACGTCTTTTAAGTTTTCTTCACGCCGTAAGCTATATAAATATAGTAAAAAACGTACTTAAAGTTATCGAAAAGTTTTGCTACAAGTGATAATTATATTTACAAGCCCTACGATGGTTTAAGTCACGCCTCTACGACGGTGTAGACTTTAGTTACAAAGTTATTATTAATATTATATATATAGATAGTTAACTTGTTCTTTACGTTGTCAATACGGCAATATTATTTCAAGTCGCCAAATTTACATAGATCGCGTTCGCTATAGACTATTAAAATGCTTTAGTTAATTACTGGCTAAACGATTACCTAGGGCTTTTAAATTGGTATATATACGACATTGGTACGACTTTTTACTTTACCAAATAGTGCATGAAAGTTCGAATGGCTGGTAACGAGGTTTAAGGAAATCATAGTAAAAGTTTTATAGGGCATTGAAAAGTGTAAACGATATTACGGATTACTAAAAAAAACGTATATAGTGTTGTCGAAAGAACTAAAGGGTGTTAGTTTTAAGAAATTCATCTTTTAAATGGAAATCAACTTCGTTAATAACACTTTTAACACAGGTAGGCTTATCTTTACGCTTTTCGTCTTTAGTACTTACCCGAGGATTCACATGAATTTTGCTCTAATACCGTCCATAGTATAAAAATCTAATGTTATAGCGAAAGCCATAGCAGCACTAAGCTTACTGCATGTAAAAACCGATTAATCCATAGCGTTAGCTACAAGAAATGGCTTACATAAAACTGTCGGTTTGAATTTCTTATTGCAATTGAAAGTTTTGGTTTGTAAAACAAAAGATAAATAAACCAGATTTTGTAAAATAAACGGATTTATGGTTTATAATGTGCTCGTTAACTTACCAAACGAAATAAGCTCGTTTCGTTAAATAATGGTACGCGAATATAAAAGAGAGGTAAAAAGGAACGGCTTGAAACCGCAAGAAGAATAGAACCACCCATAAGATATTACCTAAAACGAAGAATTTAAGCCAAACCTAATTTCAGCTTTACCCCCAAAACGCGAAATTAACCCGACCACAATAAATAAAAGCGTCTTATTTATACCAACCCCGCCAAGACCTCGTCGTCGAAAGCGCCCCTTCGACTCGAAAACTAAAAAAAACCCTAAGAACTTTACGAAAAACTTCTGTATTACTTAAAGAGAAATAATAAACTGCGAACTTAGCCTAAATCTTCGTCCCGCGGGTATCATTACTTCTTTAAATACCTTATTTGCATAATTTACCTAAAGGAAAATCATAACCTAATCGACTGAGGCGTTTTTCGTTTTAAACATCTTGATATGGTTATTTACGGCATTTATAAAATCTTTCCAATCCATTTCGTCTACAAATTTAAAGATAAAACCGGAAATCTTTACGAAAAAAACTCGTCTAATCGTTAAAGAATATGAAACCGAATGCAAAAATAATAATATTATAACCCAATTACCTACGTTATAACGGGCTAGCTATCGCCTAATTTTTACACTAACGACCTCCTTTAACGTACTATATAACCTGTATGTCGAGCTTCGAGATATAGCGTAGGTATATACCAAATTTTAAAAGCGATTTGAACGATGGATTTACGCTGATATACCTCAAAATCATAAGTAATACCACTTGCCTGAGATAATCTTACGTATTTTAAAACCTTTTTATGGCTTAGTAGAAACAAGTGTTTACTAGTACGATACCTATTAAAGGTACTGTAAAGAACAGCTCAGAATAATTAAATTTACCTTGAATCTATACCTGTTAGTATCGATGACCCGTTCGGAGGGCTTTGCATTAATAGACATACAGACGGACGATACTTTGATATAGTATAACACCTCGTTTTCCGCTTTGAAAAAGAGGAAACTTTTAAAAGTCGACTTAAAAACCAAACCTAGGACGTATTTAACGAAAGAATACGTAATAGATTTTAATAAAGATACTATCACTTTCAAGAACGGTACTTTAAGTTTTACGTAAAAGGGTCAACTGGATAAAGTTTCCCTTATCGTTTTGAATAATGCAAAACGGGCTGATAAATACAAATGCCAACGTGTACGGGGCGTTTAAGTTACTTTTGTAATATAACCAAAAGCGGTATTTAACCTTTAGGTTACTTTATAATACCAGATCGATCCGACGATTGATATATATAAGGCTCTTGATTAATATCTTTGATAGAAAATATACAATTTAAAGTGCATTCTACAATTTATACCGTCCAATATTTATATTATAAAGTTATTTTTTTTACTAACGGCTCGTTCAATAATAATAACGACTGAAGTTTAAAAATAGGCTTCTTTCTAATACCCGGCAACGAAATACCGGTTGGAAACGTCTTTACGCTTCGAAAAACCATCATTTATTAGATTTTTATAAAGTGTAAAAGTGTTACTAAAAACGTTCTAACTTTCGAAATCTAAAGGATAGTTAAAGGCTTTGATTCGGGAATTATTATAAAGATAACGGTTCGGGTAATTATTTACAACCTTGGTTTATACTTTATCCCTTTTGTCGTATATAATGATTATTTTCGCTCTATAAGTGCCTAGTTAAATTAGCTATTACAAATGAAAAAAGTTTAATAATCGATATTATAACTTTATATATGTTATATAAACGCCCTAAAACCAAATAAATAAGGTAAATCGATGGAAAATCCAACTTAACGGATACGATAACCAAGGCTACGTCAAATAGAGCCTTAGAAACACTTATATCGATAAATAAACTGTTTATTAGTGTTATTAAAAAGGTTTTACGACCCCGATAAGCTACTATACCACTTTTTCGCTCATTCAAATCGGCCCGTACTATACTATTTGAACTGATTCCCGATTTTTCCTTTATTTAGCCCAACCATTCGCGTTGATCACCGAAATTACCTTTATTTAAACCTATTATTCGTATCGATCTCCGATTTTAATTTTGTTGAACCTTATTATTTCGAACCGTTTTTAATATTTTACCCCTTTTTAATATACCTTTACTCGACTAACTACGCTATCGTACCGGTTTTGTAATTTTACCTCCTTCATTTTCTATACTTTATATTACATTTGTTATATTTAAACTTTTATTTTATGTAAAGCTATAATATTACTATATATCTTATTACATTTTAGCCGAGCACACCGACCCAACCGAAGGGGCATTTATCCACTAACTAAAGGGAGAGGGCGACGCTGTCGCGTACCTACTATCTTCCCCATAGCTCTTGCCTTTTATGTTAACTCCACCGTTATTAACGATAATAAGGACAAGATTCTAAGACTTATTGGTTATACTTTTGGTAACGATATAGAGTTGAGATTACTATTTTTACGATGGCGTATAATAACACCATTGAACTAATTTACATAATATATACGTAAGCCTCGTTTTCAGGCGGCGACGGCGGTTGCCGTCTCATTCATTCTCCGGTTAACACCTATTAATAATTAGAATCGGTTTATTTTAGTTATTTTCGGACGCGATGAATTCTCGAATTGTTTCGAAACGTAATTTTTTTTTCCAAAGTAAGTTTTTAAGATTCTGTTAAAATTTACCATAAAGCCGGCGAGTGCGTAACACAGCTTCGGTTAACGGCCCTAAAATTACCGGAACGAGGGCTACAAGTTATCAGTCCATTCGTAATAGTATCAACAAATTGAATGACCCCCTTTTTCGTAGTAATCGCCAACGGACTTACCCGCGGCCACGAACACGACATACGATACTTAAAGATTATTTATTAACGGCCCGGAGCTACGGATTCAGGTTCGTCATTTTAACGTCTTATACATTAAAAATACCTCGCGGCATACTTCAACGATATAATGCTCGAGGCGGCGAAACATATCCCCCGCGTATTCCTTATTGAAAAAGTAAAAAAGAATGTTAAAGGTATATAAATAGATAGATTTAGAGAATACGAACCTTAACATAATTACGTTAAGCTATGTTTACGATGTAAAAGAGGCTTTATGGGTAAAGGATTTTTTACCCATAGGGAGAGAATAAAGTTTATAACTTTAGAAACCCCCAGTTCCTCCCCCTAAATGTTAAGAAAGGAGAAGGGAAAGAAAGGGGAGGAGATGAGGTGAAAGCGGCAGTGGATCTGAGCGACGTGGAGGCGACGGAGTTAGGCAGCGTAGCGGCGGTAGCAGCGGGACTTGGCGGCGTAACGGCGAGCGAAGTGGTAGCAGCGGGCGGCGTAGTGGCGATAAAAGAGATAATACTCGAAAAGGGCGGGCTACTGTTATTGGTAGTAGTGGTGCTGTAGGCGGTAGTGGTAGCGGCGGCGGCGGCAGCGGTAGCGCGCCGCCATTCACGCGCCAAACGATGTTTTGCGGTACGGGTTTTACGCGTTATCTGTTTAAAAACAAAAGGTTAATAATAGATATTGGTTAAGTAACCTACCTATAGAAACGGTTTTTTTTGGTTAAAGGAAATAAAAGTAAAGGGTGGACACGGCTTAGTATTTTTAATATAGATAAAAGTTAAATTAAAGTAGGGATTTACATTAAGTTAAATTATATACCTTTAAAAAAGAAAGAAAAAAGTTTTATTCAAGCCGATAACGATATATGTTTTTATATTAACCTAACACGTAATTACATCATTACTCCTTTACAACTACCCATATACAATTACCTTTGTCAGAAATTATAAAAGGCGTTATTATCCACTATATCGCTTTTATTTAACTATACTTATCAAACCCGAATTACAAATACCATCTCGGCTAAATTTTACTAATCCCAACCGAATTCAAAACACCACTTCTGCTAAATTTTGCTAATTCTAAACGAACATATTAATTTAAACCTATTGAAATCAATACGGTAATAATACCATCGATACTGAAACTTGTTAATTTATAACTTTTGCAATTAATACAGAAATAACACTATTACTTCAAAACCTACAAATTTAGACCTTCGTAACCATAACTACATTATCATTACTAAGCTTTAGGTATAAAGTATATAAAGAAAAAAAAAGAAATTACCCACAAAGATATTACTATATAGCCTAATAAATAATATACATAGGACAAGTAACAATACACTGTATTATAGGGTGTATTCCTATAAAGTATACAATAACGTATTACGCTATAGGTTGCACTTTTACAAAACGTAAAGTACTCTATGCATGGATCGGTTTGGAATAGCTATTCCAAACCGAACATCAATGCATGAATCGGTTTAAAATAACTATATCAAACCGAACGACAATACGTAGAGCGGTTTAAAGTAGTAAACTCTGGGCAAGGACTTATAAACCCTCACCTATGGCATGCATCTCTAAATTCTCCTTCGTATCATCTTCATCTTTACTATAAATTTACTAATCTAAAGATGACTCTTCTGAATTCCTTATTTCACGTGAATAAATTTTAGACCTTACTGATAATAATGAACCAAATTCTGCGTTCGTTAACTTTAATAACATTATTTTTGTCTTTGAAGGATAAAATTTAAGGTACCCCTATTTAAGGTTAAGTGAAACCCTTTTACAGGCCTTAACTTATATTAGTTCATCAGTTTAAACGTTAAAGTTATCGCCGAGGTTTCCTATATCTTTAAGACAAAGGAAAAATGGGGTAAGGGATTTTAAGATGTGAAAAATAACAAGGTTAATGACAGTCCTTACTACTGTTGATTCCAGTTAAAATAGTTTTTTTGCAAGGTTAAAGCTAACCTTAGCTTTACCAGCATCCGTATAATCAAGTTCTGTAGCAGTATTAGTATACCTTCTCAACATGAATTATTGCGAATAGCCTTCTGTTAAGTACCATGCCGCTCCCATATCCAGTATAACCCCTTAAAAAACCTGTTTCGCATAACGATTTTAAATAGTGATAAGGTATATAGAACTAGCTTCTTTATCTTTATATCGGCGATAAGGGTTTTTAACTATCAAGTATTATAGGAAATCGTGGTCAGCGAATTATCACGTTACTTTTAAGCTGGTACCAGTAACTTTATACTAGCCGATATCCTCGGGTTTGTTTTCCTCCTCTTTAACATTAATACCTCCGTAGTCTTTTACGGTGTTAAGGTAAGTATTAATATAAGTAAAAAGAAACTACATGTAACACCTAATCTTTTTATCTTTACGTTCAACGGAAGTGTAATATATAAACTAATAGCTTTGCTTATAGTAAATCTAATATCCTTTGGTATTTAAAGCAGATTTGTTTGACGGACTAAAATACCTTAAAGAAGAGTAATAACCTTTTTCATGGTCCCTTTCCCAGGTCCTGGCGTTTCGTTAGCCGTATTAGCAGGGTTTTCCGTAATTATGATCAATGTAGTACTTTTTAGGGAAATATTTTTCATTTTCGGTAAAATCCGGAGCTTAGGGGTATATCTTAGTTGAGCCGGAAACTCGATTTACTATGGTTATAAGCGAAGAATGTAGCTGGCTAAAAAAAACCCTTATAAGTAGCATCTAGGAATTGAAAGGCGTATTCAAACTCTTTATATCCTGTAACGACTTTCCGAAACTGTTAGCGTAAAGTAACTTCGCCAGTACCCGTTCCCTATTGCTTATTAGTGACGTATCAGACTATGAAGTATTTAATTCAAGATATTCATCTTGTTTTCCAACTTTTGTTTATAATCCAATATGTAAAACTATTTAATAATGTTCTAGTCGGTATGGTACTGGGTAATATTAATATAGTATTCAAAGTAACCCTTTAAGATATCGTAAATTTTGCGAAAGAAGGAATAATTCTTTAGGTACTGGAGGTAGTAATCCTCTTTTTAACTGGTGAGGATACTAGGAAACCACGAGTAAAGACCTGACAGTTTAACTCTTATCTACCGAAAAATATTGAAAGAAAGGCGTAACATAACATCTAGAATGTTATATGGTTTATAGTTATACTTCTTCTTTTTTTCCCAGATGTTAACAAGTGTAGTAATTATTGTATAATCCGTATCCACCATGTGAACACATTGAGTGGGAAGGGTAATATACTAGTTATAATGACCTTTCAGATATTTTAACTGGTAAAGGTGCTAAAGGTATTGATACTGATAGGTAAGATAATTACTTTTGGTGGATTTTGGAAGGAAGAAACCAATAGTCATACCCACAATAGGCTCGCGTGTAAATCTAATCCTCCCTTAATTTGGATGTTAAAATTGGACGTATTAATGAGTTTTAGGGAAAGGGACATAAAGGTCTCCGCCGCGAGTGATTTAATAATAATACTCTTAGTGTTAAGGAGTATTCTAATGTTCCTATTTAATTACCTGTTAAAGTCGAGGGTTTACGGAGTATAGGTTAATTAATTCTTCACACCCAATAACATCAGACTGTCAATCTTACGTCAAAGGGTTTAAAAATCTAATTTGACTTAGGCGGGTCCTTATGAATGTATATATAGTAGTTTAGGAATGCCGTCATCAATAATACCTTTGACCTTAGCATTAGTCTATTAAGGGCCTTCATTTGTAGCGTATTCGTAAAGGATATATGTCAGGCCGCGTTTTCCCTTCTTTTTCGCGGGAAGATTAATACTTTGATTACAAAGTTTAGCCTTCGCCCTTATTATTGCCTATTTGTTTGCCTTTATCTACATATTTATAATGTAGTCCACAAACCATTTTTAAAAGTTATCGAATTATTGGGATTTTTAAAAGTTTTTAACGGTATTTATTTCGATGATATAACACCTAATTACGTTAGTAAAGTATTCGAGGGCTAAGTCTTTGTAAACATCTATAAATTAAAGGTTTTTGTTATAATGTTTTTTAAAAATGTCGCTAAAGCCTTTGATTAATTTTTCCGATTGGGGTTGTTAACGATATTAATTTCGGCGTATGATAAAGCTATTGTAACGGAGATGAAGTAGTGTAAGCGAACCAAAAAAATTTATATAAACTGGTAGGTTGTAGGTTTGCTATCAAAGTTAGTATAAGTTAAAAGTTGTAGGATATAATCGTTTTTACAATTCACAATAATAATACTCGCTATAGTAATAACCGTAGTAATACTATAAATTCAGTTTGTTTACTATCCGGTTTCAGGGATTTTTAAGATTTCGAGGCGGCCAATTTGAACGCTTGTTAAAAAATGAATAAAAATTCCTTGGTGTTTTGAGTAACAATACCATCGCTTACTTCTGAATTTACCGCGAAAACTAACACAATTCAAAAGCCTTTTCTACTTTCTGCCGCAAAAAATAGCATAATGTATAGGGTCTGTTCACTAAAATCTTTCCTCTACTATACCTAAACAAAGTGTAACAATAGGAAAGCTTCTTCTTCTTATACTTAGCTAATCTTTGTTCAACCTCATAAGCACTTATTAGTATTGGTACATCTGCCTATAGATGTAGGCCGTTCGTTGTAAAGTAATCGATTCGAATCAATGTGGTCGAAGTAACTGGTGCTGCATTGTTGAAAGTCTTAGTTGTAAGTTCTAAATTTGTCAGACCGCTAGCCGGTTTGCACACTAATTTGTATGGCCAAACGCTTTGGCCTCTGCCCTACTTTGAAGTTCTCACCTATTGTACTGCACTTGCAGTGCATTGTATTCAAATCACACAAACTGAAGTAAATTTTCAGTATGTACAATCAACTTTACTGCAAGAAAAGTTGACTTGACTGTACAGCATTTGAATGTTATTCCAACACTTAAGGTGATTTCTTTTTATTTATAACCTATATTACTTCAATTTTACACTATCTATTTCAAAGGGAACATTATTATATATTGTGAAAACATTGAAATATATCTTTTGAAACTTAGAACTTTATTGTTTAATTTTAATGACCATTTGTTTATATATGATTTCCTCTGTTCTTATATCAGTTTAAGAATTTCCTTCTATAAATGCTATAATTTAATTGTCAATCATTATGTCCTATTACTTTAAAAATCCTTTTATATACGAGATTCATCTAGTTTTTCTTCAAATTTTATAGTTAATATTTTAAGTAATGGAGTATCGTAAAATGAGGTAATTATTGGAATAATATTATATGTCGTTCATTAGATCCACTTTATTTATAGTTAAGTTGACCGTAGTACAAATGTATTGCATTATGCCGACTTACCACATTAGTTATAAGTCGATTGCAGTACACTAGAATTCACTTTAGGGCACGAGCCAAGCAATTTACCATCCAAATTACTTTGCAGACCGGCTAGCGGTCTACCAAACCTAGAACAATACATCCACCACTTGACCAATGCAATACACCTTTTACTTTGAAGACCAATCGAATCGACAACTTTCCAACGATCTAAGGCCTACCAATACTAATTAGTGTTTATTAGGTTAAACACAAATTGACTAAGTAGAAGAAGAAGCTACTTTCTGGTTACGCTCTAAGATAAACGACGGCTAAGATAGAGGAAAGATACTTGCGAAGGGCCTCTACTACTGCTTCGTTTTTCACGGCATTAAGTAGAAAAGACTTTTAGGTTGTGTCGGTTTTCATGGAATCTTAGAGGTAGCCACAGTATCGCTATTGAAAAAAACCAAGAAATCTTCATTAATCTTTCTTGAAGACGTTGATATTGACAGTTAGAAGTCTCAAAGTTCGGCAAGTTGGCAAACGATTAAGTCAGTACTACTTCGAGTACTAAGAACGTGAAAACAACTAAGTCCCACAACAAAATAATAAACAACCTCCGCCTTTTACTACTAATAACAACCTCCAACCTTACCCTTTAAACTAAACATTTGTCTTTACTTTACTCTTTTTACTCCCTACATTATATTAATCGTTAAACTCGCTGCCTTAAGCCAAAATACCAAGTCGGTAGGTCTATACGCAACTTTACACCAAAATATCAAGTACCTACTCCCCAAGATTACCAAGTATTTCGCTCTACACGTTTTCCATAGGCTAAACCGTCAAGATGGCTCCAAGTCAAGCATTTATAGAGAATGTTAACGCTTGCGGATCAGTTTTTACCAAGCAATATAACCACGACTCTTAAGGATACAACGTCGATAAAAAATTAACCGAAAAGTAACTGACCAACTTCGTCGGTTGTTTTATCTTGAAATATAATGGCGGTAAATACCCCAACCGTGTTTTCCGCAAATATTGCGAATTTTTCAATAATCAGAATTTTGACATGTTAAACGTAATTTAGAAGACCATCAAGTCTCAACTAAAGGCCGAACTTGAACGTTAAGGGATTCAAATATTAGAAGCAAGTTTCAATAAGCTGGTAAAAACCCTTTTCGAGCTTTTACAACTTGAAAAACACCCTTAAGATCCTAATCCGTAAGATTTTCGAGGAAAAGATAAAGGTATTAAAGGATCCTAACAATCTTAATGTCTCCATACGCAATTGAGGGGGCCTTCCTTTTACTTCCAGCGAAATTAAACCTGTTTATACGGTATCTATAAGGAATCTATTAACCTCCTCGGCAATTTAGTACCCCTGTGTAGCAGCACTAAGAACGCTTTTAATAGACCCAGAGCGCGTAAAGTAAAGGCTATCAACGCGGCTAAGGGTATTGAAGTTGCTGCTTTACACCATTCAATTTAGCAAGATTATTAAGGTTTTTAAAGTCGTTAGTCATTACTTTACCTTTAGCATTTCACTTAAAACCGCCAAGCCCCTTAAGAATCTTTTCTCTTTAGATTGGCCTATATGCAAAAACTCATTACAGGTCCTATTACAGAAATTTACCCTTGAGTTAGGCGATTGTAAATTACTCCTAACACCGTACTTCGAAAGCTTTAAGGTTTAAATTGTCAGATAATACCATTTAACATTGGATAATTATTGTTATCTTTCATTAAGACCTGTTAAGATAGTTAATATTAACTACAAACTCCCTGCAAACCTCGCTAAGATCTGTGATAATATAAAGAAGTATAATGGAAAGCCATATAAACTTTTCGACATCAAGATAATGCTTTTTCTGAATATCTGCAAATTAATAAAGGTCCCCTTTTTTAGTTTTTACTCAATATTTGCCGGAATCCTTATAAGGAACGTTAAGGACTACTACCCAACCTTTCTAACTTAAGTAATTATGTTTCGCAAAATTTACCATGGTATGAAAGGTTACTTCGAATATAACGTCCACCTTATATAATATTATATAAACTAGGTTATTATGAGGTGAATTACAATAATGGCCAAAAAGAAAGAGGAGGAAATACCAATAGACGTCCTTAATAAGATGATTTATAAGTTGATATTATGTTAGAAAGCAATGTGGAAAGCCTACATTAGCGAAACCAGACTTTGAAAATGGGTATGGGCAGCAATTACGGGCGATATCGAGTTCAAATATAATTTATAACGCCTAAATGATGCTTAGGAAGGCTTTTTTAACTAGTTACGTATTTTACTTTCTATAGGAATAACGCGTACAAACAACTAGCTTGGTATATACCCCTAAGTTAGCATCTTCGTCAATATGAATAAAGAAGATCTTACGGTAATTAATTACGTTAACTGTATGTACGGGCGTTTATAACGCTTGAGGTTTAGCTTATTGACTTCGGTCTTAAACAAAATATAGCAATTACGTTAACGTTAATAAGGCTAAGCTTTAGACTAACCTATTAACCGTTAGCACTGTTATTGTAATAATAATAAGAAATGATGGATTTAGGGCAAGTTTGTTTATTGGTTAATACGGTACCCCCCCTTCGAATGTAATAATAGAAAAGTAGTATACTACGTCCAATATCATATTTCCCTTAAATAGGATTACCTAGATTAAATCGTAGACTTTAAAGACGATGAGTTAATTGACGCCGTTAACGCTTTTAAACAGATTAAATAATACGAAGATGTTACTTTTAATACAGCTTAATAATTAGCTGACTACGCTTTTTTATACTGTTTAGGTAATTAAAACCCTTACCTTTACCCTAACTGAGCCCCTAACCCCGTATACAACTTTAACCTTCCTAATAGTTACGCGAACTATACGTTTTAAGATATTATATTAGATATATGGGTAGTAATTTACTCAACAGGAGGCTTTTTATAATATATGCCTTGCGGAAGAATATTATTATAGTTACTAAGATTAGTCGTTACGATGTTGGTGAGGTTAAAGTGGACTTTAGAGTAAGAGAACAACTATCATTTTTGAAGATAATGGTAGTTTAAATTATTGTAAAAGCAATTAGGTTCTATATTTTTAAGTCTCCTACCCCTTTCCTTTTTTTGCAATTGGAGGATATAAAGACTTTTAGTGTTAACGTCAACGTTAATATAAATAAATTGATTAAGATCAACTACAGGTTTTAACTCGTTTTTAAGTAGAGGTACTTATGGTTTTATCTTGAAGGCCCGGAAGTAGTGGTGTTATAGCTAACGGAGCCGCAGATACGTTAATTATATCGGCATTTTTACTATTTCAGTATTAATAGGCTTTATAAAGTCCTTAAATTCGTGAGGCATCATAATATGGAATACTGTGTCTTGGAAGCCATTAAAAAACATCAATACCACTGTTAAACATATACCTAAGCCTTTTGGAGATTTAAGTTTACGTTAAAAGACGATAAGGATTTTGATTACAAGATTTTCATCGATTTATTTTACTCTGATAATAAGCCGGTTCTTTACATCGTTAATTTAGTAACTTATTTTCATGTGACTATGTTTTTAAAGTCCTTTTCAGTAAAGGTTATGTAGAAAAAGTCAAGAATATTATAAGTTAACACGTATTTAGGCCTACATAACGTCGTTGTTTACAATGCCAGTATTAACTTTACCGCGGGAAAGTTTTAAGAAAATACGAAAATAATTAGTATCGAATGTAAATAGGTACTTGTAAAAACCTATTAGAGTATTAGGAAGATTAAAAGGGTATACGCCCTACTTCGCCAAATGTATAATATCCTTACATTGAAAATTGAAAACTTTATGGATCCGAAGGCACGATTATAAATGGAATTAAAAATCTTTAACAATATTATTGGCCTTGATGGCTTAGTACTAACAATTTTAGTTTTTGGAGCGTACCTACGTTTAACTAGTGAATTTTCGCCTATGGAAAGTATTTAAAAACACGTCTTGACTTATAGTAAAGCTTTAGGGGAATTGCAAAGAAAATCGGCACGCTGATAAATTAGTATCGCCTTCAATATTAAAAACGGACTCTTTATAATCGACGTACTTATTTTGCCATTGCAAAGTAAAGTCTTCATATAGAGGAAGCTAGGCAAATGAAAAGGCCGGTATAAGATATTAAGTACCGCGAACTCCGAAATAATCGTTAAAACTATTAACGTCCTTATATTAGGGCTTTTAAGGATAAAAACGTTAAATACCCTTCAATTATAAAAATAAGCTAATACGAACCTCCCTTACCTGTTGTCGATAAACCGATAAAACTTTATCGGTGCAAATAACTTTTAATGTAAAAAAACGTTAAAGAGGAATAATATATACCGGGTCGTATTTACAATATTGTTTAGGTAAGTACAAAAGAGAGTGATAATAAAAACTTAGTACTGAAGCTTCAAGCGTAAGTGATTATTAAAACCTTTGGCAAACCCTTTGAGAAAAGTAATAATGTTGAAATTAACGGCTTATGAACTTAAGGGGTTATATAATTCGTATCGAAAACCGATTTTAACCTTTAAAACCAAAACGTTACAATCTTTAAGTCGAGGATTATTTACGAGGGTAAAGGCAAGATTAGGGGCGGTCGTACGATAAATTACGCTAAATTATGTAAGGATACGTTAATAAAGGTAAAAAATGCATTTTTATGTAATCGTTAATGATTTACAAGATTGATGAACGTTTGGTAGTCGTTTGACAATAAGTTTATTACGTAAAACTAAAGTCAAGTTTACGTTTAATAGTTGTAATATAACGTAAATTTATATGCAATGTGTAATAGATTCATAACGAATCGTACTATTAAAATCATTATAGGAAACTCGCATTATTTGCCTTTGAAGTACGTTAATACGTTATATTAAGATATTATACGAATTAACTAAAGTAAACGTTTATTTGTTTTAAGCTTACGAATTATACTTTAAATTATTCCTAGCGAAAAAATCTTTGATATACCACTCGCATCTATCAATAACTTAAAAATAGACTTCAGTGTAATACGTATGTAAACTAATAATACTCTTTTCGTTGGAACAGCTAGTTTTGTGGTATTGGAATAGTAGGCGATTAAGGATTTTAATTTTGAAATTATAAACCGATAACGAATTTATCAGAAAATACTCAACTAAACTTTAATAAACTGTTAATCCGTATAATTGGTATTAATACCAGATTTATATTTCGTTAAAACGGTGGGAGAATGGTTTTCGATATAATTAATCATACTGACGAGTTTAGGGTTTAGTAGTACTTATAATAGCGTATTTAAGGCATTTATATTATTACCTTATATTGACCATGAACTTTTTACGACTTATTTATCGCGGTATAATTTATAAGGTAATGGAAAAGAACTTTGACCGATTGTACAAAAGGGTCGAATAGTAGATTGGAAACCTAAAGTGAGAAATTAATATAGTTTTAATCGACTTTTCGAGGCTTAAGTTGATAATTTTTACGAACGGATCCTTTATAAATAATACCGACTTGTCTCCACAAATTAAATTACTAATAACCATCGTTAGTAAAAACAAACAGGAAAACCAGTTCATCATTATCGGTAACTTAATTCATTAGACGTTCGTTTAGTATAAAAGGATTTTACGAAGCGTACCAATTTTAAAGTTTTACGGCATAATAGTGGGCTTCGACGTAGGTATGGTAATGTGAAAAACTGTTACACTTACTACCAGGTGATTAAAGATTCCTCTTATTCTGGTGGTGATTTATATCGATTTAAGGAGCCTTTTCGAATACTTTTCGAAACTCGTGACTACTAGTGAAAACGCCTGATAATCAACGTAATGTCACTTCGTAAAGCCTATGAAGGGAGACATATTAAGGAGTTCCAATGAATAGATAGCAAAGATAACCCCGGTAATGCTATAACAGAGGTATTACTAAACAAGGCCCTGAAAAGGTTTGTGGATAGTAATAAGCTAACCATACAAATCGATTGCTACATTAATAGGCTACCCAAAAGGTCCGAATTACGTAATGAAGGACAGGGGTGTGCTGGAAAACTAAAAGACTGTTAGTGGATTAATAATATTAATCTGTTTAAGTAGCACAATTGAAGTGGTATGGTTAAAGGGGAGGCAAGCAAAGGTTTATGGCGTACGAACTTTTTATAGAAGCTAATAAACTCGAACCTCGGAACAACGGAGCAATTAAGGTTAAATGTGGTCAATTTGTATGCAGTTTGGTGCAATTCAGTATAAATGTCAACTGGAATTGACAGGGGTCTAGCAAGTTAACGAGGAGGTAATTCAGTGATGACCGGAAAAAATGATTTAGCCACACTAGTGTGCGCGAATAAACTAAAAAGCCGCCAGTGTTGGATTAGTATTATATGCAGTGTAGTAGGTCAACTTTACTCATAGTCAAGTTAACTATATTGCAAGTGTATTGCTTTATGCAGACTTACCGCATTGGATGTAAGTCGAATGCAGTACGCTGCACTTCACTCTAGGATACGAGCCAAGCGATTGGCCATACAAATTACAATGCAGACCAGCTAGCGGTCTGCCATACCTAGAACAATACATCCACCAATTGACTAATACAATACACCTGTTACTTAGAAGACCAATCGAGTCGATAATATTGCAACGATCTAAGGCCTACCAACAATAATTGAATTTATTACATATAGTATCGGTTGTTATTTTGAATAAATAATATTAACAATTTTAATTTGGAGTTTTATTTTCATTTTTAGGGAATTTAAATATATTAAATAGTTTAGGTATATGTTTCATCATAATAGTAGAATATTTCAATGATTTTAACTAGAAATATGTTTATTTCTTCATGTTAAAATGCTGAAAAGTTCTTATATAACACATTTTTAACATGATACTAAGATATTCATATAATTAATATAATATCATGTTCGTTATATGTATAATGATTACCTTTAGTTGTTGAGTATAAAAGTATTAGTATGTGAATATTACTATATATTACCATAGTTTACAAGCATGAAAGAGCACGTTAGCAGAGTATATAGTTAAGTGCCGAAGCCGAAGTAAAAACTTTTAAACCCTCATCTGAGGCGTTTACTCTCCAGATTTTTCTTCTAGTTTTTGCGTTTTAATTATCATTTTTAAATACTATATTATTTTCTTAATAAGTTGAAGTAAAGATTCAATGAACACCAATTAGTTTTCCACTTTTTAGACTATTAGTAGCTTAGGAAAAAGGAGACAAATATTATTTAAATATTGATATTAGAATGTCATTACGATTTCAACTATTCTGTACTTTAATATTAAGATTTACCAAAACCACGTGTAAGCGAGAAAAGATTGTAAAACTTTTAGTAGCCTTACAAAGGGAAACTTTTATAGAATATTATTCATTCGATTAGTGATTTCTTTGATTACTAAAAATCCCGTTATATTATTATTATTTGAGTTGGTGCTTTGGACGTATCCGGGTACTTTGTAGAAAGCGTTTTATTATATATTGGTCACGTAAACCATTAAGTTTCTGACCCTCTCAATAGAACCTAACCGTCTAAAACCGCATTTATACAGGTTACTCAAATTTGGGAAACAATCAAAATAGCTTTTCAAACGTTTATAATAACACTTAAAACGCCTGAAATAACACTCAACGCTTTTACAAAAACACTAGAAGCGTCTAAAGTAACATCTAACTCTTTTATATAACATCTTCAATTTTACATAAATTTTATCCTACTCTAATACATATTTCCCAGCCCTATTATATATCCCATATTTAAATTAATATTTGCAATGTTTAAGTTTACTAACTGTTTAACTGATGTAATGTTTACAAACGTTAAACGTTTAAGTTGAAACGCTTTATTATAATTCTTTTGTCTCATTCACATGCTGAACGCTTTTTTTTTGCCATTTTATTGAAAGACCCCCTTCATAAAATTATTTCGAAAGTATACAAAACCCAAATCATTCTATTACATTTGGAATCAAACTTTACATACGATGATCTTACTTCTATAACCATAGTACTACTATCAACAAGCCAAATCAAATTTAATGAATATATAGACGTTTTATTTTAGTATACAATGCTTCGAAAAAAATTAAAAAATTGAAAGTCTCATAATTCTTACCTATAGGATAATACAATCGAAGTTCCGTTAAAAGATTCGGATCCTTAAACGGCAAACAAGTATTTTATACACATTTTATTTTTTTATTGGGAACAAAAGACTTCATGATTCGATGTATTTGATGATTTCTACAAAAAACATTTTCATATTAGATGTTGGATATATAACGTACGATATAAAATTTAATTTTGAAAGTGTTACAGATATAATTACGAAGCAGAGACATCAATACACCTAGTGGTAAAAACAGTTGTTTTGTAAAAGTGTTCTGCATTCTGCTTCATGTTATAAAATTTAAAGCTAGTATAATAAAGCGGTATTTAATATTGACTTTTTAAAAAGATATTGGTTGACAAAAAGTAAGAAATAACTTATCTAAAACATGTGGAATAGGTTGTAATACTGGAGCACCCTACGTACATAAAGTATAAAACGTTCAACGAGATTATCTGTACCTCTTAAAGAGTTGGCAAAGTTTAAGGAAGACTTTATAGAAAATAAAGAAAAGCGGTAAAAGTTATCCTTCATTCGGATTCAAAAAAAAAATTTAGTGAATAATTTTTTCAAAAAATATAATAAACCAGCTACTCCCCAGCTAAATGAGCTACTCGTTGTAACCATGTTGAAAACGTCTTAAGTGAGAGTAACAGTGTTTCTATAGAAAATATGAAAGGGAATGAAAAGTTATCTGAATTTTATGGACCAATACCTATAGTTATAACTTATACCACAACCTGTGATCTTATTAATTTCCCATGAACAGAACTAACGTTATACAATTAAGAAATTTCGTTGAATTTTGACATGAAAATGAAAATTATAACGGCGAACTATATAAAATATTCAATAATAAAATTCACAGGATATTAAGTTCAAGTAATTAGGTAAATATTAAGCCTTTACAATATTTTATTGTTTTACCCTATAATTTAGTTTGGTAAGTTAAGAAGGATTATATATATCTTTCTATGCTAATAAATATTTTCATAAAGTGTTCAAACCGTCTTAAAACGTACTTCGATGTAGAGATTGATTACGAATTTTTCGATCAAAATGAGACATGAATGATATTCCAATTTATAAGGAGTTATTATAACGTGTCCGAGAAATCGCTATAGCAAGTATTGACTATGTTATTAACGAAGTTACGAAATGCTAGGCAATTTTGGTAACAGATTATAAGGACGGTTAATTATTTATTTAAGTATTAAGAAAAATTTATCGATGAAATCCATTCTCTAACATTAAGTTATTTATACTTGAGTAGTATTTGGCAGGTTTTGTTTTTCAAGTTTTGAAATACTATTTGAAACTTTGATATATTGATAAATGAGTTTTTCATCAACATTTGTAGTTAGACAAACTGTGGATAAAAGTTCGTATATTATGTAAGCAAACTATACTGAAATAATTTACCGCGTTGTATATCGACAAAAGAAACCTTATAAAAGTATCTATATGGTAAGAGGATACGATAACTCTAGAAAAAAAAAAGGATATTATAACTTACTTACTTACCTTATAACTATTAAGCCATCATTAAATCTTGGTATTGATTTTCTCTTTCCGTATGTCCTACAACTTGCATTTTAAGTTTAAAGATATTACTCATATTCATACGCAATTGAAAAAGAGCTTTAAGCAACGTATTTACGCTCACATGCCTATGGAGCTCCGCAAATACCACCTATCTAAAATAATATTACATATCCTTAAGCTATTTTACGGCCTTACGATAGTTAATATATATTAATTTTATATGTATCACAAACACCATAAGAAACACTCCATAAAACCTAATTTTACCTTTGGCTCTCATTCATTAGTTCATATAAGGTATTTTAATAGCTTTATATTCGTTCGAAATACAGATTAACCATATGTTTATCTTATATAATACACTTTTGAACGCTTTGTAAAACAGAAAGATTTAAAATATTATTTTCAAAGTGAAGCCGAAAATAAATCTGATGGTGAACCATCTAATTAACATTAATGATAGCAATATCACGCCTTAAAGACATCTTGAAGCCCGTATAAAGGGAGAAATTAAACAAGCTTACCTTTGTTAATATAATGAATATAAAGCTCACCGTTAAGGACCGATATTAACGTATATGCGGAGCCTAAGTTACAGTAATCGTATAACTGGAAGCGAGGTTTGACCTGTTTTTCGTTGTGTAATCTTGAACAGAATCGTTGAATGACGAATAATAGGAGTTGAATGAACGTTTCCCTTTACCGCCCCGTTTGTAACGATGATAACGCGCGGATAAGCCACAGCTTTAGCGGTATTTGTTAAAGAACTTACCTGTGACGGCTAAATAGATAAACGACACTTAAAGCGTGGCTATGGTTGGGATAAGGGCTTTTATTTTGGAATGCTACAATGATGAATTACGCATGATATCGGTTTTATGGCATACCTTGACAAGGCGCACCTTGAGGCGGCGGGCTCCAGTGGCTATTTCCGCTTCACTAACGTAATACATAAAAATATATCACGATTTTTATTTAATTGTTACGTACCCCGTTATATTCTGCTAATATTTCGTTTTCAGTATTGAATAGGCATTACAGGTAAAGGAAAGTTTTTAATCCGCGGTTAAAGAATAAAATCTATAATTTTGAGCTTTTATTATTGTTCTAGTTGTTTTTATTATTGCTATTTTTATTGCTGTTATAGATATATATTAGTAGGAGAAAGGAAGGGAAATGGGGAAGGAGATATAAAAATGGCCGAAAAGAGGAAGCAGAAGGAGGTATTATCAATAGAGATCTGGGCGGCGGCAGCAACCTTTATATCATATACGTATTGCCGCGCCAAATATTGTCGTTCAATATGCTATTTTCGAGGTATATTTGGTAAACCGATTGAAACTTTTCGAGACAATACGAAAACATAGTATATATAATTAATTCAGTATGAGAACGTCATATAGTATTTTAGAAGCTTACTTAGTAAGTGGTAACACATTGTCAAAGTAGGAATGAAAGCAGTTTTATCTCAACCAACGATGATATATTACTTCATATTGACTTTATATTACATACCATTAATCATTACGCTTTTGCGAAGATCCTTAACTCTTTAGAATAAAATTCAATTTTTAGTTCCATTATTACTGGATAATCGATTGAAATCTTGAACGAGTAACATTGTTATTACTAAATTATGAATAGGGAGCTTTTCGAATAAGAATGAAGATTACTTGTATAGATATTTCTAGATACTACTATAGTTAACAAGCGTGAAGGAGTATGTTAGCCGAGTGCATATTAGATTGCCACAGCTCAGGTGAGAGATTATAAGCTCTTATCTGTGGAATTTACTCGCTAGATGCTTCTCCTAACTTGTGAATCCTTCTACTTACTTTTTTGAATAATATACTGTCTTTTTCATACGTTGACATAAAGATATAACCAACAGTATCGCTATTTTCAAATGAAAAAAAAAAAAAAAAAAAGAAAAGAAAAAAATGCTGGATTTTTTTTCCCCCAAAACTAAACTATTCAAATTGATGTCCACGTTGGTAAGGAATGCTTTATAATTTATAATGATCCAAAAGTTAATAAAACTTTTAATACACAACAAATACTAGAGTACAAATTAAAAAAAAGCAGTTAAACTAGTAAATAGAATCTTTTTTAAACCATCTCTATCTTTATTGAGATTGTTTTATTTCGTCTTTATAACTTTATCCATAACTTTAAAGAGAGTAATACAATGATTTTTTTACCTTTTATTTAGTTGATAATTGTTTGTGTATTTGATACCATTCACTAAAATATCTATTTTTTTCATTCGTTACGTACATTAAATACGTAAAAGAGGTCAAGGGTTTAGGTAAAATGCAAGTTTTTTTTAACTGACTCATATCGAAAACCATTATTGAATGATGAATATAATACGCCCTATATTTTAATTCTTTTGAAAAGTATTTTTTCTTAATTGAGGATTTTTCTTTATCCCGCGAATAATTCTCCTTATAATTTACGATTTCTACACTATATATATTCTTCATAGCATATAAAGCATCGGTCGAAAACACCACATAATATGTGATAATCTTAGTAAATGTATGTTTACTCAATTAATCGTTGAGGTTATAGTGAATCCAATATTTCTAATTATTATGTTAGGAGCGAGAAATCGTTGAAAAATAAATATTGCAAGCTATTTAATTTAGAAGTATTGTGGAAACAGCAGTCAATTGTAGTATATCCAAGTCAACTTTATTGATTGCAAGTTAAATAAAGGGAGTGTTTAACTATAACTGGAGTATAGGTCAAGATGTTACCTATACTGATTAGTATACAAATCAGCTAGCGGTCTACCAAATTTAAAAAGGATCATATCACCAATTGATAATACAATACCTGTTACTTCAACTATGATTAAAATTGAGTATGTTTTGATTACAAACCTATATCAATACTAATGATTATTCATTGGTTAAATCAAAAATACATTAGATAAAGAAAGAAGTTCCTCTATAGTTGTTACGTTTTGTTCAGATATTATAGAAGAAAGATTTTTGCTAAATTAATTTATAATACTGTATCAGTTTCCGCAGAAATGAATTCGGGAGAGTTTTCGAATTACATTAGATTTTGTGGTAGTTCGAAGGTGGAGATATTATCATTATAAACAAATAATATTGAACTTTATTGCATTAGTTTTGGAAACAAAAACATCGAAATTGACTATTAAAACGTCTCGATTTTTCCAAATAACTAAGTTTCTGAGTTACCATTGTTATAAAATAGCTTAGTTATTACCACTATTATTGACAATACGAATTGTGAAATGACTAAGTTCTGAGATCCTCTTAACTAACAACTTTGGCGACAAATAACATATTATCTATCGTTTTATATTGATCTCTCTAATGAGCCTACATTAATCTGTCATTATATACACTGTTAGAATTGCTACCGAAAACTCTGGGATCGACATCGTTACTCATTCTGTTTGAAAAAAATTAATTCAAACCTTTGAAACAATTATCCTCTATTTAGACTAATAGTAATTGATTCAAGATTTGTTATTTTTAACAAATTTTACGAATGATTTAATAAACAAACATAGATTTATGAAATAAAGAAAATGAATGGGTTAAATAAAACTGAAGATCAAGTTGTATAATCGAGGGATGAACATTGAATTGAAGAAGGGAAAGAGAAGTAATTTGGCAAACGTGCTTCACGAATATATCATAAATAAGGCCGTTTTATAGGTTTATACAGTTGAATAAAATGATATTTTTAGTGCCAACGTTTCTAAACACTTTTTTATATGTTCGTAAGGTTTTTCCTAAGCCTATATATGGTTTTAAAACAATTTAACCTAAGGACTCTAATTTGTAAGTGTTGTTAGAAACCATTAAAATTTCATTAATCTAGGTTTGGAAAACTTTTAAGTCAACTAATTGATTGAGTAGAAATACTATTAAAAGGCCCTTATATACTAAGAAGATTATCACTAAGTTTAAGATAATATTCAAGATTTTTTAACACATATAATTCTATAAAGTTAGCTAGTAATTCCAAACCTTATTATAGGAGAGAAGTGGTTTCATACTTGAATCTAGTAAAGTTACAACTACTGGCTTTTTCCTTTGAAATTTTCACAGAGATAATTACCTTCTTTACCAATATCACCAGTATCTTAAGTACCGCTAATCACAAAATTAAAAGATTTTGTACAACGAATATAGCACTGTTGTCCCTCAAAATTTCATTATGCTGAATACAAAATAATTGATATAAAATATAAATTATATCTATACTTTTAACTAAAAGTATTGAGGTACTCATTGAGACTCTATCCGCGCAAATATAACGTTGGTAGAATGACTCGGTTAATGTCTTACTTAATATAAAAAGTATCTTTCGCGAAATGCCAAATAAAGGGACCTACATGACTTCTAATAGCTATTCCCAACCATTATTGAAAAACGATTTCGTAATTGATTTCGAAACGGTGAAAGAATAACTTGTTTTCTAACGCCCTGTTGAATAAGATCCTAAACTTTTTCAAAGCATTCAAAAGTTTATTATTAATGAAAACTAGTAATTTAGGGCCGAACTTTTTATTAATATTTTTATGAGAAATGGTAGTCAACCGCTTAATGATGATTTTATCCCCTATGAACTTCAGGAATATAATATAAAACGTGCTAGTAATAACTTCTTTGGGTTTTATTTGTATCGATATAAACGTTCGCTTCCATACGCAATAGTTACCCACTTGGTTTTTAAAAAAAATATTTTGAAACAACATAAGTGATTTAGTCGTATTTTATCTAGGGTTTACCCAAAATGACGTCATGTTATAAATAGAGAATAATATATTTTTATATTTGATACCGGTATTAATTGTGGTTAATATTGAAAACATTTACAAAAGAAAAAAGTCGTAAAGTGAAATCAGGTACATAACGTATAACTTTGCCGAGTCGCTGGTATAGAATAAATATACGCGGTAATTTTAATTGGTTAGTAAGCTACTTGGTGATATCATTATAATATTTGTAACCTATATCTACTAAAGAGTTAATGAATTCAATACAATTTCCAAGTGGACTTACTATAATCGGAAACCTATTTAAAGACTAAAAGAAAACTACCGGGTTGAGTTAAAATCCTTTTAAGTACTATACGTAACTATGTACAAAAGTTATACCTTTCACTTATTAAAATTTAATAAAATCTTCAGTAAAGGTAAGTAAAATTCTTATATTAACCTTAGTACAAAAACCGTTCGAGATTTATACTAAATGAATTAGGTAGGTAAGGATACGATAACTATTCATACTATACCATAAATATATGCCAAAATGTTTATAATAGAAAAATTCCAAGTCGTTAACCCAAGTAACGAGTCGCTTAAAATCGACTTAAAAGGCGCTTATACTAGTCACATTAACGTTCCCCTAGCTATTGCAGACGGCCACATCGCCGCTACTACTCCTGCTACGTATAATACCTCCTATGCTAACATTATTAATGTTGCTAGTATTACCGTATCAAATATAAAGATTATGAGGTCGCCTATTAATAAGTTAAATATAAGCGATTAATTAGTTTCAATCCGTAAATATATTAAGGAGAAATAGCGTATTAGCTAACGTATAGTTAATAACTCTCTTTAAAATAGCAAATGTAACAGAAAATTTGAGTTTATGTCGCTAACCTTTACAAATAAAGCCTGTGAAACGTTAAAAAAGATGTAAACCAATTTAAGGGCTTTTTACTCTATATTCGTAAGCTAAACAATGATAGCTTCAATCGCATTTGAACTTTAATAATAAACGCGCAGTATAACTATAAAGATACCGGGGTTATTGATAACGCCATCACTACTATGGATATAGTAGCATTTTAAGACAGTTTTAAAAAAGCCCTTCCATTATTAAAATTGACGTAAAAATATTTTTTTTCATCTCAAGAAACTTCCGATCCCTACGTAACTTACCTGATATTGTAATTTTCTATACCAAGAATCGTAATTTAACGCTGGAAAACTTAACGGCTCATTAAAAAGCTTACGTTTAAGTTGTTAACTTTTATTAAATGAGATGCCAATATCGAATTGAGAATTGGAAAGGTTCGAGTTATCCTTATCAGATAAATTAAGGCGATTCCTGATAAGAAAGGCCGTAATAGTAATATCGTTCGTGAGTAACGTAGTAAAACCTTTCAAAAGGAGTTATTTAGTCTAAAGAAGTAGGTGTACCAATAAGTTTAATCTGTCAGATTATATTCTTTAACGTATTAAGTACGTTATTATTAACTTATTACAATTATAAAACGTACCCGCGAATTACTTGATCCCGGTTAACGAGTTTTATATAAAGGGTATAGATAAAACCTTTATATTAAGTGGTAGAATAATAGTATTAAAGTACTAAAACGTTGGAAAGCTACTTTCTAACGCGTACGTCGAGAAATCGCTTTAAGATCTATGGGCCTTAGTTTAAAAGATCGGAAAAAGAAAATATGACCCTAAGCTAAAGCTATTAGTAAATAGTTATAATACTGTCAGGGAAAAAAAATCGAAACTTATATATGAAGATACTTAACAAGAGATATCGCTTGAGGTAGTCGGATATTGTCCATAGTCCTTGATAAAGAAAGGAAGAGAAACCCCTTCTAAGGAACTGCTACGAAGCTATATAAAAGGGGTAACTCGGTCATGTAACATGTGGAGACATACTTCCGTACGGCTTCCAAACAGATCCTAAGCACTGTAACTACTAGGGCTAGATCCCTAGTAACTATTAACCAATACAACAGCCTGTGATACTCCTACTCTAACTTTTTAAAAATTAGTTTAATGAAAGGAACGTTATGTTCATCAATCCTAGTCTTGAAACCGTTAAGTTTTTTAAAGATTAAATAAAGCTTTTCCATATTAAATTGACTTGTTATCCATGATAACCCGATATAATGACTCAAGATAACATCGATGTAATAGAAGTGAAAAAACGTATATTCTCTTGAGTTGGATCGTTAAAATTAAAAGTAAACCCATCATATAACATGATTATTTCTACGGGAAAAGTGTAATTTAATAAGCTATACTTTTAGTAAAGACCGAGGTCTTTATACGCGATGTTTTCCATTGTAAACCCTATAATACGTAAAATGATATTAAGGTATTAGACGAATCATAACTTGTAAAAACAAATAATAAAAAGTTAATAATTTCCTCGTATATTCGATACATTATTTCGTATACGTTAAGGTTGCGTATCTACGAGTTCAAAACCTTGTTCAAAACCTTTGCGTTAAAACATTATGTATTGAAAATTACAACATCTTTTTTCATCGGGTGAGGTTTCATTACTTAATATGTTTGCGTAAGCCTTTAAAGTTTTTGGAAAGGTTAGAGAAGTTCTTTCGCAAGCTTGTCAGCAGCACGCGTAATCGATTTGATTCTTGTAGCTATTATAGACTCAGGCCATTGGTCATTGAGTCCATAAGTTACGTGACTGTGCACGTAACGGGATGTGTAGTAACCGGTCCGGGCTCGGTTTGGGCGCAAACCAGTCGTGGTTCGTGTATGGCACGTGTAAGGGCACGTAACGAGCTGAGCACTAGCTATGCCTATAAGTCTTGTATGATAAGTTACGGTAACTTTTTTTGTTCTCCATTATACCTTCATAATGAACCCTATTTGGAACCTATTTAGCTTACTATCGTAAGTCAGATTATAATATATTATTAAGGTTTTCCTTTATTTTCCAGAAGGATATTACTTATCATGATGGAATTGATAATAAATATCAATAATGATTCACTACACTTCCATGTTTTCAGAAAAGATAAGCCGTCGGCGAATAACTAATTATCCACTTTTATAAATATATCTTTTACCATTTTAAAGTTGATTTAAGCCGATCTTTCTCGTTTATAAGATATTATAAGCTATAACGCGTTAATTATAGTGTAATTATAACAAACGAGTTGATTGACTTCAACTATCAACTTTATATTCGACTTTATTTAGGTCGTAATTAAAATTCATCAACTAAAGGCTAATTCAATGGTAATTCGTATTAGTTTCTTACTGGATGAAAGTAAACGAAAACAACACAACTAATGATAATTAGATGAATCTACTTTTACGAAGTTAAAAACGCGCTAAACAATACAATTTATATTTAAAAGGAACAAAATGTAAATCTGAAAAAGTCGCTATACGTTCATTTACTCATTGAGTTATTATATAGTGGCGGTAAAATAAGCTATTACGACGTACTATGAAGCCGGCGAATACGAAAGTATATACGATGTTAGTAAATATTTCTTTTATAATAAAGTCACTTTTAATATCCATTATCTCACGGATAGAGCTTTAGTCGAATTGAAAAAATTATTTATAAACGTTAAAAACCTATAGATACTATTTGTTATCAGGTTTAAGATATTATTAAACTAAGCGAGCGAATTGTATTAGCTTTCAATCTCAAAGTATAATTAATTACGCTTTCGCGTATCCCTACGTATTTACGACAAATTTATTATGATAGGTATTAATCGTATGGATTATATCATAACCTTAACAAAATACCGCGAGCTCATCAACGAATTGAAGTTTTTAAATTTGAATCTACGTTATAGTCGTTATCTAATAAGACCTATATAAATATAATAGCTAAATGAAAATATAATTATAACAGAAATTTACGCCTTTTAAGTATCTTAATTAAAGGGTCGTAGTAAACGCGGCTAGTTATTTTAGTGAGCCTGTTTAATAACCGTTTAAGACTAAAGATATAAGGAGACATAAATAACGACCAAGGAACATAGAATTAGGCTTGTTATACGCTGTTAATTACGTTATGATTCGAATAATTACTATTAACGTAATTACGAACTTCACTCAGTATTACCTTTAACATAAGTATTTACAGTTTCAATCAAAAAAGTAAATAAAGGTTCCATATTAATAATGATAGAGGAAGCCTAACTCCTAGATACACTTTCGTTTAGGGGTTATATAACTTTGACGACATCATTATAGAATAAAATGAAAAATTGAAATACATGTAAATAAAATCCATTTATATAGTTTTTAATAATATCTACTTTTAAAATACTTAAGTCAATTGTAAGTATCATTGCTGTAATATTATAAACGAGGTTTAAATAGAATGGTTAAGGTTAAAGTAAATTTACTTATTATTTTTTCGAAATCTAAATATAATATTAGTGTTACGGTAAATTATGCGTATTACCAAAATGTTTAAGTTTCGTATAAATACCAAGAAATATTCTAGCGTGATATCAATATATATTATTTTTAAAATAACGCAGGATATTAATTTTAAAATAACTTAAATACGATATTGATTGTGGATTTTGAACGTAGGTGATAGTTGCTCAATAATTTATAATTAAAAAAAATTAGTTATCGACGTAGTAATGGTATGTTTTAAGTTAAAGGATATATAAAACGTCATAAAACCAGTTTTGATCTGTTTAATAAACTGTTTGTAACGAATAATATAACGTATAGGGGATTAGTTTCAACTAACTTTTATTATAATTTTTTTTACGAAATATTATGGATTTTATAATTGATGACGCTAGTTCTTATTTTTAAAAAAAAGAATTATTTACGTCTTTTACTAAAATTAACAAAATTACGCGACTCATTCGATAAAAATAAAGTTATAATTTTACTCTTATACTGGAGAAAATTGAATTACTACATTTATATTCAATCAAACGAAGATAAAATATTACTGAAACGACTATATAGACTATTATATTTGATGTTACTAAATTAATATCTTAATTTTTAACTTTAGGTTATGAAATTCATGAACAAAAGTTAGGTTTGGATAAATTTCTTTTAGGCCGCGGCGCCGGCATTATTTATTTTGAACTAGGGGAGGGCAGGTTGAAGGATAACGATTTTATATTAACTACCAGGTATCAAATCAAATTACCAAGAAAAATCGTTTCCCCCTACCTTGAATTAAAAAAAACTATATACGAGTTATCGAAATCTATATAATTTACAAACCTTAATATTCGAACAGTCTTTGAGGGTATTAGAGTTACATCTGAATCAAAAGAAGTTACGGCGTTTTATATATAATTCTGGTTATTCAAATAAATTATTACTTACTTTGAACTAACCAAAACTTTGACGATGTTTTTACGATATATTAATTATGTAATACAGAATCTTGTCAGTAATTGTATTAATATTTACTTCAATATCCTTTTAGGTTTTTTATCCGGTATTAAATCGAATTATAGAAGAAAAGTTGATATGGTTTGAGGACATATTTATAAAACTAAGATAAACTTGAATTGAAAAGAGTACGACTTTATAGTGAAAATGGTAAAATATTTAGGTTTTATAGTAACGGTTAATGTAAGTATTCGGGCAGACTTCGAAAAATTCCGGGTAATACGCGAGTAAAATTTACCTTGTATCATTTGAAAGGTTCAAAGTTTTTTAGGTTTTACTAATTTTTATTTGGATTTTATTAGTAATGTCTTCGAATGATAAATAATATTATCTATTGAACAGAATAATGAATTCCTTAAGTTTAAACCAAGCGGGACAACACGTATTCCAAACCTTAAAATATACCTTTATTACGGCCCTAATTTCAGTATATTAGGACCCAAATCGGTTAACAATAATAAAACCCGATTCTTCGGGGAACGTCGTTAAAAGATTATTTATTCTAACTATATAAGGATAATATTTTAAAGCTAATAGTTAATTATTCTGCGCAATCAACAAACGCGGAATATAATTACACTATTTACGACAAAAGGCTTTTCGTATTAGTGTTCTGTTCAAAATCATGGTCTTTAAAATTACGTAACGTTCATATCCCGTTTACGATACTGAATATTTATAAGAGATTTGAATATTTTCTCCCGTCATATTAAATTTCGAAATGTAAAGCTAAATAAGCCAAAGTTGCTTTACTTTTTTAGTATTACCTACAATATAGGCCCATAACTTAAAGCGCTCTTTCAAATTCATTAACCCGTTAATTTTAAGATACGCCCAAAGTTAAGAAACATTACGTGCAAGCTTTTTAGCCTATTTTCATTACTATGTTGAATATAGTAATAATAAACTAATATATTATAGAAATATATATTATAATGGGTTATATAAATAAATTTGTTAAAGCGGATGTTTAAATACTGGATTGCGATAATAGGTATTTCAAAGGTGAGCTGAAGGCTTTCGAAGGGTCGAAGTAAGTGGAATCTTCCCGAACCCGACTTACGCCTGAGTCGTTTCTTGGGATAACGCCTAGGGATTTTAAAGCGAAATCACTTCAGCTCCGGTTCATATCCGGGTTGTTAATCCGGGATAACGCCGGGGGATTTTAAAACGCCGGTATTATTAATACCCTTATTGGTTCGACCTGCATTCAATCCGTTTATTTCGTTAACGCCAAATAATTATCTTATTTTCGGGCTGGATACTTTTACGAAATTATAAAATTAAAAGGTAATAAACGAACTATCATATAAAATTAGTCTACTACCGGTTTCTGAGGGTGTTAAACGCTTTTTTACTTAAGTAAGATAATTGGTATAAATTACAAATTATAAAATTAATTCGCGGAATACGTTATATTATCGTAACCAACTATAATTAACAAGTTAAAAGTCATAAACCTACGATTTTCCTATTATAGGTTATCCAGGTAAAAATATCTTATTTTAAGTCTTTGAATATGATTACTATGAAAATAGGATAATTATAAATATTCGACGTTTATATCGAATATATACGTAATATAATTATACGAAACCTTGTCATATCTTATAATAAGGTTTTCTCCGATTCGTCCATATATTACATCGATATTCAATATATATTTTCGTCGCTTCTATAATCGACCTGCCAATTATCGATAACTGCCTTCAATATTTGTTCATAATTATAAACCCCATTTTTAAATTTGTCTTACTATAGGTAATATGGTTTATAACTATCTATATATATACCAAATGCTTTCGGAATATATAGTGAAGATTTTATGGATTTCCGGCTTTATTTCTTAACGACCTCAGTTTAAATAAGGTAAGCGTATTTTGAACAATCATATATTTTTTTATCAAAATGAAGGAATTTTTATTCATGATATATAACTAATAAATAAACAATAATGCGAAACGTATAAACTGTGCATTATAAAAGTATTTATATATAGTCCTTACCTTTGGTTAATGTAATTGAAAATTGTATTACTCCGTTTATTGATTTATATTAAATAACCAGAAATCGACGGTTGTCGGGTTTAAAATAAACCATTTAATGAATAGATATAATGTATCTTCTATTTTGAGGTTGAATAAAGATTCGAGGTCGTTAAGTAATCCAGCGAAACCCATTATTTTGTTGTTAATATATTTACGCAAAAGTATGATGTTATCTTAAACATCGATAACTTAAATTTAAAAATGAATGAAAACGATTATGAATCGTTAACGTTGTACGGTGAAACGGTATAAAGTAAATGATCAAGTTAAACTTAATTTACTTAATGTTAAAACCAATCGTCTAAGTAAAAAGTTTAATTCATTTTATAATTAATATCGGGTTGTTGATATATTAAACTAATTCAATATCGTTTTAGATATTTTTAATTAATACCTTATATTTCACGTAAATTAAGTCGAATGAAAGGTTACGATTATTTTTTCTTTATGAGTTTTATCCGATTTTCATCATAAACCAATTTGAGTCATTAATTATATAAAGAGATGTATACAAAGAATTTTTTGTATAAGAAATTTAAGGAATAAAAATACGACGAAGCAGTATTCACTTTACATTAGTTAAATAGAAAGGTTATAGTCAATCGCAATAAAAATTATGAAAAAATTTCTAATATATTTTAACCTTTAGTAAATTAGAGAGGAAATGAAAAATTACCCGAATTTTTAATGACCTAGTATTTTAACGTCGGCATTAAATATATATTAAGTAAATTACGCGAGGTAAATTGCCTTTACTTTGGATATAACATAATACTTGTAAAAACAAGAGAGAAATTCATTATTATTATAATACGATACGATGAATAGAGCTAAATATATATTACCCGGCTTTTTCTACTAAATATGCGACCATGAGACGGCTTTTATTACGTCCTATCAAAAATTCATTTACTTATCATTATTATCCTTGTTTAAGATTAATAAGTAATAAGGTTGTTAAAGTTAAATGCCTTATCATTATCAATCTTAGATATTAAAAAAGGCTGGTAAGATTAGGCGGTAAAATGTGTAACAGGTATTAATGGGCGTCGATGAAGAGAGCTAGTAAAAGGCGGGGTAGGCGCGAGGCGATACCGAGGATAACGGGTAACGTTAAGAAATAAGAACGTTAAAGGAGGCTAACAATATTAATTAACGAAGGGTGAGACGAGAAAACAACCTTTTAAACGGGTTACTTAACATTATAATATATTTGTTTATACCCAGGCGACGCGATCAGCCCTGATACGATCTTGGGTTTATTTTCAGTAAATCCAATTAGTTCAGTTTTAACTAATGTTAGCAAATAGTAAACGGGTAAGAACGGAAGTCATACATTTAGGCTTTAGATATCGTTTGCTACGTTTTATAAGCCGTGAACTTATTTTAGTTACAATGAATATAATTTATGTAATTATATTGTTTTGGCTACTTATGTCTAACTTAAGGAAATGTATAAGAAGATTATTAAAAAAAAACCGGTATAAAAATATTACGCGTTCACATATAGTTAAGCGAAAGAGTTTTATTACGATAAAAAAACAAAACCGTCAAAAGTAATGTGGAAGTTTTAGGGGAAGACGAATTCAAGAAAAGGGGGCTATAAGAACGTATAGCGAAAGGGGTAATAACTTATACTACTGAAACGATAAAGACTACTTAAATTCGGGTAATATTTCGAAGTCGAGTAAATTAGTTCACTATTTCGAAAAAAATGAAGGCGAAAATAGGTTGTTAACCCAAAACTTCTTTTTACCGCTCATAGGCAAGAGAGAAAACGTAACATTAGTTTTTAATAGTGGTAACTAATAAGTGTAATAAGACGCCTAAATTGAACAAAGTTGTAAATAAATTTATCCTTTTAATATATTACAAAAATGGGTTAATTTATAGGTGGGTTTTCTATAAGGTTTTTTTATTAAATTTTCTTTATTATAAACTTTACGGTACGTACAACAACTTTACGTACGATAAATTCCAATATAAACCAAAAAACGCCCGAATTCAAAAGTCGATTAATATTAGATATATAGGAGTTTTTCGCTTATAAAAGGGGAATTCGCTTTTATCTTGATTATTACTAAAGATAAGTAAGTCGTTTATAATGCGAAGAGGCTATAAGACACAATTAACGATAAAATATTAATATATAATAAAGTAACGTATTTTATAAAATAGTTAATTATCTTTATTCAATACGTTTACAGCGATATAATCCAAGTTAAACCTATTATGAATATTGATTATAAAAACGAGAAAAAAGCGAAAGAGTTACGAGATATTAATAGAAATTTCATGGTTTGGATACGAAAGGTAGTAAAAAAGCTATTATAAAAAGTTACTGTATGACGGAAAATAGTAATGAGTAGTTGACGATATAAAAAAAGTTTTAAAGGTTACGTTAAAGTCCGTATTTATAAATACAAACGGACTGGATTCGGTAAAGGTTACATAATATATAATATGGTAAGGGGGCGCATTATACGATATCGACGATAAAAATGATATATTATACGGTACGTTAAAGGGTACGTTATACAATACGTTAAGGGGCACCGACGTTTTAAGGTTAAACCGGCCAATATGTTATACGGTATGTTAAAAAAGCGTATTATATGGTACCGGCGGCAAAAAGAATACATTATACGATATGTTAAATGGATGCGTTATACAGCGTCGGTGGTTTAGGGTTAAACCAGCCGATAAGTTATACAGCGTGTTAAACACCACGTTGTTGACTCGCATCCAACCCGCGTACTAGGCAAGCGACACTCGCACCCCACGTTTAACCAGCGGGACACCGCAGCCTTTATTACGTTCGAGGAAAAGTGGGGAATATTATAAACTTAAACTATTAGCTATTAAGTTTATAAGTTATGTAACTGCACATGTAACAGGATATGTAGTACCCAGTCCAAGCCCAGTCCGGGCGCGGACCGGGCGCAGCAGTCCGTATCAGCACGTATAAGGACATGTAACGGGCTGGGTACTAGCCATACCTATAGGTCTTATACAATAGGCTATAGTAGCCTCTTCTAGTCTTCCACTGTACCTTAATAGTAAACCTCATTTGGCACCTACTTGGCTTACCATCGTAGGTCGGACCATAACACTGACTGAAGCTATGGCAAGAGCTGTTGTAATTTTTTTCGGTCATTGTTAAGGCATCGTATATAGTTCTGGTGGTAGCGTTAACAATTGTGGGAGCTATCCATGTGTTGGAAAGGATGATTTGTATCCGATTACATGTTGTTTTTATTAAATACTCTGTATAAAAATATGATTATTATTGGTTGATAGGCCTTTATTGTTGAAAGGTAGTCGATTCGAGTCGTGGTTGAAGTAACTGGTGTATTGCATTGAAAGTGGTAATGTGTTACTTCTAAGTTTGGCAGACCGCTAGCCGGTCTACACACTAATTTGTATGAGCAACTGCTGGGCCCGTGCCCTACATTGAATTGGGCACTCCACTGCAATTGACTTGCAGTCAATAAAGTCAACTTACAGTCAGTACAGTATCAAATTGACTGTACTACAATTGACTACTACTCCAACACCTATCCTAATAACGTTAACCAACTTTTAACACCACATCTAAGTGCATTTCACCGCCTTTTACTCCCCAATCACACAATTATTATGAAGAATATTTTTAGGTTCCGGCAGGTTTTTCTTTTTTTAAAAATTACCTCATTGCCTTTGTTACTACGTTTTATTAACGTCTTCATGACACCTGGCAAGTTCATATTTTTAAAATTTGTATCCATAGTCTTTTTGTCTTCTTTACCCCTTTTAAAACAAAGGTAATTACGTAGGATCTTTTTATATATGTAAAATTTTCTATTAGTAATGTGAATGCTACAATTATCGTGTTTAACATTAATATCCGCGAAATTACTAATACAAATTGCGACCTAAATACTCGCGTATTTAAAACCTGTGAAAATCGCCTCAGTATCCCATAATCTATTTGACCAGCCCCGAAGTATATCATACTAAACTTTGATTGCATGGAATTAGGCACACCGAACCTAAATAATACAACTTGATAATCTCATTCCTTTGTACCTGTTTGGTGACCTTGTTTTCGTTACAGTTTTCTGTTTCCAGTTTCGGAGACAACAATATCAACCCAAGGCCAACTGGTGTGGTCTTCCAAGGTTGTCCGGCATAAGGCCACCAAGCGTGACATGGAAGTGCCATACGAAGCCGGGCTTAAGTTGACAAGTTGACAGGTTGCCAGGTTCCGTCGCTACCCGTAGATAAACACCAAAATATCGCAAGTGTCGGGTACTTTTCCTACGAGATGGCTGAACGCCCGCCCTCGATCCGGTGCCGGTGGAGCTGTAAGGCATGCAGTTGGCAACCACCGCTTCCTCGATAGCTCGTGGGTTCTATACGTGGCAAGGACACAAGTCTGACGGCAGAGCTGCTGTGTCGATACTGCTTGGAACCAGCTTGGAACAGTACGAGTCCTGCTATCTTCCGAAGAAGGGGCAGAGGTACTTGCATTTCCCGCCTGGCTTACTTCCAGCGGACAATGTTGCGAACTGCTTTCCCGTTGGGCATCGAGCCCTGTCTGCTTCTCCGCAGGCCTGATGGCCTCCTGCAGCGAGACATAGTGAAACTTGGCAGCGACGTTGAGCAGCCACACAGACCGGGCTCGTGGTCATGGCCGCATCATCATGACAAATCGCTGTCTTACACGACGGGCTTCACCGGGGTTTCTATGCAGATGGTGCGAACTGAGAACTCCTATCTCCATCCGTCTGTCCCTTTTGCGGTGTTTGTGGTCGGTGTTATGGTTGTCTTTCTTCAGGAGTCGCGTATCACTTCTTCCAGAGATGAGAGACTCTGCAAGTAGCTTACTATGAGCGTGATGACTGCATGTGTACAGCACACTCGGCGCAGGTCGACTCTATCTTGATTGTACGAAAACAATTGCTACCATGTGACGAAAGCAAACGTGTTTGATCCACCATGGCAAAGGAAGGATTGTCTTATGAAATAAGCAAGAAATAATCCACAGGAACTGTGCCTGCTGCTCCTCATATACATCGAGTGCAATGTTGGGAGTGAAGCCATATGTATACCAACAAACGCACGAAGTAGGCACGAAGTCAAGAAAAAAATTAAGTCTCAGCTACGGTTGGAAAATCCCGACGCGAAAAGAAGCATGAATAACTCGTAACGCACAGTGAAAACACCAAGCGTCCCATCCATCGTATGAAAGTTCCTGTGAGCTGCTGGCTATTCTGCTGGTGGATCCTCAGCGACAGAAAGATTATCGAATTCATCGACATCAGACGGATGGCCAGCAGCATAGTTACGTTTCCAATGCAACAGGATTCGAGGGCGCCGAGGGACTTGAGGACGTCGAGCATTGACGCTGTGCCATTCGTCCAACTTGACCGGGGAATTTTTAAAGTTTTCAGCTGGGTACCACGAGTCATCTTTCGCCCAGCCAGTCCATACGCTATCCAAGTCAGTCCCAAGAGCAGCGTTTCCCCCCCAAAATACGGTGACGGTGGCAGGAAGAGTACAACTTACACTTTGTAATGCAGCCCTTCGATTGGACTTTCTTCGCTTGCAGACAGATATACACAGTCGGTGATGTGGCTCACCAGCCATTGCGGCTCACCATTGATTGTCATCGAATCGGGGTTGCTGAATTCGGGGTCTTTTTGCCACAGCGGATTGCCGTCTTCGTCGACCTCAACATCCTCATTGACTAAGTTCGTTTTCGCGGACGTGAGCCACGCTTCTTCGGATGGGGGCTTGGCGAGTGCGGCCGCAGAATACCTGTCTTGCACTACAGTCTTGCTATCGTACTGGGACATCTTGGCCAAGCATTCTCTCATCTCGACCAACCTGGCTGGCGCCACCCATCTACCGACGTGAGTATGCTGTGACATGTTGTATCCAGCGAACTTCCGGGCCCCTCCGGCATGAGCCAGCGGCTCGCCGCAATAAACATGGACTGCGCCACGTATGCCTACCCACTGGCCATCGTCACGGTAAAACTGGCCGGAAGGCATGAGCGTTATATGGTCGGGCTCGTTACGCATCATCCCATTTATTCCCCCACGATGGAACGGTGCGCTACTGCCCGTTAGTTGATGAACTCATGGAGATGGCGAGGGCATATGGGGCCCCGATGCGCACTTCACTATGCAGGTCCGGACAGGCCACGCCCTGGGGTTCTGTTCACGGGGCGTCCTTCGATTCCAGTCCTGTGCATAGCCCGGATGTCAGTGCCCGTAGTCAAGGGAGTGGGCGATGGTGCCAGGTAGGACGGTGAACAAGGCACAAGGCAGCTGACCGCCAGGTTCCTGTTCCAGGCGGTCGCCCAATCTCGAATCACCTCCACATGCCACGTCATGTTGTCGTCCCAGAATTGCTCCCAGGTGGGACAGTTCTTCACGCATCGGACCAGAATGAGAAACGGTCTTCCGTTCATGTCCGTGGTGAGGATAGATCTGCGAAAGTATTCGGTGGTTTGTTGCTCACTCGCTGCAACCCGTGCTGCGACCGTTTCGCCGGTGGGCACCGGAGGGGGCGGACGCCGCTGACGCCGGCGACGATGACCATGACCGCCGGCGGCTCCGGCGGCTCCGGCGGCTCCGGCGCCTCTGTTGTCCTTGGTTCCGCCTGTGCCCATTCTGTAACAGTACCGGTATGGCCGAGCCTGACTGAGTTAGTCACTGTGGCGACTCAAGTAATCCGCGGTTGCTTCGACTCCGCAAGTTCAACACCGAGAGCAGGCAAGAGAATGACAGCAAGATGCAATCAAGGGCGAGCAAAGACAATATTTCTCATGGAGAGGAGAATGTGCCTGTGCCTGGATTGCAAACCTCCACGGGAGGAGAACCTGCTCGGTTCTTTCACCATCGGCGGAAGCATGCCGGATCCGGTCCCTCGGCCGGTCCTTGAGAAAGAGGGCGTTCCTGATTCCTTGGACAACAATATAATAAGCATGGTTCTTGATCAAAGAACCAGCCGGGTCATGCGGCATGCATGCCACAGTGCCGTGGCCGAGGATGGCGTCGAGCTCATGGTGCTTCGTTTAACAAGGACACATGTGGGTTGCTGCCGCATATGATCGACTTTCTTCCTGGTTTCGTGACAACAAGACCTATCCTACCTCTGTACATGGCAAACGGTGGCGCCCATCTCTTCGAACGGCTGAAGGAGGAGAGAACTGTTGGCAACACCAAGCCGCAGGCGCCCACAGGTCCTTCCCGATAGCCGGGCATGATGCTAAATCTATGCTTTTCTGGGCAGCTGTCCGTGGGCCCTTTGTGCTATTTCCAATTTGTCGTGACCACCTCCATCACACCAGTCCATTTCCGGCCTCTCGAAATGCTGTTCGAAATTGCCCGCAAGGCGTCCTCAACTCCCGTTCAGAAGCATCTTGGATTCTGTCAAACTCTGCACCAGCCCTCTGATATTCCCCGGTTTACAAACACCTGACGAAGCCGAACATGTACCGTATCGCACCCTCCAGTCGAATACAACCACCACATGAAATGGCCCGCCCCACTTCAAAATATTAGTAGTATTTTCATATGTTTCGTTGCATTGAAACCCATTAGGATTGAAACCAGTTTTTCGTTCTCCCAAACAAATAACGTTGTTGGAATAGCAGTCAATTGCAGTACAGTCAAGTCAACTATACTTACAGTTAGTTGATTGTACTGACTGCAAATGGACTGCAGTAGGTGCCCACTTCAATGTGGGGCACAGGCCAAAGCAGTTGGCCATACAAATTAGCATGCAGACCGGCTAGCGGTCTGCTAAACTTAGAAGTAACACATCACCACTTTCAATGCAGCACCAGTTACTTCGATCACAGAGATTCGAATCGACTACGTTGCAACGATAAAGGCCTATTATTGGCAAGGCCTACCAGCAGACGTGGTATTAATAAATTTAATATTATATTGCATTGTTCGTATATATCGTCCCAAACTTAGGGGAATTATCAAGAATATCAGTAGTATTGTTATATTGTGTAGAGGATTCAGGCTTGGTAGATTTGGGTTTAAGCCCAATGGGTTCCAATTTAAACCAAGTATGTTAAAATGAAAGATTATAATATTTTTCTCACTGTTGGTAGGCCTTTATCGTTGCAACGTAGTCGATTCGAATCTCTGGTCGAAGTAACTGTTGTATTGCATTGAAAGTGGTGTTGTGTTATTTCTCCCAAGTTTGGCAGACCGCTAGCCAGTCTTCACACTAGTTTGTATAGCCAACTGCTTGGCCCGTGCCCCACATTGAATTGGGTACAGCACAATTGACTGTTGTCAAGCACTGCAAGTGACCTGCTAAAAATAGCAGTCAACATTATTCCAACACTCACGTTTCAAGATATGAACTCGTTATAAACCTTGAAAAAAATATGTACCTAACTATAAATATACCGAAAACTTATCCATGCAACTGTTTTTAACATCTGTGTTTAATTATCCGAAATAAAGTTGGCTGACAAAGGCAATTTCAGTTGACTCCAGACAAATGCTTTTGGTGTTGATAGGCCTTAGATGTTGCAACGTTGTCGATTCGATTGGTCGAAGTAACAGTAGTATTGCGTGGTCAGATGGTGGATGTATTGTTCTAGGTTTGGCAGACCGCTAGCCGGTCTGCACTGTAATTTGTATGGCCAATTGCTTGGCCTGTGCCCTAGAGTGAAGTGCAGCGTATTGCACTCGACTTACACCCAATGCGGTGAGTCTCCACAAAGCGATACACTCAACTTGCAGTTTAGTATAGTCAACTTTACTGTACTGTATGTAATACTCTTCCAACACTGGCGGCTTTTTAGTTTGTACGCGTACGCTAGTATGGTTAACCAATCTTTTCCGGTTACCACTAAATTTGTTATGACTCAGATAACGGTTGGGTCAGGAAACAGGCCAGCAGGCAGCTGAGCCACACAGAGCCAGGTGTCCAACACATCAGGCGGGGAACACACATCTCTGATGTCAGCAACCTAGGGATAGGGTTACGCCTAAGAAGAATCAGGACATAGGCAGCATAGGCAGGAGACCGCCTATGCCGCCTAGCAACATAGGCAAGTGATCCCGGACTGAAGAGCTGGATATATAAGGAACACACTCTCTAGGCATTTCCTAGATTCAGTAGATAGCTCTTCAGTTGTCAATCTAAGTATTCAGTCTCAGTATATTCTGAATAGCCTCACGGCTTTTGATCATTACTTGCACGGTTGCGATATTGTTCACTCAGCACCTCTGCTACCTTCTTGATAACATAAACCCTCTGACACCTTCTATATACTCACGGGTATTTAGTGTGATCATTACAAAATTGCCTCCTCGTCAACTGGCCAAACCCCTGTCAATTCCAATTAACTTCCATACTAAATTACACCCAATTGCATACAAATTAGCCCCATTTGGCCTTAATTGCTCCGCCGCTCCGAGGTCCGAGTTCATTAACTCCTACAAAAAGGTCTTTTGCTACAACCCTTTTTAAGCCTTCATTTTAATCATACCACTTAAATAAATTACTATTATTAATCCCCTAATAGTTTTCCAGTCTACCAGCACATCTCTGTCTGCTGTTACGTAATTTGGACTTTCTGAGTGGTCTATTAACGTAACCCTTAATACTTATAATTAACATATTACTATCCATAAACCTTTCTAGGGCTTTATTTAATATCGCCTTCATTATAACATCTACGGGGTTATCTTTACCATCCATTTATCGGAATTCCTTAATCTCCCTCCCTTTGTAAGCTTTACAAAGTTGTAATGATCACACTAAATACCCGTGAGTATATAGAAGGTGTCAGAGGGTTTATGTTAACAGTAAGGTAGCAGAGGTAACAAAAGGTGCAATATCAAGACTGTGTTCGTGCGAGTGATGATCAGAAGCCGTGAGGCTATTCAGGGTAGACTGAATACTTAGATTGACAACTGAAGAGCTATGAAGGAAATACTATCTATCTTGGTAATGAAAGTGTCCTTATATATCCGCGCCTTCATACGTCTTCAGTGTAGGCTCGACTGGCTCGATACCGAGTCCATCGAGTCTCACACCATGCTGACCCTAACCCTTGTGTACGGTGTGTCTGTTGTGGATCCCTGGTGCCTGCCGAGAGGCTGTGTCCAACCGATTTCCTTTGTTATCTGCTGCGGGGCCGCCGCTGGTGCGCCCTGCAGATGTTGGGTCATAACAAAAGTGCTATTACGTCGATTATTAGGCGTTTTTCACTAATAGTTTCGAGCTTTAAAAAGCATTCGAAAAGGCTTCTTAAGTTGGTACAAATTACTACCAGGATAGGAGAAATCCTTAATTGTCTGGTAATAAAGTTAAGGGTCTTTTATAGTACTATACCTACGTTAAAACCAGTTATTATGCCATAAATCTCAGATACTAGCACACTTCGTATAATCCTTTTACACTTGACGAAGGTTTAATAAATCAGATTACCGATAGTACTAAACTAACCTTCCCGCCTATCTTTGTTAACGAAAGTTATTGGGAAGCCGATCTACAAAGATAAGTTGGTGCTATTTAGAAAAGACCTATCCATAAAAATAATCAATTTAGCCTTCGCTAAGTCAATTAAAACCATATTAATTTCGCGGTTCAAGTTCCGTATTTGCTATTCGAGGCTTTTATTTAACCGGTTCAAATGTTTATCCGTGAGTTTTTATACTTACGCTACGATGAAAAGGTCGTAAAAGGCTTCCAGTTAACATAATATAGTAATATAACTACCCTTAATACGCTATTTTAAGTATCGTGAATTTCTAGCCTTATTAGTCTTATTAATTATGGCTAAAATAACGCCTTAACCCTTTCAACGAAAGCTAAAGCCGACATTAACACCAAGTATAAGGATTAAAGATCTATTAAAATGAAATTAATTGTCTTCTATTAACGTTGTTACCGGCTTAAAATTCTGAAACTGAAAGTCTTTCAATCGTTTGCCGTTTCAATACCATAAAACCAGCCGTTCCGACGAAAAAGATATCGTCAATTAACATACCCACTATACAGAAGTCTTTCTTTTACGTTACTAGCAAATACGAATCGTATATTAAAGATTTTATCGCTAGTTGGAATTTGAAATGCAACTAATATGTTAGGAATCAATAAATGTCTGCTTTAGCCAATCTATACAGTAACTTAATATATCGTATTACTGTGCCTAAAAGGCAGATAATACGGAGTTCCTATAGCAATTTCAATAGTATAATTCGCTGTAAATCCGTTGTTAACTATTTATAAGCTTACGTTATATTACGGCTATTAAGCGTAAATTTGCCTTTAGTCTTAGTTAGCACATTCATTATTCAAGTAACCATTAAGCGTTAACTGATTTTCTAAATTATTAACGATTATGTAAAATTCAAGTTTTCACATTTATTACTGTATTTTTCAACGATTAAACCTAATTTCTATACGAGTGCCCCATGGTATTACTCTTAACCTTATAAATAATCCTAAGCTTAAAGATCTTAACGTTTAAGCTTTAAAGGTTGAAGTTAATTTTCGGTACGAATTATATAACCCCTCGAATTAATAAGCCATTAATCTCGATCTTATCGCTTTTTTTAAAAGGTTTGCTGAAAGTTTTAATAATCTCTTATATCCGAAACTTTAATGCCAAATCTTCGTTATCCTTCTCTTTCCTACTTACCCAAACAGTATTATATATACGACCCGGTATATATTTCTCTTCTTTAATGTTTTTCTTCTTTAAAAGTCGTTCGCGCTGGTGGCATTCCGTTAACTTATCGATAACGAGTGGAGAAGGTTTGTATTAGCTTAGTCGCTTAGCTTTAAGGGTTTAAAGGTCTTCATCTTTCATATCCCTAATATAAGGTTTAAACTAAATCATTCGAAAAGGTATAAGGCTATTAGTAATCTCGACAATTACTTTGGAGTTTACGATACTTATTTTCTTTTATGGGCCCTTTCATTTACCCGGCTCCCACTATACGAGAACTTCGTGTTACAACGGCAAAATAAACACGTCGATTTTTAAAGGGCAGTTTCTAGTATTAAGGGCGTCATTAATTTGGCGGCGTATCGATTTTATTCGTAATTCCCTTGAAGATTTTCCATATACCACAATACGTTTCTAAATACTTAACGAAGGTGGAGATTCCCTCGTCAAGCGTAGGTACGTTCCAAAAACTAAAAGCGTTGGTACTAAGCCGTCAGGGCCTATAGTATCGTTTAAACTTTTCACTGCTATTTATAAACGTGCCTCCAAATCCATAAAACTTTCAATTTCTAATACATGGATATTATATGCTTGGCGAAATAGGGCGTATACCCTTTTAACCTTTCTAATACTATAATAGGTTTTTATAGGTACCTATTTATACTAAATACCCATTTTTTTCAATATCTTCCTGAAATTCCGCCGCCGTAAAGTTGGTACTAATATTGTAAACAACGAAATTGAGCAAAATCAAGTATATATCAATTTACAATATCCTCAACGTTTCCTACGTATCTTTTACCGAAAGGGAATTTAGGAATTTAGTTTTATAAAAAGAGATTAAGGAGTTAACGACATAAAGAATAGGTTTATTATCCAAATAAAATACATTAATCAAAATCTCATAGTTAAAATCTTTATCATCTTTTAATTTAAATTGAAATCTCCGGGGGGCTTAGGTATACGGTTAATAGTAGTGGTAAAGTGTTTTAATGGCTTTCAGGGCAAATTATTTCATATATTTATACCCTGCAGACTTTAGGACTTTATACAACTTATCAACAGTTAGGTAGTTAAAACGCCGGTATAATTAAAGCATCTTCGGCTTCATCAAGTTTAACACTACTACTTCCGAACCTTAAAGATAAAACCATAAATATCCCTACATAAAGGCGAGTAAAAACCTTTAGCCATTTTTAATTAGCTCATCTATGTTAACGTCGACGTTAACTTCGAGGGTTTTTATATTCTCCCAACAAAGTAAATAAGATGTTGAAGACTTAAGAATATAAAACGTAATTACGCCTATAGTAGTTTAAACTACCGTTATCCTCAGTAACGATAGTTGTTCGCCTAAGTCAAAGCTAACTTTAGCTTTGCCAATATCGTAACAATTAATATCAGTGGCTATAATGCTTTCCCTATACAGTGCTACGTACTACGAATAGCCATCTTTAAGTACCTTACTACCCCAGTGTCTGGCATAATACCTTAAAACAAGTGGTCCGCGTAACGATTGCGAAGGTTAAAGATGTATAAGGCATCAGGGGCGTAGTCAAAGCAAAAGTATAAGTCTTTACCACTTGAATAGTCCTAAAACGCATAGTTGGTTAATCACTAAGCTATACCAGAAACAGTATCTTCGTGTCACTTAATCTGCTTAAAGGTATTACTATTAATTGGTTTATCCCCTTCGAAGTCTGTAACTTGATCCAAGTATTCCTGTTTAGAAGTAATGAGGTATTGGATGTAATATAATACCTTGTTATTGTTTCGCTTGGCGGAGTACCAAATTGACCAGCAACCAGTTTTACTACAAATTTAACATCTCTTTCCAATATTACGACGATAGTATTAGTGGTCAGCAGATCCGCCTGAAATTTGGCCTTATTGGCGTCAACATTATTGCTATCTCTAGTCCAAGGCTGAGATCGAAAACCATACCTTAGACATTGTAAGCGCCTGTACTTACGATCAACGTAATTAACCACCACAAGGTCTTTTTCATCCACACCAAAGAAGTTGCCTGCTTAGGAGTATATATCAAGCGAATTTGATATACATACTATCACGGTAACAAGCGAAAAACGTAACTAGCCAAAAAAGCCTTCGCAAATGGCATTTAGGCATTGTAAGGCATATTCGAACACGCTAACGCCCGTAACCGTTACCCGTATCTGCTCGCGAAGTATGGCTTCGCCAAAGTAGGCCTTCCCCATTACTTTCCAACACAACATTAACTTTTAAAATATTTAATTAAAGATATCCATTAGTAATTCCTCCTCTTTCTTCTTTGCTATTATTGTAATTCACCTCGTAGTAGCCCAATCTATATAATATTACACGAGGTGAACGTTGTACTCGAAGTAACCTTTTATATCATTACAAATTTCGCGAAACGTAGTTTCTTAAATTAGAAAAATCAGATAATAATCCTTAGCGTAACCTATAAGGATTCTGGGAAACAATAAGTAAAAACTAAAAGGAGAGGCCTCTTGTTAAAATCTAAAGACCAACTGCAGACCATAGAACAGGTCAACAGCTAGCTGCGCCATCAGAAGCTTGATGTCCAACATATCAAGCGGGGATATCTCTTGTGTAAGGACCTAGGGTTAGGGTTGGGACCGCAAAGACCGAAGAGCGGTCTAGTCGATACTACATAGGACTGCAGGAAGCTACCAGCGACTTCAGTGGTCCAGTACTTAAGATGGTATAAAGGTTATAGGATATAAGGACACGACCATCACCACATAGATAGTATTTACTTCATAGCTCTTCAGTTGTCAATCTAAGTATTCAGTCTACAAAGCTAAATAGTCTAACGGCTAGTAATCATTCTACAGCACAAACAAATATTTTGATATTGCACCTTTCTTACCTCTGCTACCTTACTGCTAACATAAACCCCCTAACACCTTCTATTTACTCACGGGTATTTAGTGTGATCATTACATCTCTATTCACTTGCAAATGTTTAAAACAGGCATCATCTTAGTGTCTAAAAGGTTATAAAGCTTTCCGTTATACTTCTCTATATTATCTCAGATCTTAGCGAAGTCCGTAAACAACTTATACTTAATGTTAACTATCCTTATAAGTTTCAGGAGAAGGTCACAATAATCATCACAAACTTAAGTGGTATTTCACAGTAGTTTAAGCTTTAAAGCTTCTCAATTACAGTACTAAGGGTAATTACCAGTCGCCTAACCTAAGGGGTAAAATCCTATAATGGGACCTATAATAGGTGCCTGCGCGTTGACAAAAGTAAACAGGAAAGGGTTTTAAGGGGCTTGGCAACTAAATTACTAAGGGGCGATAGGTACTTGAAGATTCTAGAAAGCCTAACAATCTTGCTTAGTTAACTAGTGTAAAACGCTAACATCGATACCTTTATCCGCGTTAACAGACGATACTTTACGTGCCTTTCTACCGCTAAGGGCGTACTTCGTGTTATCATATAAAGATATTAAACTGCCGAGTAATTTAACAGGTTTTTTATCACCAACACGTAAAAAGGCTTAACTTAACTATTAAAAGTAAAGTGAAAATTCACTGAAACATGTATTTGGACAATAAAATCCCTTAATAGCTTTCTCTTTTCTTTAAGAGCTTTGAGGATCAGCGTTTTAAGAGCAGTCTTCTTATTAGGTCTACTAAAAAAAGGTTTCCATCAGTCCCATTATGGTTGTATCAAAAATATAAATACCACGACATGTAACTTTGTTGGTCAACTTAGTCTTAACCGTTCATTAAATCATCTTCCACTTGTTAAAAGTCTAGTAGCTAAAAAACTCGCGAAAATCTTAAAAAAAGCGGGCGTTGCAGCCGTATTTATCACCGAGGTTCGTGTTGATGATATACTAGCCAACATAATAAGTCAGGTAGGCTTTACTTAAGGTTTCGTCAATATCCGTAATCCAAAGTTATTAGTTGTAGTGGTCAATAGAAACTAATCCGAGGGCTTTAACCTTTTTTATGTATTCCTGGCTTGGAGCCATTTTAACGGTTTGACTTATAAAGAACATGTAGGGTGAGAAACTTAATGATCTTGGCGTGAAATCGTGTGGGAACTTGGCGATTCGGCGTGGAGTCGCGTAACGTAGCTTTCTTAACGTAACTTGGTGATTTTCGGTGTTTTCGCTTAGAGCAGCGAACTTAACGATTGGAATAATATAGAAAGTGAAAAAAAGTATAATGAGAGAAAAAGTTTGGTGTAAAGTGTAAGATCGAAAGTTGTTTGTAGGCGGTAAAAAGCGAAGGTTGTTTATTGTTTTTGTTGTGTAACTTAGTCGTTTTTACAGTAGTAGCACCTGTAGTAGTACTAACTTAGCCGTTTGCCAACTTGCCAAACTTTGAGACTTCAAACAATTAATCTTAACGTCTTTAAAAAATATCTATAAAGATTTCTTAATATTTTTAGTAATGATACCGTCGCTACCTCCAAGCTACCGTAAAAACCGACGTAGCTTAGAAGTATTTTCTACCCAATATCGTGAAAACCGATGCAACAATAAAAGCTCTTTGCAAAAATCCTTCCTCTACTCCAGCGGTTGTTTAACTTAAAGCGTAACCGGAAAGTATCTTTTCCTTCTACTTAGCTTATCTGAGCTTAACCTAATAAGCAATAATCAGTGTTGGTAGGCCTTAGGCGTTGCAATGTTATCGATTCGATTGGTCGAAGTAGTAGTAGTATTATGTGGTCAGATGATGGATGTATTGTTCTAGGTTTGGCAGACCGCTAGCCGGTCTACATTGTAATTTTTATGGTCAATTGCTTGGCCTGCGCTCTAGAGTAAAGTGCAGCGTACTGCACTCGACTTAAACCCAATGCGGTAAGTCTCCACAAAGCAATACACTCACATGCAGTTCAGTATAGTCAACTTTACTGTAAGTAAAGTTGACTTACTGCACTGTATATAATACTATTCAAATATTTGGTTAATTAATCAAATCCATTATTAGAACGGCATTCAACCAAATTGAAAAGTACGGAAGGGTTTTCCAGTTCCAAAACCTCAACTTGAATAAACGCAAACAAACGTTCGTTTTCGTATGCACTGAAACAACTGGTATGTACCGTTTATCAGCTGAAACAGTGTTTGGGCAGAGGGTGGTACAAGAGATTACGATGGAAGCGGATTCAAGAGTTGAGGGCGTATATTATGCTCCAATTAGCCGAGGACAACGGTCCCTAATAGTAGTTTGAAACCGCTGGTTACCTCTTTTGTGTATACACCTTTTATGAGCATCACTATGGAATGGTTTCGGTCATGGTTCGAAGCCTATATATAGTAGAAACAGTCCAGCAGATTGTTGCTTGTTCCATGCTTCTTTTTTGCTTCTTCTTCATCATCATCAAATACAGAGACAGCATTCGGTCTATTAATGTTGTATGCTTTTTGAGATAAGGCTTTCATACCACCATTGTACTGTTAATTAGACAGATTTGCAAAGGCATGTTAAAAAGCTCTTTCCCGCGAATATTTAGCTTTGGTCATTTCTAATATTTATGCGGGCAATGAAATGACTGGAACTGTCACGACCAATGCATATAAAATTGGTTTGTCAACACTGTTAACTTGAACCAAAACTAATTGTCTTGGCTTGCAATGAAACCATAAAATGAGTGACAACTCTTGCAATGAATACAAATCAATTATAGTACATAAAAATTGAAATGCAAGCTGCCAAGCAACTCCAAAGATTGAAAAACTTCATTTTCATTTACTTTATGTTATGCTACTATTACTCCCATGAATAAAATTATACAGGTATTATAGTTACAACTAATAAAAATCTAAACTGATTAGTAACTAAACAAGTAACTGTTGGAATAACAGACAATTGAAGCACAATTAAGTTGCCTATATTGACTACAAGTTAATGGCAGGGTAGTGCTCAATTAGTGCCCAATTCAATGTAGGGTACGGATCAAGCAATTGCCTATACAAACTAGAGTGCAGACCAGCTAGCAGTCTGCCAAACTTAGACAACAACATTATCACTTCCAATGCAATACACTAGTAATGAAGGCCTACCAACAGTAACTTTATTAACCACGAATAAGCAAGGTAGAAAAACATAAAACTAGTAAAACAACTTAACTAAAACAAATGAAAAAGATTTTACTAAATAAAAATTACAAAGTTTCATCTACTCTTTATACCGATATTGATTTGAAACTGTTGAACGAAATAGATTAAGATTTAAAAAACCACCATAATACAAAGTATTGAGAAAATAATCAATTTATCAATATCGGGTGTAAACAAGTATTTATCCAAGTATATTGGGGTATTAAAAAATTTGTTAGATACAAGATTTGTTCTAAGCAAAATATAATATTATTACGTTTTAATTCATATGTTCAATGTGTTAACGCATATCATACAAAAAATAGCAAAGGCGTTGAACCATATTAAAGGACTAAATATACTAACATTAGGGTTTTGAATTTATAAAATATATCTGCCTATGATAAATAAATTTGTACTTTTGTTGGAACAGTGGTAATTGCAATGTAGTAAGTCAACTTTACTTATAATACAGTTGACTATACTGAATGCAAGTTGAGTGTATTATTTCATAGGTCTACAGTATTAACTGGAAGTCAAGTACAGTATGCACCCACTTTACACAAGGGTACGGACCAATCAATTGGCTATACAAACTACTGTATGAACCGGTTAATGGCCTGCTAAACCTAGAATAATACATCCACCACTTGACCACCAATACTACTATTTCTTCGAAAAATCGAATCGACAATATGGCAACGTCTAAAGGCTTACCAACACTGATTAGTGCTTATTAGGTTAAGTACAGATTTGCTAAGTAGAAGAAAAAGCTACTTTCCAGTTAGACTCTACATCAAACGGCAGGGTAGGGGAAAGATTCTTGCGAAGAGCCTTTATTAGTACTGCGTTAATCCACAACGGTAGAAAGTCGAAAAGACTTTTAGGTTGCGTCAATCCACAACGGAAACATGGAAGTAAGCAACAGTATCGTTACTTGAAAACACCAAGAAATTTTGACGGATCCTTTTTGAAGGAAAAAAAAAGCGTTGTGATTGACCGTTAAAAGTCTTAAATCGTCAAGTTAAAAAACGGTTAAATAATTACTATTACGGATATTACTACTGTAACAATATCCAAGTTACAGGGCTTAAAACCCTTAACTATAACGAATAACAAATAATTTTCAATTTTAACCTTTATACTAAATTTTACCCTCAACACCGAATTTTCCTCTTATACTACTTTTTCCCTCTTTATATACCCTAAGATTGTTACTTTGAGCGAAAATACCAAGAATAGCCAAGTCGCGCTAAAGAAACTACATCACAAGATTATACTTTAAATTGTCAAGTTCCTACATTTCTCAATTAACAAACCCACAAGCTATATATCCCACACTAGCCAAAACATTAAAATGGCTACAGTAAGTGCTGACTTTAAATTCATTTCCGAAGATATTATATAAAAAGAGATTAAAAACCTCATATATGTTTTTATTAAAAATCTTCATAATAGTCTATAGAAAAAAAATGTTAATGAAGACTTTATCGAAAAATATTTGACTAATTTTATAAACTATTAAATCTCCGAGTAAGACGGCAGCGAAAGGGTCGAACGTAACTCTTGCGTTTCTCAAAATTATTGTAAAGTTTTCGACGATTAGACTATTCAAATATAAAAGATAATTCAAAATTGATTGACGAGGAGTTTAAATACGAAAAATGATTGAACTAAGTTGATTAAAACTCCTTTTAAACTATAATACCTTGAAAAAGACGGCTCTTGATTCCTCATTGTTAAAATTTAAAAGAAAATATCAAAATCATTAAAAACATTTAACGTTCTTAAATATGTTTTAGGAGATTACCCTGTAATTTCTATTTTAGTTTACTTCTTAATTTATCCATTAGCATTAATTTTTCATACGCCAACGATAGGAAACTTGTTAATTTACTCGATAACGTAGCACCTTTACGTAATAATGTGGAATACTCCTTTAGCGATAGCAGAGCGCGTAAAATAACGGTTGTTAACGCGGTAGGAGGAATTGATATTAGCGTTATCTACTGGTTAAATTAAGTTAGATTGTTCAATCCCTTAGAACCTTTATTACGGCTAAATTTCATTTATCTCCTAAATATTCACTCAAAATGATTAAGGTTTTGTTATAGGCTGGTACCTGAACTAATGGTTACTAGGGATTTATCTCTGTTGGTTGCCATCCATGCTTCTAAAGTGCTTTAGAGTCGATTGGAAGCCGCACGAAAGCATACTCTCACCTGTCATATGACTGGGTCATTCCTTTTTTACAGCTCTGTAGCATCTCCTTTATAGGGCTTTCTTCTCTTTTTTTTTATCAAAGATTATAAACAGTATGAGACTACCTTAAGCTACAACTCCTATTAAATTCTTTTGTATATAATTTTCGATTTTCCCTTTTGACGGTATTATAACTCTTTGTAAGTGGCTGTAACCCAATATTATATTTTAGTTTTTTTCGATATTTTACACATAAACCTCAAAGATTTGATGTAATTTGTCTATATACGCGTAAAGCAGTCACTTGAAAGCGCTCTAACGTCTTAATACAACTTTGTATTGCTTAATACGAACGTTTTATTAATATATAACGTATAAAAATTATTCGACGAAATTAAGATGTTCGCTAATACATATTGTATTAAAAGTAATAGAATCCTAACTTATTCAATACGTCAACGAATATAATCCGGTGAGTTAAAGCTATCATTACGCTTAAGTTTTAGAAATAACTTCTCTCTAAAGAAGAGTTTACTATATTAATCATAAGCGACGGAATTATTACACCGTTCCCCATCAAAAACCGTTTTGACTTACTTAATAACGTCATTTCAGATTTCTTTGATTTTAAATTCGATACTGATGACCCAATTAATGAAGGTTGGCGATTTGAATATAAACCTTTTAATAAACCAATTGAGATTTAGAAGTTGAATTACGCTTTTCTATATAGAAAGCTACGATATTACGTAATTTACGTTAAAATTAAATATTAATCGGTATTGAAGGGATTGCTTTTTCTAGATTTTTCGATAATTGAAAGGCTTTATCAAAACTATTACAAAAAATACTACGTTTGTGGTAATAATAGCAGTATAAACAACCCTAATACCGCTATGATAATATTCCGTGTTTATTACTACGAATTTAACATTATAAAAGCCATCACCATTCGGCTTACGGATATAAAGTCAAAAGTTCGCGAACGGTTTTACGTATTTTTAAATACTTGGAGAGCCATGCTTACAAAAGCTAAAGATATGGTTTGGAAATCTGCCGCCAAACTAAAAAATTTAATGGGAGCCATTAAAAACATGCTAACTAATACGCTACTTCCTTTCAACATACCCTCGGATTATAAAGATTAGGTTGCTTACGCCTAACTTGTTAATAGGCGACTTTACAACCTTCGTATTCGATATGGTAACGTTAATCATATTAACTTTATTAATATCAGATGTGTTATACGTAACGGGAGTAATAACGGCGATATACTTGCCTGCGACGGATGAAGAGATGTTATTATAATTAATGTAAACGCTTTCCGAACTGCTTTTAAACGACGCGTTACTTATATTAACTACTCGGAACTGTCCCGTCATAAAAACTTTAACTTATATTTACGGTACAGCAAAGATAGTTATCGTATCTGTACTTTCCTATTGCATTTAATATAACGCCTATCCAACTTTAATACTAAGGTTAATATAAGAATTTAACTTACTTTTACCGAAAATCTTATTAACTTATAAAAGGAAAAAGCGTAACTTTAATATATAATCACGTAAAGTAGTTGAGAAAACATTAATTTAAACAGGTAATTATTCAAACACTGTAAATCACTTTTCTTTTACAATAAATTTATATTGTAATTTTATTCAATTTATGTACGTTTTCATAAAAATAGGTTCTCAATATTATAACATTACGAGTAAACAGTTTACCAGTTAATTAAAATTTCCATGTATCCCCATTCCACCCTAACAACTTGGCAAAGCCACGCGTAACGTACCTGATTTCACTTTACAACTTGTTTCTTTTATAACCTTTTTAAATATTAACTTTGATCAATACCGGTATTAAATATAGGTTTATATCATTTCTAATTCGTAATATGACGTTATTCCAGGTCAACTCTCAATAATATATTAATAAGAAAGTTTTGACGATTTAACGTATGTATCACTTTTAAAATAAACAAATAACTATCGCGTTTCAAAACGACAACTTACGCTGGTATAAAAAGCACACAAAGTAGTTAGCGCCGATACCTTTTACCTTTTCCTCCGAAAGGCCCGGAAAGACTAAGTCGCTATCACGCTGCTCGCCGCTATCTCCTTCAAAGATGTTAACAAAACGTTCGCTACGAAACCACTCGTCTTTATTAACGATAAGCTCCCCAACTTCTTTAAGAAGTTCGCACCTTTATTTAATAATTCCTTAACAAACAAATTACCCCCTTACCATTCCCAAACCGATTACGAAATCGTTTTTTAAAACAATAACCTAACCTAGCTTTTAAAAGTCCTATAAGGCACGTTATACGGTATATCGCGAGAGTAGTTTTTAACATCAAGGAAAATGATTAAATAATTATTAGATTAAAGTTATATTCGCACGAATAACTGCTTGATAGGTACCACTATACCTTTCGATAAAAAATCTGGGGGTAACTTATATTTTTCTATCGATTAACGAAAACTTAATGTTATTATATGGGTTAACCGTTACCCTTTTCCCTTTAAAAAAAAACTCTCCCGAATATCTTTCAAGCCAAGTAATTTTCCAAATTTAGCGTTAAAACCGTTTTTTATGAAGTTTATATCAAAAAAAGAAATAAATGAAAAACTACGTTCCGTATACATTTTGAATCTTTCGAGTTACTAGTTTCTTCTTTCGATCTTTCTCAATTACCTACTTCATTTTAATGATATATTAATAATTTATTATGCATTTTATTTAGGATTTCTTTTTTCGCCTATTTTGATGGTATTTCAATATATTCGAATAATACTCTGAACGAATATAACATTAAGCTGAAGTAGGTATCAAGAACTTTCAACGTCATATATTTTAATTTTGATATATTTCAATGTAAATCATACGTTTGGCCAACCGAATACGTACGATTTTTTTTTATTGTAGTAGGCGTACTTATGAACCCGATGAAGATATACGTTATTCGGGAAAAAACAGCTTCGAAGTTTATAATGAAAGTCAAGAGGATTTCAGAATTCATCAACTTTGATCTGCAATTCATTTGTGATTGTTTTGAATTTATTTAGTCTTCAATTTGGCTCACCTAAAAAGGTATCTCATTCCATTAGAAATACGGGAGTAAAGTGCTGTTTTTGAATAGCTTAAACTTAACTTTATTTTGAAACTCGGTTTCGCTAAATGAAATCCCGACCACGACACCTTTTTAAAAGCCGATTACTTTAACTAGTCCTTAGAGAGTTATCTTTTCCAACGCGATAATCATAATAACCTACGCTTTAAAGCAAATTACTTTTACCGTTTACCACCTGCCGAATATAATTCCAAAATCTACGATAAGTAATTACTTGGAATTATAAATTGTTTAAAAGTGTGGAACGCAGAGTTTATGGGTAAGATCCGCATACTTGATATTTTTACAAAATATAAGAAATTAAAATACTTTATAACTATACGATGACCCTTCGAACGACAAATCCGTTAATTTGAATACCGTTTCTAATTTCGTTTTACATTCATTTATGATAATGGGGCAGATTATGTATGATTTAATGTATTATCCCGATAAAGCCAAAATATTCTTGAAGGTCCTTCCAACCTACGTTTTGCAGTCCGGGAATTTTAACTTCTACGCCCCAAATAGCTTATCTTCAATTCATTTTACATGCATACATTTCTCGGTTAACCGTTGTTAACGAGTCTATTCCGTAAGGCTACGGATTTTTTTACTAATATTTACCTTTCAAATAACTAAAACGCTATCATTATCCGAAATATCACTTATTCTAGCCTAATTCGTACAATATGTATAAGCGGCCGGAATTTTCCTTCCAATATTTGTATCAACAACGACTAAATAATTAAGGTTTTTTTGAAATATTTAACGACGACAGCATTTCATGGTTAAGTAACTGTATTTAGATACCTGTTTACAAACCGTTTATTACTGCATTAATACAAGTTACCTACGATTTATTTTTTCTCGGTTACCTAAGCCGTAACTTCATTATTACTATCCTCTGAAAATGAATTTTACACCCGGATAATACCGTACAGTCCGGCATTTTTACCGGAATTTCGATATTTGTTAATGTACGACCTATGGAAATATCGTCGAAAAGGGTTTTCCAAGGCTTAACGGTTTTCAAAACGATTTCAAACCCAATTTTAATCGACTTTAAAGTCGATTTCTCTTATAAATATACAGGAGACCTAAGTTACTTTATGGTTATTACGAATTGTTTAAGTAAAAACATTACCCTTAGGTCAATAGCTATTACAAATACTAAAGCCTATGTAATGCGACTTTCAGATTATTATTAGCGGTTTTATGGGACTTTCTGTATAATGATTAATGATCGAAGTTTTAATTAAACCGGTGGATTTTAGAGACGCTTTTATGATTTAACAGGGGTGAAACAATGTTCAAATACCGTATTCTACTTTCAAATCGACTAAGCCATCGAATGCGTTCATCAAAAAGTTTTAATATACCTACGTTTTTTCGTCGTCTATATATAATTTAACTGAAATAGCTAATTACCCGTTTACTGATTATCCTTAAACAATAAAAATATAACTAATATTGGTATTCATGGGTTTTTATAACCTATAACTATTATATTAACCTTCTATAAACTGTACAAAGTTTATGCATCCTAGTTACGAAATCCCGTATAAAGTTGATCATTGCGTTTGACTTGTCCGCAATATTTACAAATGAATATAAAACATAATAACAATTTCATAATCAAATATAACGGAAACTGCTAATAATTAATAATATTTTTTGAAACGATTTCTAGTTGGTAATAACGTTAAAATTCTTTTTAAAAACCAATAAGTTGAATACATTTTTACAAAACCAAATCAGATTCATTATAAATAACTATTACACTTATTATTGATATGAATGTTATTAAACTTAACATTTCGAAAGGGAAATATCCCCGATTACATATAAACCAAATTATCTGAATTACTTCGAATCTGCTATTGAACCAGAAAAACCGCAACTTTTAACAACTGACTATTAATATTTTAAACAAATACGGCGAAACAAAACCAAGAACCCAGATTCTAAGTATTTTATGAACTTATAATAAATACTAAGTAAACCGCCCCTGGTTTAACTACCACCTGAAACGATAGTAATTAGTTAAATAAATAGGTTACGTACGTCTAATTAAAAAGTAGCCTTCGAACTTTTCAAATACTGCGGCTCCTAACGTTTTCGAATTACATTATAGGTTCGCAGAATGTAATAACGAGCCCTTTCGCCAATTCCGCAAACAGACTTAAAATATTATATTTTACTTTACACAAAGGGGTAAAAACGCCTATTTTACGGATAGAGAATATAAAGTTAAGTAATATTAATAATATAACCGAAAATACCTACGTATATAGTCGTACTCGTTGTACTTAAAATCTTTACCCAACATTCTCTTATCCATTTTAACTAACTTACTTAACTTATTTTCTATACAGTGTAAGTTATCATTAATACGCTCGTAAACCTCAACCAATTGAATAATTACCTTTAATTGGATTTCCTACACATACGTTTGTTGCGATACCTATATTAGTTTTTCATATAATTTATTTACCTCATCATTATACTTTTCGTTCAAAAGTTATACGGCCTGAAACCCTCTGAAATTGATAAAGATAACATGTATTAAACATAGTTTACTACAGGTATTGGCCTTTCTTTACATTACCCGACAAACTTTTATTACCGTTTAAACAACAATAACCTAAATATATACGTTATCCAACTACTCTTTAACATTTGGGAAATAATTTACAAACGAGTTACTCATGTCAGTTTTAAATTTCGAAAGAAAAATAAACTTTGGATAACTCTTTTCAGGTTTGATTTACATCTGTGTTTAAATAAAACGAAGTATATATTTAGCCGTAACTATGACTAATTACACTAACTAAATATAAAAGATAACGAATACTGGTATTAAATAGTTTGTTGATGATTTACCAACCGTTATACAGGTTTAATTTACCCTCTATTCCTTAACAACACTTTATTAAGTTATGATACATTTTATAAACGTATGGAAAATACGTTTATTTACGAGTTCTATCCGAGTAAATATTAATCGCATAAAAGCTTAAAACTATATATTTGTTCATAAGGACCAAGCGACTTCAAAATAGGTATAGCCACGTTTTCAATCGCTGTATTGAACGTAAAAACAAGTTCAATATTTATTTCGATAACTGTTAACGATAATAATAATGATACCCCTTTTTTTGATAAAAAAGGGCGGGGCGCGAAAACACTATTAGTATAAATAGTGGCGACACTAGTCGTATAAAAAGCTAGTTATGAACGGGAAGTTTTTATATTTCTCCAAAGGAGTACGACGGAACTAGTTATATGGAGGGTGGCAAAGGGGAAGCTCAAACCTATATATTTTACACGGTACCGAACTGTTTGATAACTAAAACCTTTTACATAATGCTATAGTGTTTTAAACCGCTTCGAAACAGTTATTTAGTACCTGCCGTACCTTTTGGTTCGCCAACACCTTTTACTACTTTTTATACTATGCCATAAATGGGGGAGTGGGGTGGAACCAGGAGGTAATATTACACGCTAGGACTTAGAATAATGGTTAACAGGGATCTAACCCTAATAATTGCCATTCATGCTTCTACGGTGCTCCAAAGCTGCTCGAAAACTGCACGGAAGCATACCATCACCTATCACTTAACCGGGTCACTCGTTTTTCACATCTCTGTAAAAGCTTCTTAGTAGGGGTTTCTCCTCTTTTCTTCATCGAGGATTATAGACAGTATTCGACCACCTTAAGCGATATATCCGGCTCAGTCTTTTCACAGGCTTTTTATTAAAAAAATCGTTATATCTCTTAAACCGAAGTTTCCTACAGTAGGTACGATTATATGCCTCAATCTACCATCGGTTTTATTATAAAAATTTATCAATCAGGATAGGCAATTACCAATTAACTTTACTATTATAATTTTAAGGTACCAGGAAATGGTATCAATAACTGGGACGATTATCGTAATTTTCTTCAATTCGTCATGACAGTTGTTGGTAAGGTCTCAATACTTATTCACATAAAAAGGTAAGTAGAAGAGTAATCGTTTGATTGGTATTGTAGCAATAAAGATATAATCAAAATAAGAATCCAGAGGTGTACGCTACAGGTGAGGGCTTATAAGCCCTTCATCCAGAGCGTATTACTCTGGAATACCTCTTCTAGGCCGGTCGGCATATTGCCGTCGGTCTGGAATAGGAATTCCAGACCGCTTCATGTATAATACACTTTGCGTTTTGAAAGAGTGTAGCCTGCAGCGTAACACGTTACCGTGAAATTTGCAGGAGTGTACCCTGCAACAAAGTGCCCTACTACTTAGCCTATGTATACTATCTATAAGGGTATAAAGTAATATCTATACAAGTAATCTTTTATTTCTTTCTTTTTTATATAGTGCCTTATTATAATAATGTGATTGTAAAGATCTCAATTAGCAGTTTTTATAGTAATAATGTTATTGCCGTATTAATTTGTAAAATGATTTAAATCATCTGTTTCCGTAAAGACAGTATTATTGCCGTATTAATTACAAATGGTCAAGATCAGCAAGTTCGGCTAGGATTAGCGAAATATAGCTGCGGTAGTGATTGTAGTTCGGTTACAATCGGTAAGGTTTAGCCGCGAAAGTAATTGTAATTCGGCCTTAGTTAATATAACCAATTAATGGCGACATAATTGGTAATGGCGCCTTTTATAGTTTTTAACAGAAGCAATTATGTAGAGGTTATTAAAAAGGAGTAATTTGGTAGGTGTATTTACGTAATTACATATTAGGTTAGTATAAAAAGATATTTCTTTATCGGTTTAAATAAAAGAAAATTCTTTCCTCTTAAAGGCGCTTAATTTAAACCAATATAAATTTTTATCCCTATTTACTCTTTATTTCAATCAATTAAATTAAGCCGTTCCGATAAGTAGGTTACTTCACCAACACCTATATACCAACCTTATTTTTTCATAAATACCGCGTAAAAACCAAACAGTTAGGCGCCATTTGGTGCGATAGCATCGACGCGCCGCCGCCGCCGCCGCCGCCGCCGCAGCCACTATAATTACCGTTAACAGCTCACCCTCGTTGGGTATAATCTCGTTAATAGCGGCTACTCCGCCCGAAGCCGGCATCCTGCCCAGTTTTGCCGTCGCCACCTTGTTTCCCTTCGTCGCTATCGCCACCCCCCTAAGCCCTATCACTGCCACAGTCTCGCCTTTCCCCGCCGTTACTACTACTATCCCCCCTTTTTCTTTTTCCCCCTCCTCCTTCACCAACTCTTAGGGAAAGAAGTAGGGGGCTTCTAAAGTTATAAACTTTACCCTGTCCCTATGGATAAAGACCTTATTACCCGTAAAGACCACTTTACGTTATAAATATAACCTGGCGCAATTACGCCAGGGTTCGTATATTTTAAATCCAACTGCACGTGGACTTTTAACATTTTTCTTCTTAATAAGGAGCACGAGGCGAATTTACTCCGTCGCCTCGAATTCCATATCACTAAAATACGTTGTAAAGACTTTTTAACACGTAAAACGTTAAAGCGAAGTATCTGGGTCCGTAATCCTGGGCCGCTAATAAGTACGCCTTACGTATCATATATCGTGTCCGCGGCTGCGGGTAAGTCCGTTGGCGATTGTTAAGAAAATGGAGGTCGTTCGTCTCACTACTACCGTTACGAACGGATTAAAAATTCGTATGCCCCTTTTTTAGTAGTTTTGGGGCTGTAGGCTGTGGTTGTTCTATGCGCCCGCCGGTTTTATGGTAAGTTTTAACCGAATTTCAATGATTTCCTTTAGTAAAAATAAAAAGTTCGGTGCGCTTCGAAAAAAAATCGCGGTCCCAAATAATCAAAACAAACTTATTTTAATTTATAATAGGGGTTAATAGTCGGTCCAGTAAGTCTGCGTCCATAGTTGCCGCCTAGAAACAGAGCTTAAATATATACTCTATAGGTAAATTTAATGACATTATCATACGTCGTTGTAAAAAGGCTAATACCCCCTTTACGCCTTAGCCTAAAGGTTTACGAAGTAAAGCACAAGAATATATTCTTATTGGCGCTAATGGCTTCGATAGAGGTAATAGCAGTAGCGCTAATATAAAAGGGTAAAGCTATGGAAAGTATAATAGGGACGCGATAACGTCGTTTTTTCCCTTAAGTAATAAATAAATACCCTATGGATCAGGTCGCCATATCTGCTTATAATATAATACGTTATATAGTAACATTATAGCTCTGTATGAAATTATTTCTTATCGGTAACGTAAAATATATAAAAGAAAGGAAGTAATATGTTTAAATCGGTGTAATATTGTAAATTGAAATAAAGGATGAAAAATAGTAATATATTTACTGGTGTTAAAGTGTATAATATGAATTGTAATAGTATAGGGGGGCGATACCAGATAGTAAATTTTTTAAAAAAAAAAAACGAATAGGAAGTCCCATCGCGTTGAAACGTATAAAATGAAATGTAATAAAATATTAGAAGCGGTGGGAAATAATAGTACTAAATAAAGGTACAAATCATAAATCGACGTGAATAGCGGAAATCGGACCATTTAAAATCGGCGAAAGTGGTATGGTAATTTAATATGGTTATAAAACTTTTTGAATTATACTAATAAAAAGCGTATTTGTCGATATAAGCGTTTTTAATACTTCATTCGGGGTAACCTTAGTTATCACGTCTGTTAAGTTAAATTTACTATCGATTCCCTTTATTTCCTCGATTTAACAGCATTCGTGAGATTTAATTAAAGTTATAATATTAATTTTCAAACGCTTTTTATTCGTAATACCTAGTTTAACTAAGTATTTGTAAGGAAAAAAGAAGTTAATATATACCATGAAAAGAAAAGGGCGTAAATTAAAAATAAAAATTTTCATTCGCACCATTATCTCTTAAAAAATATCTAAATCTAAACCTTTAATTATATTATAGATTTTTACCACTAAAACGGTTTTCGTAACCCTTTTATACTTGGTAAAGCTTGAATAAATAATGTTGCTACGAAAGTTAAAGCTTTTCCAAGCCAGTATTTCGTTGCCGAGGATTAGAACGAAACCTATTTGTAAACTTTAATCGTTATTATTAGCGAAACATCCGTTGGTAACAATAACAAATTTTACACTAAATATATTCAATAATATAAAATGCAAATAGCACTTTAAATTGTGTATTTATTACCAAAGATGTTTATCAAACGTTTTATATATATTGTCAATCGACACGGTTCAGTATTACGCGACGATTAAAAAGTCAAATTCCGTTTTTAGTTATATTATAAAAGTAACCCAAAAGCCATATACGCGTTAGCATTTTTATTCGTCAGCCCGTTTTACGTTATTTTAAATAACAAGAGGAACTTTCTCTAACAACCCCTTTTATACAAGGCCCAAAACACAGTATTAAAGGGTAATAGTAGCGTTGTTAAAACAAATTATATGGTTTTCCGTTTGGTACGTTTTAGGTTTTGTTTTTAATCGATTTTCAAAAGTTTCCATTTTGCAAAAGCGGAAAATAAAACCTCGTCTAACGTTAAGTTGTCATCTATTTACATACCCGTTAGTATAAAGCCCTCTAAACGAGCTATCGATACTAATAGGCACGGGTCGAAGGTAAAGCTTATTATCATGAACCGTTTTTATGGTATTTTTGATAAGTGTTATACCATTAAATACCGGTTTGAGCCGAAGCATAAATTTGTTTTGTAATACGTAAGATCGTCTTTAATATATCGTATTACTTAAGATCTTTTAATATATCTTCATGAATTTATCGTTCGAACTGTTTCTTAAACTGGATATTTATTTGTATTATGTTTCGCAGTACGACATATAGGTTATATAGTACGTTGAAGAAAGCCACGAATAAAAAAATTAATCGCTGGCTTAGTATTTCTAGTATAGGCGATTATATCATAATATCCTTTTTACTTTAGTCGTTATGAATCTTGACAACCAGGAGGGTCTTTTCGTAAAGTTACCTGGTTTTATCCTTAACCTTGTGACTAAGGCGGGTTGTAAAATTAATATAAGTATCGTAAATAGTGGGGTCGAATCATTTAAAAAGAAAAACGCCTTAGTCGATTAAAACTGAAATTTTTATTTAGGTAAATTGATCGAACGGGGTACCTAAGGTAATATTAATACCTTTGTAGCGGAGTTCAGGTCAATCTCGCGGTTTACAATTTTCTGTTACGTAATAAAAGAGTTTGTAACAAAAAATTTGAAACGTTTTTTTCTGGTTTTCTAACTGAAAAGGCGCCTTCGGCAGAAAAGTTTTAATAAGGTTAATATAAACGGTCTACTTTTATTTTATGTGGTCGGGCCGAAATCTTTTTTAAGGGTAAGGCTAAAATTAAATTTGATGTGAATTCAACGTTTTCAAGGGTGTTTCATTAGTGGTTTTGTTCGTTTTACGGTTCCGAGCCGTTACTTTTTACCCTTAATTTATATTCGCATACCATTATTTAGAGAAACGAACTTATATCGTTTAGTAAATCAACTAGTATGTTATAACCTTTTAAACAAGTAATCATTTAAAGGTGAATCCGTTTATTTTTCGTTTTTAAACTAAAACCTTAAATTATATAAGTATTACCAAAACGCCAACTCTACGTACACTATTCCTTATAACTTACGCTTTAGACACGTCCTTCTTAACCCATAAGGAGCTTAATTCCGTTATAATCTTCGCTATAACATTAATCCTTTACGTTATAAATAATAATAATATAAAGTTTATATTAGTCCTCGGATAAGTATTAAAAACAAAAAAGTGTAAGGATAAGCCTACTTAGGCTGAAAATGATATTAACGGCGTTAATGGTTATTTAAAGGATATATTCCTTAAAGTTAATATTATTTAATTCCTTTAATGATAAAGTATACGGTTTTAAAGCGGTTCGCAATATCGTTCACCCCTTTCAATACCCTATAAAGCTTTTACTAAGATTTTCCTTTACTCGTTATCGGCTATCCGAATCTTAATACGCTATTCAGTAAAGTCGAAAACCGTATTAACATCGTATATAATCCAATTTAGGGGCGTTAAGAAAAAGTTAAACTAATAATGAACTAAAAAGTTTGAACAGTCTGTAGCGGAAACGCTTCGTGTAAATTGAACGGCTTGAAAGAAATATCACCGCGTCGACGGCATAAAGGACCGGTTAGTTATTTAAATATATAATATTAATGATTACTTCGTACTTAAAGTTCACATCGTCTTAAAAACGAAAATTAAACCGTTGTAAGTCCTGTAAGTGGAATTAGTACTTACGGCAAAAAAATTCGATAGCTTTAAATATGTCCTTTTTTATATCCGTATGGCTTACGACGTAGAGTAGGCGTAAAAGGAATTTTGTAACCGGGTATCCGAATCGTTGGTGTAAAATCCATAATCTCGGATATATTAAATGAATAACCTCAATTCTATGTATTTTTGAAAAGAATTATAAATGGCTGAACTTAAGTCAAAGCGTTACGAATACGCTATTTAAAGCGCGGACAAGTTAATTGTTCGTATTTGGGACCTGAATTCCGAGTTTATTTATATTAGTTAATAAAAGTGAAATTAGTATTTCAATGTCTATCACATAAAAATTAAATGGTTGACAACCCTTATTTACAACGAGCGTTCTAAATAACGACGCTTTATTTTTATTAAATAAAATTTTTCGGTCTTCTCCTATTCAGTTTAACTAAAATTCCTAAAACTTTGCCATAAACGTATCGAATTATAGCTTTCCGGCCGTTAAAATTTCAGCTATACTAATGTCAGGTATCATACCTCAAAACCTGTTTTCGTATTAGTTAAAAAGCGTAAATTGTAACGTTATATAGGCGTCAAACACTTCGTTTACGCAATTTAGGCGTATGATATATATAAAGGAAGCGTCCTATAATCTGGCGAAGATACGGTAAGTGGTTTTATTGTCTTAAGTTATTAGGTAGGTATTATTACCTATAAGATCGTCTTTTCCAGATAAATCTTTGTAAACGTAGGTCAATCCATTATCTATACTTTTATATTAGGCTACGAATTCTCTAAAATCGGCATCTATCCGATTCTTAAACGCACAGTCGCCTTAAAATTATTGTTTCATCCGAATTTACTCGTAAACCGAGTGGTTTTCAAACTAGCAGCCAACTTTTCAGTTTACGATAAACCGCTTCTACAAACCCGCGAGGCTCCGTATGCATTTTAGTAAGTATTATTATAATCGCAATACATTTCTTCCATTTCCGAACGATCGTCCCTATTCCTTATTACTAAGGTTTCCTCCCTAATACCTATGTTTCAAGCGTTCGTTTTACCTTGGGTAAACTTTAAATTTTGGATTCAAACCGTGGTAAATAGTTTTGATAAAGTTTATTTCAGTAATTTAACCTTTACCTTTAGTTTTATCAGCTATAAATACTAATATGAAGCTAGTCTAACAGCGTATAAAGGTTTAAAACGATATTTCAAAACTTATATAAAAGGCGTTTAAATCCATTTTTAGTTTAAAATGTATAAGATTAATATCCGGGTTTCCGCGGTAGGCTTTCGTTACTACTTGGATAAATAGTTTATTACCATTATATTACGGTTCAAGGGTTACCTAACATTTCCGAAACTTAGTCAATAAGGTGGTAAAAATCTCTTATAAGTTTTTATCGGCGTTCTTTCATTGATTTTTCACGGATTTCCAGGTTATACCAGTCTAATCCTTATCGTAAAGTTCCTAATTAATCTTTGTATCGAAGTGGGATTTATAACGGTTATAACACTTCGCGAAAAAATCAACCTAAATAAAGTGACATATATACTATGACTTAGCTTACTCTAATAGTCTTCCGGGTAAGATAATATAAAATTAAAATGGTTTAATATCCAGTTTCTTATATATATCTAATATAACGCTTGTTTCATTATTCAACATATTGTATAGCTTACCGTTATAATTGTTATATTTATCTCAAATTCTGGCAAAGTTAGTTAGCTTTATAAGTTGGTTCCTAGCAGTGGGGAAACGGTGCGGTTCAAAATCATAATAAAGGTCGTAATTAGCGGGCATTAATCCGTATGGCTCGTATTAGTGTTCTATGCCGCTCGCTAATTCTTGAGGCGGGTAATTTTCTATGTTTCGGCTGATCATAGTTTCCTAGAACGGGTTGTTCTTTGTATTTCGACCGTTTCCACTATAACCAGACGGGCTATTTCCAATATTCGGGAGGTAATTTCGTATTTGGTTTTATTTTTCAATATATGCCAGTATAGGAGTATATTGTACTTATGTAATAGACGATAAATCAAGTCTTTTTTCTTCCTTAGAGTTTCTGCTCCTAAATTGGGGTACAGGTATACGAATAGGTCGTTTTATGCTGTATCTCTGTCGTTTAAACAATAGTATCTTTTACTCCGTAAGGTAATACCCTTTTACAAATTTTATCAGGTAAAAATCTTTATCCTCTTAATCTGGTACGTCGATAAGTTATGTTATTTCTACCCTTTAGAGTATTAAGACCTTTAATCCTTATTGAATCCGTAAAGATTTGACAATAGTAGGATTTACTGTTTGCCACATATCCAACTTACAGCTTAAAATATTTTATTACAATTATCTAACAAATCAGGTCTTTTAGCTTTCTCCTCCTAATAGCGGAACATACCGGCCAAAATGTATATATTTCCTTTTTAGGGTTTTAATCCCTCAACTGGTATATCGATAGTGTTGTCCTATAAGCCTAAATCAATTTCTTATATTGTAGCCTTCCTAATTCCCATATATTTAACCAAAAGGTCGAATTAAGCGTTAAATTCCTTCAATAATATTGATCTTAGGGCTATAACTATAGGTATCTCAGATAGATTAGGTATAGTAATTACTGTATACGTTGAGTTAACTGAAGCGTCGTAAGTTGTTGATTTCAAGCCATAATTAGATTTGGGTACGTTAAGATTTCAAAGTCTAAATTGTCTTAAAGTTTGGAGTAATTTGGAAAATATAATGCAAATAAAATAATTCAATGGTCGGAATAAGGCTTATGAACGCTTATTAATACTGATGAATTATGAACGATACGTGAATAAAACGTAGCTATAAACTAGTTAGACGTCTTAAATTAATTTTATTGGCGTTTAGTAGCGTTATACTAGCCAAGTGATTAGGAAAACTTGAATCTTATAAGTATTAAACTTAGAATACGTAGGGCGAACGTAGGAAAGTAGACAGGGTAAAATGAGTATAATTATATAATCCGGTGTATAAGTCGTTTTAGTAATCGGTTACTATTGTTGTGTTATAGCCGCTCTTAATAAAGTAAGTAGTTTGGATTGGTGTGCCGTAGCCGCTTTTAATGAAGCGATTAGTTTGATTAACGTATTCGTAACCACTCCTAGATTAAACGAGCGGTTTAGATGCTTTGTTTGTAACCGCTCCTGTATTTTACGAGCGGTTTGGATTGTAGATTTCAAACTGGTCCCAACGAAGGGTTACAAAACTTGGTGGTTTTAACTTACGTAGCCTGGTGCGTAATAAGCCGTTCTTCAAGAAGTACCCGGTTACTTCCAAACGCTAAATAAAGGTTAATAGTGGCGTAATGGGGATTTTAATAAATAGAACGCCAAATAAGGGTTAATGGTGTCGTATTAAAGTTGTCATTTTTAAAGTCACTTAGTCTTTATAGTCTTTATATACGTCGGCATGAAATTTTTATAAAAACGAAATGTTAAAGCACAAATAATTAAGACCGTTATAATATCCCGCTATAGATATTCAACTTATGCCTGAATCGTCTTTCTTTGGCTATTTGTAGTCGACTGAGTCGGCTACTAATTAGTGTCGATAATGTCTAAATACTTATTTATGTAAAAAGTTAAGTAAAATATTAATCGTTATATTGGTATTATAATAATAAAGATATAATTAAAAGAAGCATCCAGAGTTTCACGATACAGGTAAAGGATTATAAGCCCTTTACCCAAAGCGTATCAATCGGGAATACCTCTTTTAGGCCGCTCCACGTATTGCCGTCGGTCTGGAATAGCTATTCCAGACCATTCTATGTATGATGAACTTTAGGTCTTGCAAGTGTGCAGCCTGTAGCGTGACACGTTACCGTGAACTCTGTAGGAGTGCACCCTACAATACAGTGCACTTCTACTTGGCTTATGTATACTATCTATGAAGGTATATAGTAATATCCACAATAGTTAATAGTAACTATAATACTTTTATGGATTTCGCTAAATTTGAAACGATATAGAAATATAATAGTAAGTTCTACCATATTTTTAATACAATGATAATGAACCTTTTGAACATATGTAAGTAAATTAATGTGTATTTTTTAGATTAAATTAATCATTTCTTTGAATCCTTACACACCACGAAAATAATAACTGACTAACATTTCTAACGAGAGTAAAAACATTCCGAGAAATTTACAATTGTATAAAAAGTCATTTGGAATAAGACGTCCACATTACCTAAGACCATATAAATTAGGTTACGACAAGATGAATGATGATAATAGCTAGAAAATAAGAGTAAACACTAATGAATATTTTGAATAAATGTTCAATAAGTTGATAGTACAATAGTAAGTAATGGTGAAGGCTTATATTAGCTAAATTATGTTTTGCGAGTAGGTACGGATAGTTATTTCAGTTATTAACCAGTTTCAATACATTTTATAATATTAATGTATCACTTTTAATGTTTTTTTTTTTTTTTTTGGCTCATCACGGTTATCATTTATAATAGTAATAACATGTACGGTGAACTTGGTCGATATATATCCCCAATATAATTACTTCCTCGATCAAAACAAAAAAAACTGCCTAATAATAAATTATAATAATAGAAAGTACGTAACGCCTTCTTGCTTAAAATTTGGTCTAATGTTTTCGTACTGGAAGCTCGAGTTATTTTGGTGCTAACGAAAAAAAAACTTAAGTGGACCTTCAAACCGTAAAAACTATTGCTGTAATAGTTATAACAGGAATGAATTCCTTGGAGAATACGGTTGTTAAATAATTCGGTACTTTTGATTCAAATGTTATACATAATAAGTGATACATCATACCCCATACTCTATTACGTCCAGGTAAAAACACTAAGATCACATCTGAAATTTCGAGGGTAAAGAGGTTATAAACGATAAAGATATATCTAAATAAGTTACATGATATCAAAATATTTATTATTACGCTGTCTAATATCTAGCTGACTACGATTTTCTATACCGTTTAAGTGTCGAAGACCCTTAAATTTACTTTGATTTAGCATCTGAATTTTTATATACCTTTAACTTTCGCGATTGTTATAGGAATCATATGTTTTAAGGTATCATATCAGGCTTGGTGGTAGCAAGGAACTTAATAAGACGCTATTCGTAATACTTGGCATTATGAAAAGACAATACTATTACTATAAAGACTAATTGTCAAGATACTAATAAAGTTAAAGTTAGTTTCGTCCCAATAAAATAATCATTATCATTCAGGACAATGATTATTTAATTTGTTTCTCAGCCAATTGCATTGAATAGCCTAAAGTATTCTACTTTAGGCTTTTTGTACCTGGAAAATATAAAGATTCTCGGCGTTAACTTCGACATCAAAGTTCGTGAATTGATTAAGAGCAACCAATGGTTCATTTTTGACTTCAAATGGGGGAACCTTTAATTTCATTTTAAAGGTTGAAAAGAAACGATCTGGCATTTGACGGAATTGGAAATGAGTCAATTACACCGGCGTTTTTACCACTCATTCGTCTAAGGGTTTCACAAGATCCATAAGTTTATATGGTATAAAAACATCAAATAAATTATTTGAAAAGTGATTAGAAAGCTTTATTACTTTTATTAAAAATATACCCAAACTACTTAGAGATTGAAATTTATATTTAAAGTCAACAAATATTGTAAATTCTGGATTTTCATTATAGTCTTTTTTATGGATAAAAATCCTATTTTTTACTTTGATAAAATCGTAATTTGTCTTACGAAGTTAAATTCCTTAAATCCCAATCGGCGAAGAAACACGTGGAAAACTTTGAGGATATTATGGATTCACATATAGTTGGGCCTATTTCAAATCATCGTTTATAATACTATTATTAATTCTATGAGGGCAGAGTTTTAGGCGGATGGTAAGATAATAGATATTTAATACAAATAGATATTTATTAAAGCTTATTGAAGTATTAGAAACGTTAAGAAGGCATACGTATTACTTCATAAAGTTCATAATATTCTTACTTTGAATATTCAAAGCTCTACGGACCATGAGGCATGCCTTTATATGGTAGTAAAAGGCCTGAATAATATTGTGGGCTTTTACGACCTCATGCTAATATTGTTAGTTTTTAGAGTATATTTATGTCTAACGAATGAATCTTCGACGTGAGTGAGTATATAGACAAATTCTTCGGTATATGAAGGCTTTGAAGGAATCATGGAAGGAATCGGCATGATGTTAAGTCGAAAATAACTTCAATATCAGAAACGACCTTACGACAATCGACGTCCTTTTTTACCCATTATAAAGTAAAGTCATTATATAGCGAGAAACAGGCGAATGGAATAGCTTATTTAAGATATTAAATATCGTGAAACTACAAATAATTACTCAAAGACGTTGATAGTTTTGCGACGTTCCGCACGAGTTAAGTTAAACTCTGAATGAGAGGTACTGACGATAACGATGGAGATGAAGATCCTAAAATTAAGCGAATTAGCTAATATAAGCCACCTATTCCAGTAATAGAAAAACCGATTAAACGTCGACAACGAGGCCGATTATAAAAGAAAATGAAATTTAAGTATAAGGAATATATACGGGGTGGAATTTATGATATTATTTGGGTAAGTAGGAAAGAAAAAAAACTAATGTAAACTTGATTATAAAGTTCCGGTTACAAGAAAGATTGAAACCTCTGACAAGCCTTTTAAATAAAACTATAGGGTTGAAATTAATGAACTCAATATTCGAGTAGTTGTACAATTTGTAACCAAACGTGACTTTAACCTTTAAAACCTACATGTTACGATTTTTAAGTCGAAAATTGTATATGAGGTTAAAAATAATATCATGAGGAGGCTATACTAAAACTTACGCTTAATCGTTCAAGGATATATAAAAAAACGTAAAGACTAAATTTTTACGAAATCGACAAATATTTAATAAATCAGCTAATATTTATTGGTCGCCTTGATGGTAAGTATGTTGACCAAAACTGATAGGAAGTTCAATTTTAATAGCTGTAGTATTACGTGAACATATACAAAATAAGTATTTGACTTACAAAATATTTTTTTCATTGAAAATGCTGTACGAATTTGTACTAAATACTTTTTAGTAACGGTTATGTAATATATCAAGCCATTATACTGATTGTGTAAAGTAGGGGTTTAGTGGTTTTTAACTTACTAGTCGCATTTCAAGTCAACCCTAAATATTAAATCGTAAACTTATGACACGTGTTGACTTATTGCGTAAAATAACAATTGAGACTTAATACGTATGCAAATTGAAAATACTCTTTTCTTTGGAATCGTTGATTTTATAGTATTAAAACAATAGGAAATTATAGACTTAAAGTTCTAGAATTATAAGCTGGTCTCAATTTTAATATACAATAAGCATCTTAACTTTAACATATCATTCATACGCAAGTATAACTTTAATGTGAGTAATAACTACCTTAGTTTCTGTTAAAAGGAGTAGGGTGCCAACTAGGCTATAATTGAGAAGGTTAATGTGGCTAGAGACTAAATGTATTTGAAATAACGCGTTTATAGCATCTATATCGTTACCTTATGTCAACAAAAGGCCTTTTACGATTTATAGATTTCAGCAAAAGCATAAATTCTAATGAATGAAGACATTAACTGACTAAACAAAACGCTGGAATAATGAATAAAGATTCTGGATTAGAGAATTAATATGGTGTCAATGAATCTGTGGAAAGCTAAATTGATTGTTTTTATGGATGATTTTATTGAAAATGATATAAATCAGTTGTTAGAAATAAAATTTCTTATAAACATCGTCAATAATGATAAATCGCGAGAAAATCAGTCGAGTATTACGGGAAACCAGATTTATTAAACCTCCGTTAAGTGCAAAATAATTATACAGAGCTTACTGGTTTTAAAGGTCTACAGCATAATATCCGGCTTCAATGTGAGTATAGCAATGTGAGAAACCACTAATATCGTTACCAGATAACTACATAGTACTGGTATTCTGTTAGTGATTTATATAAACTCGAAAAGCCTATTCGAAAACCTTGAGAAATTCAGAACTATTAGCGAAAAAAGCTTGATAACCAACGAAATAACATTTCATAAAGTTTACAAAAGCAAGAAAATTGAGGAATTTCAATAGATTAATGGTAAACATAAATTTACTAATACTATAACAAAAAAGTCCCTAAATGAAGCCTCAAAATATTTGTAAGTAGCAATAGTCTAACTATACGAATCGAGGGTAAAGTTTATAGGACACCTGGTAAGGTTAATTCAAAACCGGAAAACGAGGGAACTCTTGCAAACTGGAACATTATTAGAAAATTAAGGCCAGAGACTTAATTGATTAGTATAGTGAAGTTAAAAACTTGCAGTAGTCCATGGCGAAATATTTGTTTGTAGAAATTAGTAAAGTTGGGATTCAAAACCGTGGGGTTAAAGGAGGTAATAGGTGTTGATTCTGGCACAGAATACATTGCAATGGACAATGGTATGGCTGGTTAACCAGGAAGTAATTGAATCGTAAACGAAAACAAGTGGTCAACTACATTGACGTGCGCGTATAAAATAAGAAGCCGCCAGCGTTGGAACAATAGTAATTGCAACGTAATAAGTTAATTTTACTTATAGTAAAGTTGAATGTATTGATTAAAAATTCAGTGTATTGTTTTTTAGGTTTACTGTATTGACTGTAACTCAAGTATAATATAAGCCTACTTTACACCAAGGTACCAGCAAGAAATAAGTGTTACAAATTAATGTGCAGACCGGCGAGTGGTCCGCCAAACCTAAAAAAACACACCTACCACTTGACGATGAAATACTACTGTTACTTCAACCAATTGGAATCCACAACGTTGCAACGTCTAAAGCTCAACCAATAACTTTAAAGAATTATGCAAAGACAATTTGTAATATACATTGAAATTACAATGATATCAAAGGGGGCTAAGCGCAACCCTATGTCAATAATATATTTAATATTGGATTCACGTCGGCCATCGATTGACTAAGATTAAGATATTGATTTTACTGTTGGAATGGTGTTACATGCAGTGGAGTAAGTCAACTTTACTTACAATAAAGTAAACTATACTACAAGTTGAGTGTATTGCTTTGTGGAGACTTACCGTATTGAGTATAAGTCGAGTGCAATACGCTGCACTCCACACTAGGGAACGAGCCAAACAATTGGTCATACAAATTACAGTGCAGACCGGCTAACGGTTTGTTAAACCTAAAAAAATACATCCACTATCTGACCAAGTAATACTACTGTTACTTCGACTAATCGAATCGATAATTTTGTAACGTCTCAAGACCTATCAACACTAATTAGTGCTTATTGACTTAAGTATAGATTAGCCAAGTAGAAGAAGAAGTTACTTTCCGTTTGTCACGCTTTATGTTAACATTAGAGTAGAGGAAAGATTCTTACAAAAATCCTTTACTATTGTGTTTGTTTTTATGGCAGTAAGTAGAGAAGAATTCTAGGTTGCATCTATTTTTACGGCATCTTAGAGGCAGTCACTATATCGTTACTAAAAACACTAATAGGTTTCTATTAACCTTTTCAAAAGACGTTAAGATCAATTATTCAAAGTTTGAAAGCTCGACAAATTAGCACAAGGTTAAGTAAATAATACTACGGGTTTTATCATTGCGGAAAAATGACTAAGTATTTATGCTAAATAACTTTTAACCTTTTCTTTTTACTACTAATAACAATCTTCGACCTTACCCTTTACATCAAACCTTTACCCTACTTTACTTCTTTTAACTCTCTACGCCACTTTCATCGTTAAATCCATTACTTAAAGCGAAAACACCAAGTTACCTAAAAAAAAAAAAAAAAAACCACATTGCGTGATCCAATGCTAAGTCACCAAATTCATACGCGAACCTACGCTAAAACACGAATTTCTTACGCCTAGAGATTACCAACTCCCTCGTCTTATGCGTCTTACACGTCTTTTATAGGTTTAACCATGAAGATGGCTCTAAATTAGGGATACATAGAGAAAGTTGAAATTTTCGGATTAATTTTCGCTAAGAATTACAACTATAGCCTTCAAGAACAGGACGTTTATAAGGAATCAACCGAAAAACACCTAATCAACTTCGTCGACTATTACATTGTTAAGTAGTATAATATTGATAATCCTCATTACGCCTTTAGCAACTTCCGTAATTTCTTTAACGATTAGACTATTATTATGTGGATTTTACTTCTAAAAGTGATGGAAATAAGGATTAAATTAGAGCTCAAAAGTCAAAGTGTTTATATACCATTAAAAAGTTATATAAGGCTGGTATAAGAACTTTTCGAACTAATATAACTTAAGAAACACCCTTAAAACTTATACTTAAAGGAAAAGGATGATAAGGAACCTTATCTCCATTATAAACGATTTAGGAGACCTTTAACTTACCCTTAACTAAGTTAAGCCTCTTTATAAGTTGGCGATAAAGAACCTATTAACCTTCTAAGTAGTTTAATACCTTTATGTGATAACGTAAAGTACGTCTTTAGCGGAGGCAGAGCACGTAAAACAGCGGCCGCCCACATAGCTAGAGGTATTAATACTAGCGCTTTACACTGATCTATTAAACAAAATTATCAGGCTTTTCCAAAACTTCAAATAAACATTACCCCTTTACTATTGAATCGCCAAGCCGTTTAAAACCCTTTCCCATTTAGGTTCGCCTACACGCGAAGCCTAATACGAATCTTACTATAAGAATTTACCCCTCGGGCTAGACGACTGTCAATTATCTTTAACACTATGTTTCAAAGGCTCTAAGGCTTAAACTACCAGGAAATACCATTTAAGGCTGGAATAATTATTGTGACCTTCTTAAAACTTCGTTAAAATGATTAGTATTAATTATAAGCTTTTTACGGACTGCGGCAAGATCTGGAACGAGGTTGAAAAGTATAACGGGAAGCCTTACAACCTCTTCGACTCCAACATAATACCCTTTTTAAATATTTGTAAATAAATGAAGATTTTCCCTTTAGGTTTTTACTTACTATTCCTCGAAATCCTTACAAGGTACGATAAGGACTATTACCTAACCTTCCTTACTAAAGCCACCACGTTTCACGACCTCTACGATGGTATAAAGAGTCATTTTGAATACGATGTCCACCTCACGTAATATTATATAAACTGGGACATAATGCAGTAGATTACAATAATGGAGAGATATAAAAAAAGAAGTAAACTCTAATGGATATCCTTAATCAAATGCTTAATAAATTAATTCTGTATTAAAACGCAATAAGAAAATCCCAAATTAGCGAAGACACACTTCGCGAATCGATACAGGCAGTAATTACAGGCGTAAACGAGTTCGAATACGTTTTACAACGCTGAAATACCACCTGCAAAGGCTTTTTTTAACTAATTGAGATCCTCGCTGGCCACCGTAATAACGCATATACAAAAATCGCGTGGTATATAATCCTAAGCCGGCAATTTCTTGAACGTAAATAAAAAAGACTTTGTCGTTGTTAATTACATCGACCATAAATACGGACTCCTATAATTCCCAAGGTCTAGCATATATGTTATAAACTTGAGGTAATAGCTACGTTAGTAACAACAAGGCTAAAATTGAGGCAGACCTATTAACCGTAAGTATTATCGTCGTAATAATGGCAAAAGATATTGAATTTGTGGAAAATTTAGTTGCTAGTTAACTTGAAACCCCCTAGCTAAGCGTAATAATAAAAAAGCAGTATATTACATCCAATACCCAAGTGATTTCCAATAGGATTACTTAAATTGAATCATAGACTTCGAGGGCGACAAGTTAATTTACGGAGCTAACACCCCTAAACAGATTAAGTAGCACGAAGATAATATTCCCAGCACCGCCTAGTAACTAGCTGACTATGCTTTCCTATACTGTCTAGATGGTAAAAACATGTACCTTTGCCAAAACTAAGCCTCTAACCCCTTATACACCTTTAACCTTCGTGATGATTACGCGGACCACATGTTTTAAGGTATTATGCCAGATATAAGGGAAATAAGGTACTTAATATAAAGCAATTCGTAATATATACTATTACGGAGGGAAACTACTACAGTTAACGAGATCAATCGTTACGATATTGCCAATGCTAAAGTTGAATTTATCTTAGGCAACTAACTATCGTTACTAGGGATAACAGTAGTTTAAACAATTGTAAGAACAATTACGTTTTATATTCTTAACTCCCTTACCTTTTTCTTACTTTGTTTAAAATATATAAAAATACTCGGCGTTAAAGTCGATATTAATGTAAACGAACTAGTTAAAAAGAACTAGAGATTTTTACTCTCTTTTCAGTGGAGGCACCTATAATTTTATCTTGGGGGCCTGGAAGTAGTGATATTAAACCTAATAAAGCCGTAAATACGTTAATTACACCAGCGTTTTAACTATTTAGCCGTTGACAGGAAATGCAAAATCCTAAAATCCGTAATATATAAAGATATGGAATACTTTACCCCAAAAGCCATTGAATAAATTTATAACTTTTGCTAAACGTATACCCAAAGCCCTCAGAAATTTAAGTTTACATTAAAAAACGATAAAGAAATTAATTAAGAGATTTCTATTAATGTGTTTTACTAAAATAACAAGCTTGTAGTTTACATCATGAACTTTATAACCTTTTTTCATGGAGCTAAATTTCTAAAGTCCCTTTCGGTAAAAAATACGTAGAAGACGTTTAAAATGTTGTGGATTGACACGTACTTGAGTCCGCCTAACAAAGTCGTCCACAATACCGAAACCAACTTTACGGCGGCTGAATTTTATAAAAATACCCAGATAATAAATAGTCAGTGTAAATAAGTGCTTGTAAAAGCCTAATAAAGTATTGGAAAGGTTAAAAGGGTATACGCATTATTTCGTCGAACGTATAATATCTTTATGTTGAAAACTAAAAGCTTTACGGATCCGGATTCACGTTTTTAAATCGCAGTAAAAGGCCTAATTAATATTATTGGCTTTAATAGCTTAGTACCAACGTTACTAGTCTTTGGATTGTATCCATACCTAACGAGTAAATTTCCGCTTTTATGAAATACTTCAAAATGTATTATGGCTTATAGCAAAGCTTTAAAGTAGCTACGAAGAGAATCGGCACGCCGCCAAATTAATAAGTCTCTTAACACTAAAAACGGCCTTATAACTACCGACGTAATTTTTTTTGCCGTTATAAAGTGAAGTTCTCGTATAACGGAAGCCGGGAAAATGGGAGGGACCATATAAGATATTAAGTGTCGTAAACTCTGAAATAATTATTAAAACTGTTAACAGTCCTATATCATTTCGAATTACCTAAGTTAAACCTTATTTCAGGGCTATTGACAATGAAGACCCTTAAACTAAACGACCAAGCTAATACGAACCTCCACTACCTGTCATCAATAAGCCGATAAAATTTCACCGATACAAACGACCCTTAAAGGAGAAAAACGTTAAAAAGGAAAAATATATACTACGCCATATCTATTATATTATTTAAGTAAGTAAAAAAGAAAAGGATAACGAAAACCGTCCATTAAAGCTTCGAGCGTAAAGGATTACAGAAACCTTCGGTAAGCCTTTCAAAAACAGCGACAAAGTCGAGATAAATGGCTTATTAACTCGAGGGGTTGTACAATGCGTTTCGAAAACCAATTTAAACTTTTAAAACCAAAATTTATAATATTTAAGTCGAAAATTATACACGAGATTAAAAGTAATATTACGGGGCAACCGTACGAAAATTCACTTTTAATCGCTTAAAATTACGGTAATAAAAGTAAGGACTGGATAATTACGCAGTCGCCAACGATTTGAAAGATTATTCAACGCTTAATAATGACCTAAATAACAAGTTTGCTAATTGAAACTAAAGGTAAGTTTACACTTAATAGCTGTAGTATAAAGTAAACCTTCGGGAAATTGATAACAAATTTATAAAGGATCGCATTTCTAAAACTACTATAAGAATTTCGAATCATTTACCTTTTAAACATATTAATGCGATGTATTAAGAAACTATATGGATTAGCTAAAGCTGGCGTTTATAAGGTTTTAACATATTACTTGTACTCTAAATCCCGACTAATAATGAAGTTTTTAAGATACGACCCGTATTTATTAGTAACATAAACGGAAAACTTTGATATAATAGGTATATAAATTAATGATAACCTCTTTGTCGAAACAGCTAGCTTTATAATATTAAAATAGCAGGCGATTAAGGACTCCAAGTTTTGAGATTATAAGCCGGTAACAACTTTAACGAAAAACAGCCAAATTAACTTTAATAAATCGTTAATCTGTATACTTAGTATTAATACCGGCTTGAGCTTTAGCTAAAAGAGCTAGGACGTTATTTTGGCTAAAATTAACAAATCTAACGAGGCCAAGGGCTAAAGGTATTAAAAATAGCGTATTAGAGGCAACTTTATTATCACCTTGTACCAACCAAAAATTTTTACAACCTACCTATAGCTGTATAGATATAAAAACAAAAGGATAAGGACCTTAACCGGCTAAATAAAAAGCTCAGGTAGAAAATGAACAATTTGGACATGAGGATTAATATAGTCTTAATCGACTTATTAAAACCTAAGGTAATAGTCTTGTCAAATATGTCTTTTACAAATAATACCAACTTATTTTTATAAATTGGCTTCCTAATAACCTTTATCAATGAGAACTAGCGGAAAACAAAATTAATATTATCGGTAACTTAATTTACTAAACCTCCGTCAAATATAAGAGGATTATACGAAACGTGTTAACCTTGGAGATCTATAGTATAATAGCGGGATTTAAAGTTGGTATAACATTATGAAAAACTCTTAACATAATTATTAGGCAGTTGAAAATCCTTCCTTTCTGGGTAATGATTTGTACCGATTCGAAAAGCCTTTTCGAATGCTTTTTAAAGCTCGGAATTACCAGCGAAAAACGCTTGATAATCGACATAATAACACTCCGCAAAACATACAAAAAGATAGAGAAAAAGAATTTCCAATGAATCGATAGCAAAGATAATCCCGCAAATAACATAATGAAGACGGCGCAAAATAAGGCCCTGTAGATGTTTGTAAACAATAATAAGCTAATTATATATATTAAAGGCTATATTAATAAGCCGCCCGGAAAACTCCAATTACGTAACGGTGGATAGGGATACGTTGGAAAACTGGAAAATTACTAGGGGGTCGATAATGATGGTGATTTATTTAAGTAGCACAGTTTAAGTGCAATTTTTCTAAAGCCTGTGACAGAAAAACTTTTTGTAGGATTTGATAAACTCGGACCTCGGAGAAACAAAGCAATTAAGGGAAAATGGAGTCAATTTGGATGTAATTGGGTGTAATTCAGTATAAAAGTTAACTAGGATTAATAGAGGTCTAGCTATTTGACGAGAAGTTAATTTAGTGGTAACCGAAAAAGATTGGCCAGCCATATTAGCGTACGCGTACAAACTAAAAAGCCGCCAGTATTGGAATATTATTACATGAAATATAGTAGGTCAACTTTACTTACAGTAAAGTTGACTTCACTGCAAGTTGAGTGTATTGCTTTGTAGAAATTTACCGCATTGGGTATAAGTTAAGTGGAATACGCTGCACTTTATACTAGGGAACGGGCCAAGAAATTAGCTATACAAATTACAGTGCAGACCAGCTAGCGGACTTCAAAACCTAGAACAACACATCCAACATCTAAATACACAATACTAATGTTAATTCGACCAATCGAATCGATAACGTTGCAACGTCTAAAGCACTACCAAAATTTACCTTGATAGAGTAAAGTTTTTATATGTAACGATTATAGTTATTAGGGCGTCACATTCAATTTTTTCGGTATTTCGATGTTCAAATTAATATTTCATATGGTAAATGAGTTGATAATTCCTGATGAAATACAGGTTAAATTATATCAAGGAATCATCGAATACGCTGATAAAAACGTGTTAGTAACTAAAGATTTGAGTATCGATTTATTCACTATTTTGATAAATATAATAATCCCTTAGATTAACTAGTATAATCTACTGGTGGGAATGATTAATAGGATTCTTTTATAACGAGATCGAGAATGATAATTTACAATAAAAGCTTCAAAGATGAAACATGAAACAATGATTAATACGGATAAACATGTGAAAAAAATTGACATATTTAATAGAAAATTCATCATGACGAATGTTTTATGCAATTGAGAATAAATTTTGCAATTACACTACGCGACCAATATTTTGGAGAAAGAAAAAGGGATGAGATTATTTTAATTATTATTGAAAAAGGTATTTAATATAAATTCATGATAATATTTGAAAGACAATAAAATGAGTTTTTGGGGATTCAGTTAAATTTATAAAATTAAAGTTCAAAAAATTCATTTTATATAAAGTGTTGAGATCATTATGATAGCAGTTATAATTCAAACTTTTGTTTGTTATGTACATGCTAATAGGGAAATATTCAGTTATATAATATGTATCATCAAGTGTTGTCTGATTCAAAATTGATTGGAAACCAGCTCACGATTTTCATAACTTCTAGTTTATTTTTACTTTATTCACGATATATTATCATTATTTCCATTATAGAATAGACTTTGTAATCACATGTGATATTTTAATTATACCAATTTGTGTTCAACTTAGTTAAGTATGAAATACATATATTTAAAAGAAAAGGAAATGACTTTTGGAGCAATTGCGAAAAGAAATATAATTTTCTAGGACGTTTTTGAACTTGGGTTATCATTTGAAAACGGTCAAACAGATGATTCTTGAGATTAATATTGATATTAGTCAATAGTTTTCAAAAGACGTAAATAATATAGAATCACGTAAACTTTTTTCAAAAACAATTCAATAAAGTTTCCAAGCCTGTTGAAATAAGTCTATAGATAGAAATATTCCTGGTAAATCTCTATAAAAATGCTGAAATATTTCAAAATGAGAAAATGAGGTTTTCAAAACGCATAAAATCTATCGACAATATTTTTGAAGACATGTAAAAACATGTAAAACCTAACGAAAAAATAATAATTAAACTGTCAAAAAATCTGATATAATCATCAGATTAATATCAAAGAGAACGAATAATCATAACAGGAGTATAAATGTTTTCAAGAAGCTTTGAAACCATTTGTTCGCTCTTTTGTAGAAATCTTAGGAAATATAAACATCGACAAATAACTCGGCCAACTTTACCTAACAAACTATTTTGATAGATAATGAATCAGATCGGAACAAAAAAAAAGAGAAAATTCTCTAAACATTTGATACAATATTTTTGGGAATAAATAAGTGATATATAGGCAAACAGCATTTAGAAACATCAAATTCCGAGGGAAAACCCAGATTTCGCAACGTTAAAGTAAATGTTTCCAAATGAAATCAAACGTTAGATGATATCCTTGTGAATTAAGCTATAATCGGGGAAAAACCACCTAAACTGATTATAAGACAAAGGAAATGTAATTGTCACAAAATTGAAGAGGATTAAAGACAATGTAAAGTCATAAAAAACACTTCATTAAGATCACATTTGAATAATATTAAAAAGCCGAACATAAATCGCAAACAAATATTGAAATCATGGCCGAAAATATAAATAGAATACGTAACTGGCTATATGATTGGAACCTAGTTAGCCAGAATATCCAAGATAAATACCGATTACATAAACACAAAGATGAATATTCTCATAAACCTAGATAAAAACAAATATAATTATTTAAAAAAGCTGAAGAAAATATATAGTTATGTAATTTTTGAAGTAATTCATGGAACAAATTTTTATAAAAACTTCAAAAGAAGAACAACGCGATATTGAAAAATTCAAATAATTGAAAACGTGATTTGAGGTGATTCAATACATACATACGCCTATAATAATAACTTTTTAGCCTATCATACCATATCAATGTAAATTTAAAAGGGTATACATAAACTAACAAACAAAATATCGGGACTACCTTATGATCATCCTCTCCTAAGCAAGCTATAAAATATAGCCTCAAAAATTAGTTACAAAGAAATTGAACTCTTAATGTAAACATTCAAAACAACTATAAAATAACTATGAACCATAGATATGAAAATACGTAAAAAGGCTGCTGCTAATGTTAACTTTGTTTTTGTAATTATAAACATATAGTAAACCAATAAAAAATTCAACAGGATACCCTTGAACCTTTTTTGTATAAAAATATTGTATTTGTTGGTAGGCCTTAGACGTTGCAACGTTGTCGATTCTATTGGTCGAAGTAATAGTAGTATTGTATTGATCAAGTGGTGAATGTATTGTTTTAGGTTTGGTAGACCGCTAGCCGGTCTGCACTATAATTTGTATAGCCAATTGCTTGGTCAGTTCCCTAGAATGAAGTGTAGAATACTGTACTCGACTTATACCCAATGCGGTAAGTCTTTATAAAGAAATATACTTAACTTGTAGTACAGTTAACTTTACTGTAAGTAAAGTTGACCTACTGTATTGTGTAGTACTATTTTAACATTAGCGGCTTTTTAGTTTGTGCGCGCACGTTAGTGTAGTTAACTAATATTTCCTGGTTAGGATTTAATAGCGGCCTCGTACTCCCTGTTAATTTCAATTGACTTCCATATTGGATTACACTTAATTGTATATAAATTGCTACTATTTTGACCTTCATTGTTTCGTTGCTTCGAGGCTCGAGTTTATTAACTTCTACAAAAAGTTTTTCCGCTACAGACTTCTGTAAGATTTCACTTTAATCGTGTTACTTAAACAGATTACTATTATCAATCACTTGGCAGTTTTTTAGTTTGATAGCACATCACTGTCTGTCGTTACGTGATTTGAGCTTCCAGGACGGCCTGTTAACGTAGTCTTCGATGCGTATGGTCAGCTTTTTGTTATTTAAGAACCTTTTCAGGGCCTTGTTTGGTGATGCTTTCGTTATAGAATTAGTAGGATTGTCCTTGCCATCGATTCATCAGAACTCTTTAATTTCCTTCCCTTCGTAGTATTTACGGAATATTATTACATTGATTATCAGGCGTTTTTTGTTAGTGGTTTCGAGCTTTCAAAAGTATTTGAAGAGGCTTTTTAGGTCGGTATAAATTACAACGGGAATAGAAGGAATTTCTCGCTGTTTGGTGATAAGGTTGAGGTTTTCCTATAGTATTATGCCTATATTAAAGCCCGTTATTATATCGTAGACTTCCGATACCAGTGCGTTTCGTGTTATTCTTTTATACTTAATGGAGGTTTAGTGAATTGGACTACCGATGATACTAAATTGATTTTCCCGTTTTTTTTTTGTTAACAAGAGTTATTAGAATACCGATTTATAAAGACAAGTCGGTATTATTTGTAAAGGACCCGTTCGTAAATATTATTAGCTTGGTCTTTGAAAGATTGATTTAGATCATATTGATTCCGCGGTTCAAATTTCGTATTTTTTATTCGAGCTTTTTATTCAACCAGTCAAAGTTTTTATCCGTTGGCTTTTGTGCTTATACGGTAATGAATAAGTCGTAAAAGGATTTCGGTTGGTATAAAAAAGCAATATAGCTGCTTGAGTATGTTATTCCAAGTACCGTTAAGTCCTGGTCTCGTTAGTCTTATCAATTGTGACGAAGATAGCGCTCTGGCCCTTTTAACGAAATCTGAAGCCGGTATTAATATCAAACATGCAAATTGAAGATTTATTAAAGTCAAGTTGACTGCCTGTCGTTAACGTTGTTAACGGCTTATAATTTTATGACTTGGAGTTTTTAATCTCTTATTGCTTTAATATTATAAAGTTAGTTGTTTTAACGAAGAGAGTATCGTTAGTTTGTATACCTACTACGCTCAAGTTCCTTTCTTTACGTTACCAGTAAATACGTATCGTATGGTAAAAACTTTATCGTTAGCCGTAATTTCAAGTGCGACTGGTAGGTAGAAAACCAGTAAACACCTGTTTTGGTTAATCCATATAGTGGTTTAATATAACGTATTACCGTGCCTAAAGGATATATAATATGGAGTTCCTGTAGCAGTTTTGGCAATACGATTCGTTGTAAATCGGTTACTAACTACGTGTAGGCTTTCGTTATATTACGGTTATTAAGCGTGGACTTTCCTTTAGTATTGGCCAGCAAATCTTCTGTTAAAACGACTACTAATCGCTAGCTGATTTTTTAAATCTTTAGCGACTGTATAGAGATCCTGTTTTCATCTTTATTACAGTATCCTTAAATAATTTGACGTGAATTTTTATGCGGCTACCCCGTGGTCTTACCTTCAACCTCGTAAATAATCCTCGACTTAAAAATGGTGACATTTGGGTTTTGGAGGTTGAAATCGGTCTTCGATACGAATTGTATAACCCGTTCAGTTAATAGGCTATTAATTTCGACTTTGTTACTTTTTTTTTAAGGGTTTGCCGAAGGTTTTGATAATCTCTTACACTTGAAGCTTTATTGTTAGGTCTTCGTTATCCTTCAATTTTTTATTTACCTAAATGGTATTATAGATACAGCTCGGTATATACTTCTTTTTTTTTAAATATTCTTTTTTTCCAGATGTCATCCGCACCAGCGGCATTTTATCGGCTTGTCGATAACGGGTGGAGGAGGTTCTTGTTAACTCAATCGTTTAACTTAAGGAAGTTAAGGGTTTTTATCTTTAATAGCCTTAATGTAAGGTTTAACCTGAGTGATTTGGAAAGATGTAGTGCCTTTAATAGTTTTAATAATTCCTTTGGAGTTTGTAATACTTAATATTTTATACGGGACTTCCTATTTACCCGGCTCTAGCTATACATAGACTTTACTTTGTAATGGTAAAGTAAGTACGTTGATTTTTTAAGGCCCGTTTCTAGTGTTTAGGATGTTATTGATCAGGCGATGAGTTGATTATTTTCGTAATTCCTTTAGTGTTTTGTTATAAGCCATAGTACGTTTCTTAGTACTTTCCGAAAGCGGAGATTTACTCGTCAGACGTAGGTACGCTCCGAAGACCAATAGCATTGGCACTAAGCCGTTAGGGCCCATTGTATCGTTCAGGACTTTTATTACTATTTGTAGGCTTGCCTCCAGATTTATAAAGTTTTTAATTTCCAGAGTTGAGATATCATATATTCAGTGTAGTAAAGCGTGTAACCTTTCAATTTTTCCAATGTTTTAGTGGATTTTACAGGAATCTGTTTGTACTGGATACCTATTATTTTGGCATTTTTCTAAAATTCCGCTGTTGTAAAGTTGGTGTCAATATAATGGACGATGACTTTAGGTGGACCCAGGTACGTGTTAATCTACAGTATCCTTAGCTATATCTATGTAGTCTTTGCCGAAAGTAAATTTAGGAACTGAGCCCCGTGAAAAGACGTTGCGGAGTAAATGACATAAAAAAACGCTTGTTATTTAAGTAAAACACATTAATAAAAATCTTGCAATTGAAATCATTATCGTCTTTTAATGTGAATTTGAATATCCTAAGGGCTTACGTATACGTTTGGTAAAAGTGGTATAGTTTTTAATAGATTTTAAAGCAAAGTATTTTATATATTTATGACTTACGGACTTGAGGATTATGTAAAGCCTGTCAAAGGCCTGATGGTCAAAGCGCCAGTGTAGTGAACGTATTTCTGGTTTTGTTAGGTTTAATACCATTGCATTACGGCATTAAAGATAAAATTATAGATGCTCTTATTTAAGGGAGAGTGAAAAGCTTTAACCGTTTTTGATTAACTCGTTTGCATTAATATTGACGTTTATGTCGAGGATCTTTATGTCTTTTAGGTAAAGTAAAAAAGGGGCAGGGAACTTAAGAATGTGGAATGTAATCGTTTTTATAATAGTTTTAATTAACGTTATGGTAGTGATGATAGTTATTCACTTAGTTTCAAGCTAAATCTAGCTTTGCGAAGATCGTGACGATCAATATTTGTAGTTATAATACCTTCCCTTCACAGTATCATGTTGTAAAGGGACTGAGGCTGAAGCTATCTCTCAAAGTGATCGGATTCTATCTATAAACTTCGATGAAGAAGAAGGAGAAGAAGTCCCTGCTAGGGAGCGGCTATAGAGTTAAGATGGTACACCCCTTTCCTCGGATTTTGTTTTTGGATATTATGGTATAAAACGCCGTAAGTATAAGGAAGGTACGCGCATCTTTTCAAATAATGCGGGTCCTTATAAGAGGAATTGAGCTAATATTACGTAAAAAGTGCTTTAACGCTCTGCCGTTTTTATAAATAATCCGTAAAATCTCAATTACGACAACAATTTTTTTTTCTTTCTTTAACGTTTAACTTTTCCATATAAAGTTAATATTTAAAGTTATTAGTATTACATTTTTTTTTGTAACTTGAATACTTATTTTACTTATTAACGTTATGATAAATCCTTAGCTCTCCGCTGAGGTAGATAAAGCTATCTAAAATATGGGTTATTTACTTTAAAGTTACTTAAATATTATTAACGAGTATAAAGTTCCCTACCTTAAAGATCATTGACATATGCTCTAACGGAACTCGAAAACAGATATATTTCGAATACGTTTATGAAATAACGTATAATCCCAGGAAATTTTGCCAAAAGACTAAGGGTAAATGGTTTTAATAGCCGCGATGGAGTTGTGAATGGGTAACTAAATATTAGGGCTCGGTATCGCCTTTATTTCGTTAAAGTTACGGATTGTAGTTCTGGTTATACGTGTACACCGTTCGATTTAAACCCGAATAAAAACGAAGTTATTAAGGAGTTATTGATTAAATGTCTAGCCTTCGATTTTTAGGACCGAGGTAAGTCCATATATTATAAGACGCTCCTTGGGTATTAACAAACGGCTAAAAAGCGCGTAAACCTAGGTAATCGGCGTTAAAAAGATTTTAAAAGTCCGTCGCGTTATTTAACGTAAGGTGAATACCAGAGGCGGGTGAGGGTTTTGTCACTGCCATTCTTATGCAGTCTGGGAGCCTACAGGCCCTATAGTTGATAAATGAGAAACGTAATACTTAGGTAAGTTTTTTATAACCAGGTAAAAACTTTGGAGGCGAGGTTAACGAACCGTTAAAAACAGTTAATAAAATTAATATAAAAGCTTATTAAGGTTTTGAAACGTATTAATACTAAGTTAGGTCGTATAGATATTAAATTAAGTTAACTTATTAAAATAGGTAAGAAACCTTTAAGGATATATTTAAGTAAGTAAGTTCCCGGCTATAATATTTCACTTTTCCCCTTTATTAATATTAATATGTTTATTGAGTATTGGATTGTTAACAATTTATACGTCGTTTTATTTAATGAAAGAAAATGTAAAATTATCCCCGTTTACGTGTTAGGTGTAGAGGCTTATCGTTATATTTAACTAATTCGTAACGCGATTCTAAGGTATCAAGTATTACGGTATTAGAAAAGTTCAAAAACAACTTCTGCGTTAGGTATATATAACTTATTTATTTAATGAAGACTTATTATTTCGGTTAATTATAAAGGCAAATACGTCCAACTTAAGCTTTATTACGGACCCTTTACATATTTTTGACTTCGTATTTCTATTTAGCCTTATTATCATCATTTTTTATTAATATACTTTACGGTGGAAAGTTTGAAGTTTATTAGCCTAAAAGCGGATTTGAAATAGCTCATACAAGTTAATTTATATAAAATCGAAAATACTTCCCGCCCGGTACCTTAAATTAGATAACGTAAAAGTCGATCATACGCGTTAACTGGTATTCATCGTAAAGTAAATTTCACTTTTTAAAACATTCGTTTGACTTATGGGTTTTAAGGAAAAACCAAATGTCGTTGTCGACTCAAAAACGTTTTAAAGTAAACCTTCGTTTATTAAAAGCTTTTTCTATACGTTATTATGTAACTGTTATAACGATTTATACGAATTTAGTAACCTCGCTGATCCGTTAAATGAAGTTTTTAACCTTTACGCGTAATATCGTCGTCGAAACGAAAAACCGATATACCGGTTAAATAAAATTAACGTAATAATTATAGGTTTAGAAAAACTAATCAATACAGATAGTCGTCATATCTTTATTATTGAATATTGATTAACAATCCGGTAAGAAACGGCTTTATTCTAATTATTTAGAAACGATAAATAAACGTAAATATATAATGATCTTTTAATTTACGCTTTTGGTTACGCCGTTAGTTTCGGGGTAAAACGCGGTACTTCAACGTTGATTTACCTTATTTAGATTGTGAAGTAGTTTTTAAAAAATATTAGCCTTATTCGAACCACGATCGTTAATAAAAATACGCGGAAAACCATTAAACTGTTGATAATAACGGAAAAAACCATTTCGTATAAGTTTCGACATTTATGATAATTATAACCTTAAGAGTAACGCTTTTATTCAAACTATTCGTAATAATTATAAGGTAACGTAGGATAATTATAAGGTAACGTAGGTTACCTTCGTATTCTTAAGGTAAATTAATTATAAGGTCGACGGAAAACTTGTTTTAAATCTGTTAAGAAACTGACAAAGGTCCAAAAACCCCCTTTTAATGATATCTGTAATAAGTTGTACGGTTACAAAGGTCGTAATTAGAGGAAAAGCAACGATCCGTACGATAAAGGCATAGCTAGAAATATTTTTTAAAAAGGATGACGAAAATAACGTTGCGACCTAGGTAGGCAATAAAGAGATTATTGCAAATACCTTAAATTAACGCAGTAATAAACGGTTTATAAATATATATTTAAATATGATTGCTAAATTTTACAACCTTATCGTCTTTTACCCGGCATTTAGAAATTGAAACCTTTAACGTACGGTCGTCGTCGATACGGATATCCGTTTAAAAGTATCAGTGGCTTATACGTATCTTACGTATTAGGCACTGGTAAGTAATATTACGAATAATATCGGTATTTTAAACAATTTAGAAGTAGACGTTGGTAAAACATTTATTGTCTTTTAAAATTGACTTGCTGGCTACAATTGACCGGAAAACGTACGTACGAAAGAACGACTTAAAATTAAACTATTTGGAATGCAATAACTAAAGTTTTTGGTTTAAATAACATAAGTTCGAAAAGCCTTTAGAAATATCCTAATTTTGATGCAATAATATATTGGGTCATACGTACTTCGTTACCTTATTGTATATTAATCGGAAACAAAATTACGAAAGGCGTTTGAATTAGTGGATTTGTCGTGAGAAAAGCCGCCGTATCGTTATAAATTATTCCAAGTTTTTGTAATACGTTGAAATAGTAAAAAGACTTGTTATGCCTCGGAGCTTCGCGTTTTATACTTTTAAATAGTTTATAATCCTAAATAACTCCTTATTATGAACTTCATGATTATATTCAATTGGAGATAAATGACGGGAGTAATACGTTATTAGGTATAGATTGCCGTAGTCGTTGAATTAAAGAAAGTAACCTTGTAAGGCTTAGTTCAAATAATCGACTTCGAAAAAGGTATCGAGATCGGAATTCTATTAAACGAATACGGATTCGAAAAAAAGCTAAAATTAAGTCGTTCGAAAATAGCTTTTTTTAAACCCCTAACGAAATAAAGTACCTTTAAAGGTTAACCATAATAATAGTCCGAAAATCGTTGAATAGTGGCGGATAAAATGAAGATAAAAATTTGTAAACTTTAAAAAGCCCCATACTTTTAAAACCGTTGTGAAAGCCATTTATTCCCGGATAATACGTAGCTTTCTTTAGGTTTATACGGACGTCGACACCGAATTCAATTACGAATTTTATATACTAAATCTTTTGAATACCAAATTCGTATTTAAGAATATTTAAATTAAATTTCGTAACGTTTAATACGTGATGGATTTATTTAATTTTAATCATATGGTCTTCAAAGATACCATTAAAGTAAATAAAAATCTCATTAGGGTAAACAAAATAAATAATATTGAGGAGAGGGCGTAGCGAATTATTAATATACCGTTAAAAGGTAACGGAGGCGTTAAAAAGGCCGAAAGAAAGTAATAAGCTACTTAAGAAGTTCGAAACGTATACGAAATATAGTTTTTTTTTCATTTTTTTTTCCCTTTTTATTACAAAGCTTATAAAAAACAATTTTAGCATTTAATTTAATAAACCACTTAACTTATAAAATATTTATGTACGTTTTTTTAATAAAAAATGGATAAAGATTTCCCTTCGTAATAATATTAAACTTACGATAATATATACAAAATTTTAATCTCCCTCCTAGTTTTTTTAACGAAAAAAATCAAGGTGCCTGCTAAAAAGCTACTTATTCGAATATAACTTTAATTCAATAATTCGGTTAAAGTTTTTACGTAATACGATTTTTTTTACACGATATATCGTATAAAGAGCCTTATAGTACCTTTAAATATTAACTTTAGTTATCGGTACGAAAGGAGATTCTATAATCCGTTTTAAAGCGATAAAGGGGTAATTTGTTATGGAAAGCTTCATCGAATAAGGGTATGAAATCCTTAAGATTAATAAGATGTTTATCGTAAATAAAAAAAATGGGTTTGAAGCAAGTATTCTATTAATATATTTAAAGGAAATAACGACGAATTACATATTAGTAATTCGGTTTTTACGGGTTTGTCGTAAAATGGCGTAAAATATAATTGCGCCTACTCCTTTCAACACTTTTGAAACGTACGTAAACCTTGGATTTTAAATACGGTAATTACTAATTTATTTTAAAAGTAATATTGACTTCGTAACATCGTAGGTAACCTATTGGTATTTTATTTAAGGTTTACCCAAAATAACGTTGTATTATAAGAAAGTGATAACGTATTCTTGTGTTTGGTAACGATATTCATCGAAGTCGACGTTTAAAAAGGTTATAAAAAATAAGTCGTAAAGGAAAATGGGACGTATAAAAAGTAATTTTACCTAATTATTGTAAATGTATAGAAAACGCGTTAACTTTAAACGGTTAATAAATTGATTATTCGCGGCGTTATAATATTTATGATTTATATTTATTCAAACATAAATAAAATCAATAAAATTTTAAAGTAAATTCATTATAAACGAAAAGTTATTCCAACGTTAGGGCGAAGTCAAAATATTGAGTAAAAGTTCTACTAACTCCTGTTTACGATTATATATAAAAATTATACTTTTTCCTTTTCAAAATCGATAAGGTTTTTGGCCAAAGTAGAATAAATTTTTAAAAATACTTTATCTTTAAAGCCGTTGGGACGTTACGCCGGGTCATATAAATAAATACGGATCTGGTAACCGTTCTTTTCGTAACGTAAATATAATCTGAAATCCTTAGGACGGAAAACTTCTATGTAATTAACCCAGGCGACACGCCGCTTAAAAGCGATTCGAAAAACGTTTACGATAATTATAATAAAATCGCCCTAGCTATCTCGAATAACCGTATTACCGCCGTTATTTTCACCGCGGAAATCACCTTAGATAATGATGATACTAATACCGCCGTAACGAATACGGAAATTATAAAAGCGCCCGTTGATAAGTTAAATGCGGGAAACTTATTTATTATAATTTGCCAGTATATAGAGGGAAAATAACGTATTAGTAAATATATTATTAATATATCCTTTTAAGATAACGAGTTTATCGGTAGATTTCTAGGTTATACCTCCGGCTTTCGCGAATAAGGCCTTTTAAACGTTGAAAAAAACGTAAAATCTTTTATAAATTTTTCATTTTATATTCGTAAACCGTGCGATAGCCATTTTAACCGCGTTTAGATTGTAATAATAAACGCGAAATATAATGATAAAAGTGTCGGTATCATTAATACCGCCGTTATTTCCTCGAATATAGTAATTTTTAGAACGGTTTTCGCGAAACCTTTTCATTATTGAAAAAAGGAGTCAAAATGTTCCTTTTTTATATCGATAAACTTTTGGTTTCAACATAAATTACGTATTATGGTAGCTTTTTATAATGGAAATCGTAACTTAACACCGGAAAATTTAACCCGCTAATTGAATAATTTACGTTTAGATCGGTAAAGCCTATTAGAAAGGGCGTAAATATCGTAGTCAAAATTAAGGAAAACGTCGTTATTCGAAAAATTAACGCGATCCCTAATAAAAATCCGTATAATAATAGCATCATTTATATTATACGTAGGGAAAATCTCCTAAAAAGGAAGTTGACCCGAAAACGTACGCGTACCGGTAATTTCGAATCATTAGATTATATTTGTTAAATCGTTTAATGTATTAGTATTTCGTTTTTTTAAATGTAAAGTGTACTTTCGAACGGCTTAATTCCGATTAATAAGTTTTATACGTAAAGCGTTGGTAAAATATTCGTACTAAATCGTAAGGTAATCGTATTAAGCTGTCAAGGCGTTTTAAAATTACTTTAATGCCCAAAGATTCAGATTCAGGAGGTCTAAAAATAAATATATAACCCTAAGTTATAGCCATTAAGGAATAGCTAAAACACCGTCGGGTAAAAATATTGAGGCTTATATATAAATGGACTAAAGCCGAAGCTATCGCTTAAAGTGGTATGATTATGTCTATAACCCTAGATATAGAAAAAATAGAAAAAGTCCCTGCTAAAGAGCGGCTATAGAGTTAAGATGGTACACCCCTTTCCCCAGTTATGTAACATGCACTTGAGCGGCTCTCTCCCTACTCTAGAGAATCGCAAGAGCGAGTAGAACTACCAGGGTTTGATCCCTGGTAAATACTAGTCAGGTACTAGCCTATAACATACGTATTACGAATGGCCTCCTGTTAAGTACCTCATTAACCCTATATTTGGGATAATACCTTAAAACGTATGGTCCGCGTAACAATTACCAATGTTAAAGGTATATAAGGGGTTATGGGCTTGGTTAGGGTAAAGGTAAGGGTTTTTACCACCTAAACGGTATAGGAAGACGTGGTTGGTTAGTTACTAGGCTATATTAGAAATAAGATGTTTGTGTTATTTGATTTGTTTAGAGATATTAACGGTGTCAATAAGTTCTTTGCCCTCGATGTTTGTAATTTGGTTTATGTAGTCCTATTTAGAAGCTATATGGTATTAAGCGTGGTATGTAGCCTTTAGGCGTTAAAAGGTATATTCACACTCGCTAACGCCTGAGACAATTATCCATACTTATTCGCAGAATATAGTTTCGCTAGCATTAATCTTTTCTATTTAATTTTAATATAATATGAACTTGTTAAGTATTTGATTAATGATTTCCATATGTAATTAGTCCTCTTTTTTTTTCTTTTTCATTATAAATTACCTGGTGGTGACCTACTTTGTATAATATGATGCAAGGTATATGTATTATTCGGAGTGGCCTTTTATATTATCGTAGATTTCGCGAAACTTGATAACGCTAGTTAGAAAGGTTAGTAGTTCCTTATATGATTTGTAAGGATTCCAGGTAATAATAAGTAAAAACTTAAAGATAGAACCTTTATCTATTTACAAATGTTTAAAAAGGGTATTATCTTGGAATCGAAGAGGTTATAGTGCTTTTTATCGTACTTCTTAACGTTATTTCCAATCTTAGCAAAATCCGAAAGTAACTTTTAGTTAACGTTTACTATTTTGACGGGTTTTGAATGAATATTACGATAGTTATCCCATTAAATGATATTTCCTAATTGTTTCAACCGTATGACATTCTAGGTATGAAATTGGAGATAATTGCTAGTAGCCTGACCCGAGGGGTAAAATCCTATTTTAGGACTTATAGTTGGCTTTCGCGCGTAGGAAAGTTGAAAGGGAGAAGGTTTTTGAGGGATTTGGCGATTAAATTGCTAACGGGCAATGGGTACTTAAAGGTTTTGGGAAGCTGATTACAGTACAAACGGGGTCTTTGAATGGGGGTGGGGGTAGAGAGTTGTATTTGCATTGTTATTTTCGTTCTGCTAGTGCCTACAGGTACTCTTTTACCCTCTAGGTATTCCTCTCATGACTGCGGGTAGCCATTTCCCTAGTATAAGGCATGTTTGGCATGCACATTAATCCTCCATACTACCAAGGCCTAACGATCTTATTTAATTAACTAGTATGGAGCGTCGACATTAATACCTCTGGTTGCGTTGGTTACCATTGCTTTATATGCCTTGCAACTGTTAAAGGCATATTACGCGTTATTATATGAGGGTATTAAATTGCTGAGTAAGTTAACAAGGTTTTTATCGTTAGCGTGCGAAGAGGTTTAACATAACTAAGGAGGAGGCAAAAGTCCTTCAAAACGTGTGTATAGATGCTAAAATCTCTTAGCGCCTTTCCCATTTCCGTGGAGATCTTAAGAATTAGAGTTTAAAAGGTAGTCTTCTTGCTAAGCGAGTTCGAAAAGGGTTTCCACTAATCCTAATGACGTTTTTTCAGGAATATAAATACCATGACATGTAACCTTTTTCTTTAACTTATTTTTCACCATACATTCAATTATTTTTTACATGTTAAGAATTTAATGGTTCGAAAACTTACGGAAATTTTGAAAATTGCGGGTACCGCGGTCGTATTTATTACCGAGGTCTGCGTTGATAATGTACTAGTTAACGTAGTTAGTCAGGTAAGCTTTAGTTAAAGTCTCGTTAACATCCGTGATCCAGATCTGTTAATTGTAGTGGTTGGCAAAGATTGTTCCGAAGGCTTTAAATTTTTTCTGTATTCTTAAATTGTAGCTATCTTGACGCTTTGGTTTGTGTAGGATGTGTATGTCAACGGACTTGTTGATTTTGAGCGTAGGGAACTTGGTGTTTTGGCGTAGAGTTATGTAGAAACTTGGCGATTTGGCGTAAGGTCGCGTAACGTAGCTTTTTTGGCGTGACTTGGTGTTTTCTTTTAAAGTAGCGAACTTGACGATTATAGTGGCGTAGAGAGTAAAAAAGAATAAAGTATAAGCAAAAGTTTGGTGTGGAGGGTAAGGTCGAAGGTCGTTATAGGGGATAGAAGGCGAAGGTTGTTCGTTGTTTGGCCATGAGACTTAGTCGTTTTTGCAGTAGTAGCATCCGCAGTAGTACTAACTTAGCCGTTTTCTAACTTGTCGAATTTTGAAAATTTTAACAGTTAATCTTCACGTCTTTAAAAAAGATTTATAGAGATTTTTTGGTATTTTTAATAGCGATACCATTGTTATCTTCAAGTTTCCGTGAAAACTGATATAGCTTAGAAGTTTTTTCTACTTACTGCGGTAAAAAACGACGCAGCAGTAAAGGCTCTTCGTAAGAATCTTTACTCTACCACAGCGGTCATTTGACTTAGGGAGTAACCAGAAAGTAGCTTTTTCTTTTACTTGGCTTATTTGTGCTTCACCTAATAAGCACTGATTAGTGTTGGTAGGATTTAGACGTTGTAACTTTTTCGATTCGATTGGTCGAAGTAACAGTAATATTGCATTAGTCTAGTGGTAGATGTATTGTTTTAGGTTTGGCAGACTGATAGATGGTTTGTATTGTAGTTTGTATGATCAATTGCTTGGCCCGTGCCCTAGAGTGAAGTGCAGCGTACTGCACTCGGCTTACACTCAATTCGGTAAGTCTCCACAAAGCAATACACTCAACTTGCAGTACGTTCAATTGTACTGTAAGTAAATTTGACCTACTGCACTGCATATAGTACTATTCCAACAATATTATTTCAAAATATTTCACCCAACAGAAGTTAAAACCTTCGGGTTTAACTTGTTGTTCCCATAAGTACTTAAGAAATAATCTTTATAATACTTTTTCACATCCTTATTAGTTCCTATAACGTGCAAGTTGGAATATAATAACATAAGAAATAGTTTTATATAATATGCAGGTACCTCAATATAAAACTAATTATATCGTGATAGGATTTTCGACAATAATAATGAGAAAACGAAAAATTGAATCTGGTAAGTAGTTCAAACACTATAATAAAAAATTACATTATGTTAAAAGGTAATAAAAAAATTAAAAGCAAAAGGCTATGCTATAGAAACGGATTCGAAATTCTGTTAAATGTCTTTAGTTTCTGATATGCTGTTCAACGCCTGGATATTACCTATAATATTTTTTCCACTCAACTTCGATGCTGAATTGCTACGTTTATAATATAATGACCTAAAGAAGCTTATTTCTTTCGATTCAATCTTAATTCAAAGCCATATAATAACGACCTCGATTGGAATAGAATTCAAGTTCATTGAAGTGAAATTTAACTACACTAGCTGCCGGTCAATTTAATTATAGTGCCCAATTCTCTGTAGGGTATGAGCCAAGCAGTTGCCTATAAAAAGTAGTATGCAGACTCGCTAGCAGTCTACTAAACTTAGAAGAAACAATAATCTACATCTGATCTTTGCAATACTACTCTTACTTTAATTATACTTCGAATCAATAACATTGAAACGACAAGGAACTTTTTAATACTGATTAGTATTTATTAGGGTAAGAATAAATGATTTAGATTAAAAAAATGCTAATTTACGGTTACTCCTCATTCAATTGTAAGGTAAAGATTTTTTTTTGCAGAAGGACTTCACCAATTGTATTAGGTTTTACAGCAGTAAACAAAGAAGAATTTTCGATAATGTCAGTTTTCGGAGCAATTAAAAAGTGGCAACGATATTTCTATTTATGATATCAAGAAGATTTTCTTTCAATCTTTCTTGAAGAAAAGCGTTAATATTCACTGTTAAAAAACTAAAAAAAGATTGTTAAGAAGAGATGACTCAATTGTAAAAACCTTTAAAGTTTGTAAACAGTTAATGAGTTATTACTATTATTATTACAAATATCAAATCTCAAACAGCTAAGTCTAAAACATTTCAATAAACAACAACTTTAGTGGAAAAAACACTTACAATAATAAACTTACGTTCGATACCAATAGATTCCTCTTCTACTACAAAATTATTCATTTTTTCCCTCCTTACAAAATTATCGAGTATTATATAAAGAAACTCGTCTACTTTACACAAAAAAAAACATTCAATTATAACAAATATCTACGTTATATAACTCCACACCAGATTCAAATCGTTGAATCTTTAATTTGATTTAATGAAATTTAAATTATTAGCTAAAATTTTAAAATGGTAAGCAATTAAGAACGAAGGAATGAAATTAGGGCTCCCGAGCTACTTTTCGTTAGGTATTACAATGAATATTTGTAGTGGAAAGATTTTAATGAAATGTTTATTGAAAAACACTTCAATGACTTCGTTGGCTAATGAATTCTCAACTAGAACATTAGCAAACATTTTAGGTACGGCGTCTCCGCCTTCCCAAAATACCGTATTTTGTTCATTGAATTTAATTTAACAAATAAAAACACATTGAATAAGGAGTAAACATCGAGTTAAAGACAACGGTTTATAATTAATGAATCTTCATTTTGAATTAAATTATAAACGAATTAATATAAACTCTTGTCGAAATTATAAAATTAGAATATTACTCTTGAAATTCTCAACTTTCAAGCTTATAAAGAAAAGAAAAAGATCTTATTAACCATTACAAACGCCTCAATATAATTTTGAGGAAAGTACCTCTTAATACGTTAATTAATCTATATTTTCAAGCCGTTAACTTTAACTCTTTATATTACGATGATCAGTAACCAGTTGATTCTTTTGTATAATTTTACAATTGTTTTTATTTACACAGAATAAGCTTTTGAATAAAGCAAAGCACGTATAACGGATGTTACTAATGCGGCATGAGGAATTAATGTCGACGTAATATAACGATTAATTGAGTTAAATTGTTAATATTGTTAAGGTAGTTTTCAAGGTAATGCTTTATATGACAAAACCTAACAAAACCCCAAAATAAACACCTACATAGGGGAGCCCATTACAAGTCCCACTATAGGAATTTAGCCAGCAAGCTAGACCACTAGTAATTACCCTTATCATTGAACCTATAATGGGATAAAACTTGATTTAACTGCAAAAAATACCTTAGAGAACTATGACGACTATTACGACTCATTTTTTAGCCAATTAACATAATGAATATTAATTTAAAACTTCCTATGGCCTGGGTTAAGATTTGAAATAACATAGAAAAATTTGATAGAAAATCTTATAATTGAATTGATACGAAGATAATATCGTTTTGAAACATTTGTAAAGAAATCAAAATTTCTATTTCAAGTTTTGACTCATTATTACTATTTTTTCAATTTATATACTGGATTATTTCCATTAATTTGGAAACAATACTAACCTTCAGCGGAATTTATACTAAAATACGATATATTATTAATTTTTTCCCTTTAGATATAATACGTAATTATGATGTTTGTAAATAAATACAGTATATAATCATATTTTCAACATTGTATCAATCGGTGTAGTTGTATTAGATTAAACTCTAAAATCGTCGTTTTTTGAATATAACACGGCAAAGAAATCCCGTATTTCGTTCGGGGATATTTTTTTCACGACCGATAATTTGTTTTTTGGTACAAGATAAACTTGGAATTTAATATTTAGAGTGATCCAATGCTCATTAGACTTTAAATCAGTGTAAACTAACACCCTGAGACTTTGTGAAAGCTGGAGTATTGAGAGTTTAGATAGATATCTCTGATGCATACCAATGGGTAAAATACGTATAAAATTTTATATCAATAGATAATATAGACGTATAGAACCAGGAGAATTACCAACAAAAAATGTCAAGATTAATTAAGTAAAAGACAATACTATATATATGATATATGAAAAGTCATTTCTGTTGAAATTTTAATAGATACAGTCTGTATAAGATCTTTATGCGGGACTCAACATCAAGGATACCAGAAACGCTACATAGATGAGGATTTGCACTGGAGAACTAGGATATTGTATTATCAAGTATTGGAGGCATCTAGATGAGGATGACTTTCAATTCCAGTTGTTTATATTACTAGTATTGCCTAGTATAAGGTCCTGATGGTAATAATCAAGATTTACGGGTAATCGTTTGATTACATATCGATACGTGTTGCGCCTAGACCTCTACGAGTTATAAAATTTACAAGTTTATTCAACATGTTAATTTATAGTATCCTGAACAAATTGTCACTATGCTTGTGATTTAATATCTTTTGATTGAATTTTTTTTCATCTTTCAAATAATCATGTTGTAATGATCACACTAAATACCCGTGAGTAAATAGAAGGTGTCAGGGGGTTTATGTTAGCAGTAAGGTAGCAGAGGTAACAAAGGTGCAATATCAAGAAGATGTTTGTTCGTGCTGTAGAATGATCACTAGCCGTTAGGCTATTCAGGTGTGTGGACTTAATAGTTAGATTGACAACTGAAGAGCTATGAAGGAAATACTATCTATGTGGTGCTGACCGTGTCCTTATATATCCATGCCTTCATACTATCTTCAGTACTGGATCGTTTGGATCATCGCACTGATCCCACTGATCTAGTGCTGCCTCACCTTGGATCAGTAACTGATCCATACTGATCCATCACGTGACTTACTTAGTCACCTTGCTTTCATAGGAGATGGTCCCCGCCTGATGTGTTGGACTACAGGCTCTCCGTGGCTCAGCTGCATGCTGGCCTGTTTCCTGACCCAACCGTTGTCTGGGTTATAACACATGTTTATAGTTTCTACACCGACTCATACATTTGATGAGTCCTAAAATGTCGCTATGGTATCAGGTCCCCAAACCTTTCAATTAAATTATGTTCACCACATGTGTTATCTTTTAGTAGGGTTAAAAATGGTTCTTTATCTCCAAGTACTGTTGTTATCACCAGTTATGCTTCCGTATTTTTAGGCATTATAGCTGAGTCTCTTTTGCTATCACATCGTTACCTGAGTTCTAGACCAGAGCCTGTTCTTACGGTGATCGAGGGAAAAAACCAGATCATAAACCTTGAAGCTTTGTTGAAGACTAGACAAAGAGCTGTTTTCGATGATAGTAGCACTCAAGCATAGTAAAAGCTTCAGGCAATAAACGCTGAAAATATCGTTGACGAAAAATAAACAGTTAAAACTAACGATTTTTTGGACTATTCTAATTAAGAAAATCTTGAGTTTCTTCTTGGACTTTGCAGTCCATCATCAAATGAACTAGAAAAGAAACTTTTTTCTTCTTAAAACGTAGCTAAACACGCTTGTACTGAAGCCAAAAATATCCTCATCAAAGCTAATGCTTAAAACCGACTTTTGTAACACTAAAGATAAATGGTAACAGTCAAAACATAACTAATAATATCTAAATGACTTTGAGAGGTTAATCTTAATTATTAAAAACATTTTGTTAATAGCTAGGAAATTTTATATTATTGGTAACCATTATATCAATATTTTATATGAACAATTGTAAGTCAAAGCAAATATAGTTTTAATTGAAAATAATTGCTTGAATTTGGTTTTCATTATTGATTATAATGTAGAAATGATTGTAGAAACTATATGTACGTATATAAAAATGTATAAAATGATTGAATTTTGAATTTTAGATATCTAGCTTGTTATCATTTGTATCAAGACCTATTGCGAAGAATTTTTAAAGTGAATTAAAATATAATGAAAGACTGAACTAAAGTATTACCAAGAAAATTTGAGAAACTTCGTTTTCTTCATCCATTTCACTATTGTGCTTTGGTTTTCTTAGTAATAGTATTCCAAAATACTAAAAAGAGTTTGATTTCTTAGTGATCCTTCATGCAGGACTTATGTGCATGGTCCGTATAAAGCCCGTTACGTATCTTCGCACGTGATGCCTGCAAACCACGCCTGGACTGCACCCAGGCTAGGCTTGAGCCAGGTACTGCACATCCTGTTACGTGCACAGTCATGTAACCTATAGACTCAATAGCTAATTTCCTGAGTCCATAACACTACATACGTATCCGAGTTACGTTATTTACTTTTACGTGATGTATGAATATAGATTTCAGGACTTTGACTATATCTCAGTGAAGTTCTTCAATTTTTATATGTATGTTAGGTACTTTCATCGCGGTAACAAGTATTAATACGATAAACTCGATAAATAAAACATAATAACTAGTATGATAGTTTGTTATGTTGTGATAGTGCGTTTGTTGATTTTTTTTGCACATTGAAAAGACGAGTTTTTTAATGCAATGATGTAAAGAGACCAAGTTTCAAAGCTTTATGTCAATTTGTCAACTATGTACCCAAGTTAATCAAAATTGAGGAAAATGTTTAATTTAAGATTTAACGTAAGTATGAAATGATTGTTAAGTACAGTTATCTACGGAATGATATTGTAATCGCATTCAATTTTAACTGTATCTTATTATATATTTATAACACCACAACTTTCCTAATTGAAAATTTTCTTTGGATGTTCACCTTGACAATTTGATGGTTGAAGAGCATAGAAATGTTAACGGTTTCACTTGTTTATCGCTTGATTTTCTTTTTGAATAGCAATATTAGCAATAGTATATATACAAAAACAACCACTCATTAGTGTTAAGACTATCATTTATTGAATTTGTCAGTTGTATTAATTTATGTCATTCTAATTGTAAAGTGTTGCATGTATATCAACAGTGAAGTTTCTATTTATACAATGGGTAGAAACAAACGTTATCTTATAGTAGGTTAGATAGGAATCGATTGGCGCTTCCCGCAAGTCAAAAGTTTCTTTTTCTTATTAGTTTTATTCATGCTATATCACTTCTACTTAAACTTTTAAATTGATAACCTAACAATAAGGAATGCCTGTTAAGTGTTAATATACAGTTAGAATTAAAATTTGATAATATTTAAATTATGGAGTATACCATCATTTTTTAATACGGTGAAATAAAATGAAATGATGTTGGAATAGAAGTCAAATTCAGTAAAGTCAAATCAACTTTACTTGCAGTAAATTTGATTTTGCTGACTGAAAAATTCGCTGCAGTTTGTGGGACTACACTGCAAGTGCAATGCAATAGGTACCCACTTCGAAGTGGGGTACAGGCCAAAGCGTTTGACCATAAAAATTAGTATGAAGACCGGCTAGCAGTCTGCTAAACTTAAAACTTACGCACACTAATCAACAATATAAACGCAGTACCAGTTACTTCGACCACAGTAATTCAAATCGACTACATTGTAACGATCAAGGCCTACCAATACTAATCAGTACTTGTTAGGTTAAGCACATATTGGCTAAGTAACAGTAAAAGCTGCTTTCCGGTTACGCTTTGTTTCTTTAGGTAAGGTAATAGAAAGGTTTTTGCGAAGGGACCCTATACGCTGTGTAGTTGTTCGCGGCAGCAAGTAGGGAAGACTTTTAGGCTATGTAATTATTCGTGGCAGTTTATAAGTAAGCGATGGTATCATTACTCGAAAACACCAATGAATCTTCATTGATCCTGTTTAAAGGCTTTGAGATTAACCGCCTAAAAGTCCAAGAGATCACCAAGTCAACAAGTTGGCAAACGGCTAAGTCAGTGCTATTACGGGTGCTACTACTATAAGAAAAACGACTAAGTCCTCACACCAAATAACCAATTACAACAAATGACGTTCGACCTTACACACTAAACCAAATATTTGCCCTACTTTACTCTTTTTTACTCCCTATGCTACTTTAATCGTTAGGTTCGCTATGCTACTTTAATCGTTAGGTTCGCTATTTTGAACGAAAACAACAATTTACGTTAAGACAGCCACATTACGCGATGTAACGGGAAGTCGCTAATTTTCCACGTGACTTCACGTCAAAACACCAAGCTTCTACGCCTAGAATCACCAACCCCCTCGCCCTATACGCCTTACGCCAGTCAAATCGTCACAATAGCTTTAGAACGCACTGAAATCAATGCCATGATCAATCCCGTCAGAAAGGAGGCAATTATTACCCTCGAGATCATTTTCGAAAAACACTACGACGAAGAACTTTGGTTTACCGAAACTACTTAAGACTTTATCTCAGAGCACCTGACTAACGTAATCGGCTAATTCATTATCGACATAAATACTACTGAAACCAACCGTAGACCTATAGTCCCCAACAACTTTTAAAAATAGTTCTGAAACTAGAGTATAGATATGTGAAAAAAGGTGGAAAAACAGGTAAAGATAAAACTTAGGCTCGACCTATTAGCTCAAGAAGTTAAACTCCCTGCGGAAAAAGGGAAAAAATATACACCAGCCAACCTACTTTACGAATACGCCATAGATAAAGAATTTTAATAAACCTTAGTTAAGGGAAAAGAGATTGTTAACGATAGTAACCCTTAACGCCTATATTCACGCTTATAAGGACCTGCCTAAGTTTAAATAAATGGATATAAAACATCAGTTAACTTATACCTTGTAAGCCCTTAAATTCACCAATGAATGAAGTAGAAACCTCGCCAAACCTTTTAATACCAAAATGATTATCACCAAATCTCCTACAATGGAAACCCTTAAAATTATTTCGTCCAAGCTTATCAGCACGTTCAATTTCAACAGCTCAATCAATAAATAACCGGATTTATACGCGAGCCTACTATAGGTACGACAATTTAAATTTTCCCTTCAAACTTAGACAAAGGTTACTATTCGGTCTACTAACAATAGCCTCAGTTTTTTTCCCCAGCTAAAAGGTATAAAAGATCCCTACCACCAATACATTACCCTTCTCCTGCTATGCGTTCCTATAGAGGATACAGACTATACGATAATTAAATTGTTTATCAAAATTTAAAAAGGATAGGATAAGTATAACAGTAAGCTGTACAACCTCCTTGACGTTAAGTTACGCCTATTATTTAACATTTGTCGCCAAATAAGGATTAAATTGCCACGTTTTCACTTGTTATTTCCTAGTATCCCTACCGGACAAGCCAAGGATTACTACTTTTGGAACTTAACGAATTACTTCTTTTACCGCAAAATATATAACAGCATAAAGGGCTACTTCGATCATAATATTAATTTTACCTAGAACCACACCTATTAGAACATTATTACGTGGTACCACATGTTAAATTATAAGAAAGAGTTGGAAGGTAAAATAAATTTCCTGAATTAAATGTTTAACAAATTAAAACTTTGCCAATAAATAATGGGAAACGTGGGAGTTAATGAGGGCACCTTACGCTAACAGGTGTAATAAGTAATTACGAGTTATAAAGAGTTTAAATAAGCCCGTTAAAACCTTAATATCACCTGTAAAGGTTTTTTTAACTAATTATGTTCCTTATTATCAACTGTAACTGCTCGGGTTTCTGGCTCGATTGATATGTATCCTTAAGCTTCGGAATTTAATAGTAAAGGAAAAAACCCTTTTAATTTGTATTAAATTAATCCAAAGTACGAAAGGACTGACTAGTACGGTTAACAAAAGATCCGGACCTTTAATAACAGAAAAGAGTTTTTGGAAGTCTTTAAACTGGTTAAATAAATATAGATTGAACGTTAAAAATGGTATTTTTACAGTAAATAAAGCTGTTTACTACCTTATACTACCTCCTAATCTAAAACGAAGTAGGTAATGTATTACAATTAATTCTCCTTTATTTTTAACTAAAATCATATCATGAAAGTTATATAAATTAAAGGAAGTAAGGACAAAAAGTAGAAAAACAAACCAAAGGCTATCGGCTGGCACGAAGATACTAATAATAATATTTACCCGGAAGTAACGTAATAATTAGCCGACTACCCCTTTTTATACCGCCTTATAAGTAAAGACCCTTACCATCGCCACGAAGATAAAAACCCTAGCCTTATATGCCTCTTTATTATTCGAAAACGTTACGCGAAAAAATTCTTTTAAGGGATTACACTGAATACGGGAGCGGTACAGTTTTTAATAAAAGGTTATTCGTAATACATTTCGTTGGGAATGGATGCGAATAATATTACGAAAATTAATTACGCGGATGATGATAGGGCTAAGGTTAGCTTTAGCTCTGGAAAAAGGGCATTTTTATAAGGATCGACGATGGTTAAAATTATTATTAATATTATTGTTTTTTTTTTCTTCAAATCCCCTTTTCCCTTTTTCTTTTAGATAAAAAGACACCCAGGAGTTAACGATAATATTTAGATCAACGGATTAATACAAGTTAAAGCCAGCAAAAGGTTTTTATTTGGCCTCAAATAAAGGTATTTCTAATTTTACCTTTAAGAGCTAAAGGTAAAAGCATTAAATCTAACGAAAGCTGAACTTCGCCAATTACATCGTAGGTTTAACTACCTGGAAACTAACAGGCTTTACAAGGTTTTAAAAATGATTAGTTACGAAAATATGAATTTGACAACCTTAAAAGTAGTTGAACAACTTTAATACAACTACCATATATACTTTCAAGTCTTTTCAAGGTTTAAGTTTATATTAAAGGAAAACCAAGACTTTAACTCGAAAGTCTTTGTACGCGTGTTTTATTTAGACGGTAAATTAGTATTATACGTTATAGATTTCGCTACGGATTTTTACGACGCTAAGTTCTTTAAAACCATTGTGATGAAAGAAATATAAAGGGTATCACATACTTTGTAAATTACTACGTATCTTAGCCAACTAAACGTATTAATTTACAATACCGGAACCTACTTTATCACTACCACGTTTTAAGTTAATATAATGTTAATAAGAATTTAGTGTAAATAAATCTCTGTTTAGTTTTATTAGGATATTAGTAAAGTCGAAAGGGTATACGCTCCTTTACAAAAGGCTCGCGATATCTTTAAACTAAAAATAAGAAGATTTACAAGTTAAAAAACACGGCTTTAAATATCGGTAAAGTGTCTTAACGATATTGTTAACCTTGATAGATTTATACCAACTTTATTAGTATTTAGGGTTTACCTACGTATAACAACTGACTTACCACCTTCTACAAGTACCTAAAAACGTGTTATAATATACAGTGAAGCCCTGAAAAAGCTAAGGAAGGAGTTGGCATACCGCCATATTAATAATACCTTTAACATCAAAAATGGACCTTTAATAATAAAAGTACTTTTACCCCCTTTTAAAGTAAAATCTTTAAGTAACACGAGTCAGGTGAATAGGATGAACCATATGAAATCTTGAATATTACCAACTTAAACGTGGTGCTTAAAACTATTAACGGCCTTGTAACTTTTCGAATTACATAAATTAAGTTATATCGAAAACCCCTCAAGCCTCTTAAGTTTAATAAAAAACAAAATGTCGATAACCTCTGGGCCGATCATTAATAAACCTTTAGAACGTCGACAGCATAAACAACTACCTAAGAGAAGGATATAAACTAAAATGGTGGACAGCGATAAGGAATATAAAGTCGAAAAAGCGAATATAACAGCGTAGGTATATTAAAAGGAAAAGTTTAAGGGAAAACTTACACTTTAACTACGTGAGGAAGGCATTAATAATATATTAGGTAAGCTCTTCAAGTAAAGTAACTAAGTAGAAATTGACGGCTCTTTAATATGAGGGGTTATATAATTTATACCGTTAACGTAACTTAAAAGCTATAACGTCATTATTTTTAAGTACAGGATCATTTACGAGGTTCAAGGCAAGATTACGGACCGGTCATACAAAAAGTTACGGTCAATCGTTCAAAGATATGATCAAGAAGGTAAGTATTGAATTTTTACCTAATCGCCTATAGTTTCAAAAATCATTTAATGTTTAATCGTTATTATTATGACTATTTTGCCTATTTGCGCAATAAGTCCATTTATAGTTAATTGCTGTAATATCATGTAAATGTATACGTAATCTATCACTGAAATTCAACGTATTTCTTTACCAAAGTTTCAAAAAAAAAAAAAAAAAAAAAAAAAAAAAAAAAAAAACTAAGGTATAGATTTTCGGATAATACGGTAATAAGTTGTATTAAGCCTTCTTACGGACTGGACGAGGTAGGTGTATATTGATTCCTAACATACCAGACGCACATTAAAAACAAAATCTATATAAAAACTTTAACTTTTAACCAATTCCTATTAATTATCAAAAACAAAGACTTTGATATCGTAGGTACATAAATAAACGATACCTTTTGTTCAACGATATTAGGTTTATAGCGGCGAAATAATGTGTTATCGAAAATTTAAGCTTCTAAAAGTATAAACTAATCGAAACGTTAGCTAAAAGTATATAACTTTACTTTAACGAATCGTTACATCATAGTATTAAGATTAAGAATGTGACTAATATTAGCCTCCGTTAAAAGGGGTAAATCATAAGTAAAACGATTATCAATAAAACAGACGAAGTAAGATTATAAAGATATTAAAAGAAAAGGGCCCATATAGGAGATATCATTAAGTTAAATTTAAAAAAAATATTATAAGACCTTTTTATAACGATATAGGCGTAAGACCTTAAGGACGAAGATTTTAACAAGTAAAATAAACGTATTTGATGTTACAGGCTAGTTCGTGGCTAGTATTTACCAGGGATCCAACCCTGGTAGTTATACTTGATCCTGCAATGCTCTAGAGTAGGGAGAGAGCCGCTTGAGGACATGTTACATGACTGGAGAAAGGGCTGTACCATTTTAGTTTCATAGCCACTCCCTAACAAGGACTTCTCCTTCTTTTTCTTGTTTATTACGGTATATAGACAAAATCCGACCACCTTAAGCGATAGCTTCGGCCACGATCCCTTTACATATAAACCTTGATCCTTTGCCCAACCGTGTTCTAACTTCTTTTTAGAGGCTATAACCTAAGGTTATATTTTTATCCTCTGACCTTCCCAACTTAGACTTTGAAACCTTAAAACAATTCCTTAACTTAAGCGTTAGGAAATAGCTTTAAAACGCCTTAGAGATTTAATACGATTACTTTACGACTTAATATAAACGTTTTACGACGCGTTACATATAAAATTTATCCAGCGAAATTAAGTTATTTGAAAGTACGTTTTATATTTAAAATAACGAAATAGTAATATATTCAATTATTTAACGAATATAATCCAATAATTGAAAGTTGCCGACATGTTTACGTTTTTAAGTTAACTTGCCTCTTAAAATGTTCCCCCTACGTATATTATAAACGATGTATTTACTATACCATTTCCTATCAGGAAGCGCGTTAAATTTTTAAATAACGAAGACTCTTTTCATTTCAATTGTAATACTAACGCTTTTTTCAACAGGAGTTACCGACATAAACGTAAATTACCTAATTAATTGGTTAAGTTTTTCAATATTAAGTTACAATTTTCGATATTAAAGGTTACGTTAAAACCGAAAATTTATTGGTATAAAGAAAACCCCCTTTTACTTTTTTTTCAATAACTCAAAGGCCTCGCGAAAACTTTACAAAAAGTTACTATATCCGCGAATACAACAGCGGTATTAGCAACCTCGACACCTTTATAACTATATTTTGCGTTTATTATTACGACCCTAATACGGCTAAAGTAATTTTCACAAAGATTATAAATATAAAGCAAAGAGTTCGTAAACGATTTTACGTTTTTTTCAACGTTTGAAGGGCCTCATTTACGGAAATCGGTGATATAGCTTGGAAATTCGCTGTTGAACTCGTTATTTTAAAGGGAGTTATTAATAATATACTTACCAATACATGGTTTCCCTTCGATATATCAACGAATTACAATAAATGGGTCGCCCGCGTTTAACTTATAGATGGGCGCCTTTAAAATTTCTGTACTCGTTACGCCGATATTAATATTGTCGTTACCGGAGGCGCCTTTCGCGGTAGAAATAACGGCGGTAATACGCCTGTTCGAAATATTTCAGGCGATATTATTATAATTAGTGTAAACGCCTTTCGAATCGTTTCCAAACGGCGCGTCGTTTAAGTTAATTACGCGTAACATTTCCGCCGTAAGAACCTCGGGTTATACTTACGTTACGAGAGTGACGGTTACCGGATTCATACCTATTTATAAAACCCGGAGTAACGCTCGAACGGTTTCAACAAAAAAATCGTTATAAAAATCTATTTTACCTCGGCCGAAAACCTTATCGATTTCGAAAAGGAAAAGGCGTAACTTTTATATATAATAGCGTATAAAAGTTGGTAAAACTTTAATTTATTTTGACGGTATCACCTTAATTTTTAAATATCTTTTTATTTATAATAAATTTACTTTATGATTTTATTCGTTTTATCAAAGTTTTAATAAATATCGATTATAAATAATATAATACCGCGAGTAAATAACTAACTAATCGTTTAAAATTACCGCGCTTTTTTATTCCCCTACGATAATTTGGAGAAGTTACGTTTTACATGTCTGGTTTTTGCTTAAAACGTATTTCCTTTGTTACCTTTGTAAACGTTGACTTTAATTAATACCGTTACCAGATATAAACTTACGTCGTTGTTTTTGATTATACGACGTTATTTTGGGTAAACTTTAAATAAAATACAAATGAATTACCTACGAAGTCGAAAAATATATATTACTTTTAAGACGAATCGGAATTTACCGTATTTTAAAACGAAGGTTTACGCCCATCTAAAAAGTATCGAAAAAGGTTAACGTCGTTATATTCCACTTCATTCTACGATAATCGTATAGGTATCCAACCGTTACCATGCAACTCGTCGCCGTCTCCTTCGAAAATATTAATAAAACACTTACTTCGAAATTACTTATTTTCGTTTACGATAAACTTTGTACTTATTTTAAGGAATTCGTACCCTTATTCGACAAAGCCCTTGGCAACAAGCTACCTCTATACCGCTTTCAAGCGAATTACGAAATTCTTCTTTATATTAATAACTGAAACTAACCTTTAAATATACCATAAGACATTTTATATGATATATCGCGTAAAACGCTCCTTGTATTATATAAGACATTAAACGAAATATTCAATTAAGGTTATATTTACATAAGTAGTTTCTTAGCAAACGCTTTAGTCATTTTCTTTCAAAAACCCGAAAAAGGATTACAATTTTTTATTGATTTTCGTTAGCTTAATACTATTAAGAAGGCAAATCGTTATCCTCTCCTTTTAATAAAAAAAAAACGATTACAAATTTTTCGTAAGTTAAATAGTTTATGAGGTTATATATTAAAGTTTCTTTTCTCAAACTTTGTATTAAGCAGGGAAATAAATTAAAAACTTTATTTCGTATACGTTTCAGACCTTTTAAGTAACTTATTACTCCTTTGGGTCTTTTTTAACGCCCCTTATATCTTTCAACGGTATATTAATATTTTTTCACGTCTTTTCCTCGATATTGTTTATTCGTTTACCTCGAAGATATATTCATTGACTTTAATGATACTTTCGATAATTATATCGCTAAAATGAAATAAGTCCTTAACGTATTGAACGCTGTGAAATTTAACCTCAATATTTCTTAATACGAGTTCGGTATTTAAAAAACCAAGTACCAGGTATTTGGTATCGAAGCCAGAGTCGACGTCCATATAAACTCAAAAAAGCTACGCGTTATCCAGGAATAGGCGGCTTTTACGACGGTTTTGGAAATACGGGGTTTTTTGAAAATTATAAATTTTTATCGTTTTTTCATTCGTAAATATTCCACGATTATAGAATTATTATTAAAACTAACTTGTAGGGGGACTTTATTTCGTTAAGTGTTTGAAAAATGAATCACTTTCGAACGGTTTGAATTTAACTTTTTTTCCGAATCCATATTTGTTTAATAGAATCCCGACCGTGATACCTTTCTTGAAGTTGATTATTTTTGTTAGGCTTTAAAAGACTAACTTTTTTAGCGCGACAACTACAGAAACCGACGTCTAATGACGTATTACTCCCGTCGCTTGTTTCTCGCCAAATATAACCACGAAATGTTCGATAAGAAGTTACTTGAGATTATAAGTTGTTTGAAAATAAAGAACGTGAAGCTCCAAGATACAGTGCATCCGTTTATTATTTTAACGGAATATAAAAACTTAAAATACTTTACAATAATACTGCGGCTTTTCGAACGAAAAATTCGTTCATTTGAACATTTTGGTAATTTCGCTTTCGATTAGTATATAATAAAGTAACGAACCACATACGACCCAATACATTATTACAAAGAAATCAAGATATTCTTAAGGGCTTTTCGAATTTATGTTATTTAAGTCGAAGCCTTTAATTATTACGCCTCAAATAATTTACTTTTAAGCCGCTTTTATATACATACGTTTTCTAGTTAACCGTTGTCGACGAATTATTTTTAAAAAGCTATAAACCTTTTATTAATATCGACTTTTAAAGTTTTTAAAATACCGTTATTATACGTGATATTACTTACCCTCAACTAATACATACAATACGTATTAACGACCGATACTATCAATAAATATCTGTACTAACGACGACCGTACATTAAAGGTTTTAATTTCGAAATACCGGGTAAATGACAATAAAGTTTTAAGGTTTCGTGACCGTATTCATGTACCTAGTTACAAGCCGTTTATTATCACGTTAATTTAAACTACCTACGATTTGCTCCTTATCGGCTACCTAAGTCGCGATGTTATTATCGTTATATTTTTTAAAACTGATTTTTAGCTAGGCTTATATCATACGGTCCGCCACTTTCATCATATCTACGACGTTTATAACCATATAACCTATGAGAGACACCGTCGAAATTGGCTTCTCAAACCCCTTTCGGTTTTCAAGCGGCTTAAAAATAAACTTTCTATCGACTTTATAGTTAATTTACCTTAGAAATACGAAGGCAACCGATATTATTTTATAGTTGTTATAGATTACTTAAGTAAAACTATTAGTCTTAAGGTTATAATCACTATAAACGTTAAGGCTTATACGGAACGGTTTTTCAGTTGTTATTAGCAGTTTAATGGTTTTTCGCGTACGTTTATTAACGACTGTGGTTCGAATTAGACCAATAGGTTTTAAAAACAACTTTCAAATTTAATTAAGTAAAGTAACGCCTCAATACCTCCTGTTACCCGCAACTAACGATGTAATCGAATGCGTAAATGAAAAGATCCTTACTCATTTACGTTTATTCGTCGTTTACATATAATTAGACTAAAGTTATTTATTACCCGGTTATTAATTAGTACTAAATAATAAGAATACGACGATTATTTTTATTTACTCTTTTTTATAACCTATAATTATTACATTTATTTTCTTTGACCGGTATAATGTTTTCTTGTTCCGAAGACGATATTACAAGTAAACGCTAAAAAAATTATTTAACGGATTTGTAAAATTACAAAATTTGTACAAACCGTAATAACAGTTTATGTAATAACGTATAGAAAAGCCGCTAATGAACAGTATCCCACCTTGAAACGTTTTCCAATAGGCGACGACATTTAACTTTTCCTCAAAAACTATAAAAAAAAATATCTAAAAAGTTAAATTAGCTTTATAATATGTACCAAGTAACGCATGTAATCGAATTTCACGTTATTGAACTTAAAGTATTAAATAGGAAATATTTTTCATTTTATGCAAATTAATTTGTCCGATCCGCTTCGGATTCGTTGTTAAATTAACAAACCCGAAACTTTCAATCGTAAGGTATAATTATTAAAAACGATGATGGTGAAACGAAACCGAAATACTAAGTCGAAAATATATTACAGGCCCGTAATATACCCTAAGTCAAACGTATCCGACTTCATAACTAGTTAAAACGGTAAGTTTTTATTCAATAAATTGATTATATATACCTAACGTAAAAGTCGTTTTTAAACTTCTTTAATATCATGGTACTCGATATCTTCGAATCGCGCTACAAACTAGCTAAATATAATGATAAGCCTTTACATCTAGCCCGCAAGCGGGTATAATTTTACACTTTACTTTACCAAATAGCGCGACGTATAAGCCGCTAATAAACGGATATTAAATAAACGTATTAATATTGATAAAGGTAAAAAGCAAACTATCATTACCGGGCTCTTACTTACTTAAATATATCCTTGAAGTCTTAATCCGAATCCTTACCTAAAATTTTCTTATAAATTTTAATAAGTTGGCTTAATTTAGCATTTATATGACTCAACTTACCATTAACACACTCTGAAACCTTAATGAATTTCTGTATTACTTTTAATAACGTTCACTAGCTATTCGTTAGCCGTGCCCCCTACGTTTATACCTGGTTATAAGAAACTTATCTAAACATTACGTTTTTCGTTTATTAATTATACTGCTCTTAGGCCTCCAGACTATATAAAAGGAATGGAGATAAACCTCCCCCGCCTCGGGTATCGACCTTACGCTACGTGGCGAGAAGGACTTTTATGTATTTTTTTAACGGCGATCACCTAAGTTTACACGCTTTTTAGCCGCTCTTTAGTACTTAGCAAGCAGCTTATGGTACGTAGACTTACCGCGGTCCTAAAAGTCGAACGTCAAATACGCCTTCGACAACTCCTCCATAGCTTTATTTATATTCGAGTTCAAATCAAACGGCGTACACGTATAATCAGAACTATGACCCGTAGATTTAACGAAACAAAGGCGATATCAAGCCTTAGCATTTAGTTATTCGTTAGTAGTTCCCTCGCGACTATTAAAACCACTTACCCCTAGTCTTTTGGCAAAACTTCCCGAGATTATACGTCATTTTATAAACGTATTCGAAACATGTTTGTTTTTGAGTTCCGTTAGGGTACATATCGATAGCTTTTATGGTAAGGAACTTTATAATCGTTAACAAGAACTGGGAAATTTCAAAACATATAACCCATATCTTTAATGGCTTCGTCTACTTCGGCGGTAAGCTAAAGATTTATCGTAACATTAATAAGTAAAAGAACTATTAAAATCGTAAAGTAAACAAATATTATACTAGTAATTGTAAATACTAACGTTATTATACGGAAAAGTTAAAGATTAAGGGAAAAAGGAAGTTTTATCTTTTGTAATTGGGATTTTATGGATTATTTATAAAAAAGAGAGGGCGTTCAAGCTCCTTTTATATAACGTTGGCTTGGTACTTTTCACACGGAACTATGTTTTTCTAAAAGGCGCGTGTACCTTCCATATACTCACGGCGCCTTACACTATAATATTTCAAAAAAAAAAAAATACGGGGGAAGAAACGACAGGGGTGTCTTTAAAGATAATGTTATAGGGTAATACCTAGCTAATATTTACTAGGAATCCAACCCTAGTAGTTTTACTTGCTCCTGCGATACTTTAAAGTAGGAAGAAGGCCGCTTAAGGACACGCTATATGACTGTGGAAAAGGCTGTACCATCTTAGCTCCATAGCCGCTCCCTAGTACGGACTTCTTCTTCTTCTTCTTCTTCATCGAGGTTTATAAACAGAATCCGACCACCTTAATCGACAGCTCCGGTCACAGTTCCTTTACATTTTGTTACAAATAAACCATATAAAAGGGGATTACTATAATCTTTGAAAATTTAACGGAAGCGAAGCTAATAATATTTACGGACAGATTATTTACTTATAATATTAATTTTATATCGTAAATAGGCTTTCTAATGATAATTGTTAACGAGGATAAGTTTAGAAGGCAATTTAAAATTATGGAAAACCTTATGTACTGGATATTTATTAAGTATAAACGCGTAATACAAAGTATATTAGCCTTGGAAGTCTACAGTATAATAGCAAACTTTAATATCAGTATAGTGACTAACGGCATATTAAGGATTATCACTAAACAGCTAGAATTATTACCGATATCTATAGTAATATGTACCAACTTCCGAAGCTTTACGAATAGCTATTAAATTTAGGTACGACTAATAAGAAATATTTAATAATAAACATAATAGCTTTAAAGAAGGCATACAAAACCTGGGAGATCGATAAGTTCCAGTGAATGAACGGTAAAAATTACCTTGCTAATGCCATAACTAAGGCTACCCTTAATAATACCCTAAAAAGGTTTCCAAATAGTAATACGCTAACTTTACGAATCGAGGGATATATGGACCACTCGGCACGTAACGTGGAGAAATAAGGTTGCCCTAACAAATTGAAATACTGCTAGGGTAATGCTGGCGACAGTGGTAATTTAAACTACTGGCAAAAGGTATATAAATAGTAGCGTACATGATTTACATAAGTCGTTAGCAAAAGATCTGTACACAGGAATTAAGGAATGGAGGCCTCGGAAAAGTAGAGTAAAAGGGTAATAAGGGGCTGTAATTGGAGCTAATTTCAATACACATTGATTGGAATTAACAGGGTCTAGCTTGTGGATTAAGGGGGGATTTTAGAGGTTGTCATCAATTAATGGCAAGCCACGCTGGCGTGCAGGCACAAAACAAAAAACCGATAGTATTGGAATAGCAGTCAAATACAGTAAAGTCAAGTTAACTTTACTTATAGTAAAGTTGATTGTATTAACTACAAAATTGGCTGCAGTTTGTTGAACTGCACTGCAAGTACAGTGTAATAGGTACCCACTTTAAAGTGGGGCACAGGCCAAAGCGTTTGGCCATACAAATTAGTATGCAGACCAGCTAGCGGTCTGCCAAACTTAGAACTTACACACACCAATCAACAATATCAACGCAGCACCAGTTACTTCGACCACAGTGATTCGAATCGACTACATTGCAACGATAAAGGCCTACCAACAAATGAAGTTATTAGAATTTGTAACATTAAAAAGAAGCAAGTTTCCACTTTCATAATAAATATGAACCAGTGTTCTTACATAAAAATGAACAAGAAGTCAGCTAACCAGTTGCCCAATTAATAAAATATAATAATTATTTTCATTTAACGTTATACTATTGTTACTTCGACCAACGGCCTTGAATCAATATCGTAGCTACAATTAAATACCTACCAACAGAAAGTAAAAAAAAAGGGCGGGGGGTGAGAGGGGGGGCTTTCTCCGCTGACTTTTACTCCACTTGATCATTTTGATCCCTCCGCGCAAGGGGAAGGACGCGAAAGATGATCCGAGAAATGAGATGTTCACAGGTGTTCTCAAGCCGCAAAACCGAGGGCTGGCTCATGTTCGTATCTCCGGGGCTCTCTTGTCCTTCTCGGCGTCCCGAGCGATCCGTATGCGGTCTTTGGCCATAAAGACCAGACAGACCAACAACCCCAGGCCAGCCAATCCTACTCCCATGTACAGGGCACCATGGTACCCCTTCAGCAAGTCCTCCTTCGTCCTGCCGCCGTTGTTCACATGCACCTCCACGGTGCCGGCGAAGCCGACGCCGAGCGAGATGGAGTAGTTGACGACGGTCGCGACCAGCGAGGCCGCAATCCCCTGGTGCTCCTTCCGGACCGTGTTGGACAGGATCAGCGTCGCGGCGGGGAAGCTCATGTCCATGCCGAAGGGGATGACCAGGATGGAGACGAAGGTCTGGGCCCAGTAGACCTGGCCGACGGGCGCGGTGGTGAAGATGAGCTGGCCGGCGAGGAAGAAGAAGAGCGCGACGGTCATGACGGTGGCGGGCCGGAACTTGCTGGAGCCGAGCATGGCGCCGGTGATGACGGACGCGAGCAAGCCTGTGACCCCGATGGGTATGAACCGTGTGGCGGTCTGCAGGGGGGCTAGGCCCCGGATGTTTTCCAGTAGCTGTACGGCGTAGAGGACCCAGATGCCGAACATGCTCCAACCGCAGGCTATGGCTGCGAGGACGAATCCCACGTCCGAGTGGAAGGCGTCGAAGGGAAGCAAGGGGCTCTTGGCGAAGCGGTACTCGATCCAGAGGAAGACGACGAACAGCGCCAGCCCGATGACGAGAGTGGTGATGACTTGGGCGGCATCCCATCCTGCAATGGGCGCTTGGTTCCAGGCGAAGTTGAAGAGGATGAGGGCAGACACACCAGCGGCGCTCCCAAGCAGGTCCAGCTCGGCCACAAAGTTTTGGCGAGTGACGCGCACCTTCATTGGCGGAGATGGCACGACGAGGAAGGTGACCAGTGCCAGAGCCGCGAGGGTGATGGCCAGCGCATAGTAAGCCCAGGGCCACCACAGCAGGCCGAAGGCAGTCCCACCCAGGCCTCCGACGATGGCACCAGTTGGTGCACTGGCGCCGAAGAAAGCGAAGGCCATGGCCTTCCTGGAGCCCTGAGGGTAGGTAGCTCCTAGCACCGCCAGAGCATTCGGGATGCATATGGCGGACCCCATGCCCTGGAAGACACGGGCGAACACGAAGAGCGTGTAGTTGGAATAGACCGCCAGACCGCAGACGACGGACCACAAAGCGAACCAGGAGAAGCCAATGATCATCATCAATCTGTAACCAAAGGCGTCGCCAAGTCTGCCCGAAAAGATGAGGAATGTGCCAGCCGTTAGGCTAAAGCCTGCCACCAGCCAGGACAGAAGGCTTGGATCCTTCACATGGAGATCCCTCCCAATCTCGTTGAGCTGCAAAAGCGTGGCACTGAATGAGGCCTCTGTGGGATGTCATCCTGTCAGTACCTACTACCGTGTCTGAATGTCTGAATGCCCGCTCACGATTGCAGAATTGTGTCATGCACACTGTTATTATGAAGAGCACCTCCTGTGGCAACGACATGGCCTCCGAGGCCCAGGCGGAGCTGTGGGACTGCTGCGGCTCGAGGCCGTTCTGGCTTTCGACATCGTCTCCCGGCTGTGTTGTTGCAGGTGCCGCACCAGGGCCTCTGGGTTCAGCATTGCTCTCGTCTTTGGATGGCGGCGAAAAGGGAGTTCGCTGCCCTGGCGTGGCTATCGCCGGAGTTCCGGTATCCACAACGTCCTTTCCGACCATGTCTGCGGTGATGGATGTGTGGAATGTGCAAAATGGGTGGAACGTCTGGAATTACGGGCTTGCAAAGTATAGCATGGAATATTCAAGAAAGCAGGTCGGTCGGTCGCAGTGGCTTCTGACAGACTGAGTCAAAATCGGGAGTGACACGGTTGTGTACGGTATGTCCCCGATTAGTATACATGCATACATACATGAGATGCCTCATGTGGCGTCTTTACTACGTAGCCGCCCCTTGTCCAGTCATATTGTTGTCTCACCCAATCAACATCGTATCTTATGAGCTTTGCTTTCCACTTCGGCGCCCACTCTCACGAGGACACACTCGCACATCACCCTCCCTCCGTAAAGTATGAGATCCGGTACAAGAAGCGTGAAAAACAAAACCGCCTCGACATGCCTTCGTCCAAGTATGCCTATGACCTCGACTTGACCGCCCGGAGCCTCGGAGGGCGATGTTATGTGGTCAGCATGACAGCCCGAGCCACTGCCACCGGTGGGAGTACGCGTAGTTGCACCCTCAGATTATTGGGCAGCTGGTGCTGACAATTTCATGCTGCTGGTAAAGTCAGCCGCGAGAATCAGACGACAGGCGAGTCGGTCATGGAGACCTTCGATATCAACGTTGAGGGCAATCTCTATCTAAGGAGCAAGGTTATGATATAAAAACCATTACTGTTGGGACAAGAGTCAATTGCAGTGGCTGCAAGTCCATGGTGAAGTGACCAATGAAACATAGGTCATGGCTTTGTTTTGGGTACGCAACGCACGGGCCACGGGTCGGACAGGGGTCCCTCAACGACACCCTACAGGGTTTGACGGCACACGCAAACGCACCGCGTTCCACCTTCGTCTGTCTACAGGCTACATTTTTGCACAAATGCTTTACGGGGTTCCCCTTATAAGGGCCCTTATAAGAGACCATACAGTCGTATCCCCGGCGCAAACAGGCGCTGGGCAGGGACAGATCAAGACGCATTTCACGGCCCGACTAGGGCTGCAGTTGACATACCTACGGGTCTCTCAACTACAGGGCACCCTAAGGTCTTGATTGGAGGAATGACTCAGGGGCCCAGACGCCTGCCCAAGACCTGGTTCCAAGGACCCCGAGTTGCGATTTCTACCGCCGGTATCTACAGGTCTGTTTCGTAGTAGCAAGTGCCACGTGAGATAGAGGGCGCTGCCCGGTGATAGTCATTTTTTTTTTTAAAAAAAAAAACATAGGTCACGGGCCGAGCTTTGGCTCATACTAATTAAGATGCAAGCTGATTCACAAGTTAACCAAACATAGATTTTAAACTCTCCACTTAACTCTATAATACCACCTGTTACTTCGATATAACATGAATTAGTAACCGTTACAACGTTCAAAGGCTTACCAACACTAATTAATATTTAACGGTAACTTGGGTATAAATAAGCTAAATAGGGAAAAAAAACTACTTGCTGGTTTTACTTTACAATTAGGTAAAGTAAAGGGAAGACTATTACGAAAAACCCTTTAAAACTAGGTCGGTTTCTACAGTAAATAATGAGAAGGATTTCTAAATTGCAGCGGTTTTTCAGACATTTTAAAAGTGGCGATGATATTCTCATTTAACACTATTAAAATGTGTTTATTAAATCATGTTTAATTTTTTTTTTAAAAAAAACGTGAAAATTGACCGCTTAAACCTTCAAAAATTCAAATACAACATCAAAATCCCAAATTCCACTGGCAAACAAGTCAAAATCATTATTACACGAAATCAAACAAACACTTCATAAGAAATCATGAAATTGTAATAAATTTACAAGTTACAAAGAATAATGAAATTAAGACAAAACCTGTGTGAAATAACCAAGAACATCAGTATTAAAGGTATTGAAACGCTAAAATCCCTGATTTCTAGGGAATATTATATATATCTCTAAATAAAAAATATTGATTTCAGTTTCACCGAAAAACATCTAACGAATTACGTTAATCAATTTGTTTTTGACTTAAACCATAAAGGAACGAATGATAATATTAAAACTTTTCAACATTGGAAAGTATACTTTAGCAATCAAATATTGATATATACATAAGAAGCCTAATGACAGTTACGTTTAATTTAAAGGCAAACTTTTTCAAACGAGAAATTTTATCCTATAAATGATATTAGCCCAGTAACTACACTCTTTAAACATGCTAATAAGAAAATTTGTCCTTGAAACCCTTGAATTCTCTAATATAAAGGAAAAAGCGTTACTAGCGATAATTAACACACTTAAACGCGATTCAAAAACCAATCACATAACCTATAAATAAGTTAATTTCCTAACCCCTTTACTTACGGAAATAGGGGGTTTCTTGTAAACAATAGAGAGGAACCTATTTATCAAATACATAAGTTAATTTCAAAGTTGGACAACCTCAAATATATATTTTGAAGAAGGTAAGTATACGAGGTCAACGTGACCAACGCGTCTCGAGATAATAATGTTAGTATGGTTAACGCTTTATGAAAGATTATAATAGTCCTTAAAATTATGATAACAATAAAAGTGTGAAAGCACAGGATATAACCGAGTAAAACCTTCGAAACCTAAAAAAATATCATCACGCTAAACAATAATAAAGAAGGATACATTGATATACAATAGCTTATCATAAATCCGATTACAGGGTTTATCTATCGCGTTGAACTATACGGGATTATCTTCATTACCGAGATTTAAAAATATTAATCTCTGTTAACGGCATTCATAATAATATTTTTTAGGATTTTCAGCGTAATTCATTATAGAATGTTGCTAGGGATTTATCGTTATAACGTAGTGGATTCGAATTGGTCGAAATTACTGGTGCTGCATTGAAAGCGGTTGATGTATTGTTCTAGGCTTGACAGACCGCTAGCTGGTCTACATAGCAATTTGTATAACCAATTTCTTGGCTCGTGCCGTAGTCTGAAGTTGGCGCATAGTGTACTTAACTTGTAGCCAATACATGAAACCCATAAAATAATACACTTAACTCGCAGTCACTATAGTCAACTTTACTACAAGTAATTTTAATTTACTACACTGTAATTACTATTATTACAATACTTAAGGCTTTTTATTTTTATGTGCGCACGTTTATATAGTCCACCAATTTTTTTCGGTTATCACTATATTTACACCTTTACTAACTAACTAAACCCTTACCAATTCCACAGCCAAATAAACTCCAATTTCCTTCATTTACCCCACGGATCCAAGTTTCGACTTTATTAATCCCCATAAATAATGTTTCTGCCACCAATTTATATAAAAATCTAACTTAACCATGCTAATCAAATAAGTTGCTAGCCTTAATTCCCTGACAGTCATCTGATTTTCCAGGATATCCCTATTCGCAAACACGTAACTTAACTTTAATAGGTGGCTTGTTAATGTAGCCCTCGATACGTATAACCAGCCTATTACTATCCATAAACCTTTAAAAGGCTATATTTAGCGACTTATTCATTATAAAATGAACGGTATTATCTTGATCGTTAATCAATCTGATTTTTTCAATATTCTTATTTTTATAGGTTTTGCAGAATTCTCTTAAATTACATATTGAGCCTTTTTCGCTAGTATTTCCAAACTTTTTAAAAAAATTAAACAGGCTTCTTGAATCGGTATAAATTATCACTATAATAAAACGAATCCCTTAGTACATAGTGACAACATTGGATATTTCTAATAATAATATACCTACATAGAAACCGACTATTATGCTACAAATCTCTGAAATGAACACGTTTCGTATAATCCTCTTATATTTCATAGAGGTTTCATGGATCAAGCTTCCAATGATACTGTATTATTCTTCTCGTTGGTTTTTATTAACAAGTGTTATTAAAAAGCTGATTAATAATAACAAGTTGATATTGCTCACAAAAAAGCTGTTTGTACCAATTATCAATTAAGCTCTCGATAAATCGATTCAAATCGTATTAATTTCTCGGTTAAGGTTTCATATTTGCTATTTCAACCTATTATTTAACTGGTCCATGTTTTCGTCTTTTAGTATTTGTACTTGTGCCGCAATCGATAGGTTGTAAATGGCTTCTGGTTAACATATAGTGACGATGTAGTTGTTACGGTCGCATTGTTTCAAGTATCATTAAGCCTTAATTACGTTAGTTTTATTTATGAAAGCTAAATTAGCATCCTAGATATTTTGGCTTAAATTAAGGTGGGTATTGATAATAGGTATACGGATTAACGATCCGTTAAAATCAAATAAATTGTTTTTCGTCAAAGTTGAAGCGAGCCTATAGTTTTAGTACTTTGAATTCTTGATCTCGTGTAATTACTTTGCCATAAAATTAGCAGTTTTAATGAAAGAGGTATCGAAAATTTATATACCTATTAAATCTAAGTTTTTAGTTTACGTTACTAATGAATACGGATCGTAAATTTAAAACTTTATATTTAACTTTGACTTAAAATGAGATTAATAGGTTACAAATCAATAAAAGACTACTTTCATAAATTCGTATAATAGAGTAATATATTATATTACCGTTCTTTATGAGTATTTGCTACTTAATTCCTATATTAATTTCAATAGGACAATTATCTGTAAATTGATCGTTCATTATATATATGTTTACCTTATATTACGTTTACTCAACGTAAATTTTATTTTAATCATAGAAAGAATAAATTACTATGAAAACTATTTTTAAGCATTGAATGATTTTTCAGATCGTTATCGAGTACATGAGGATGTAGGATTTTCTCTTGTTAATGTATCCCTAAGCAATTAGATGTGATTTTTCGTACCTCCACCCCATTATTTTTCCTTTAATTTCGTATATGATCCTCGACTTAAAAATCGTAATATTTGGATTCTAAAGGTTAAAGTCATTTTTGGATACAAATTATACGACTAATTGAATTAGAAGTCCGTTAATCTAAATCTTATCTCTTTCCTTAAAGGGTTTGCCGAAGGTTTTGATAATGCCTTATACCTGAAATTTTATAATCAAGTCCTAATCGTTTTTCTCTTTTCTACTAACGTAAACAATATTGTAGATCCACTACATTATATATTACTTGTTCTAAACATTTCTTATTTTTCCTTATCATTTGCAGCGTTGGCATTTTATTAGTTTGTTGATAACTGGATGAGAAATATTGTATTGGATTATTAGCTTAACTTTAAAATTTCATTTTTATCGTTAGTCGATTTAATCTAGTGTTTGACCTGGATTATGCGAAACTTCGCGAAGCAGTTAATAGTTTAATAACTACTACAGGATTAGTTATATTAAATATTTTATATATGTTATCCTATTTTCTTGGATCCTACTATATGAGAACTTTACTCCTTAACAGAAAAGCAAACACGTCTGCTATCATATAGACGTTTTCAATTTTAAACGAATTATTTACTTAATGTTGTGTTGATTCTTTCTGTAGTTCCCTTAGTATTTTTCCGTATTTTATAATTCTATTTTACGTATTTGCAGATGGCGGTGATTTTGTCGCTATACATAGGAACGCTTTAAAAAACAACGATTTTTATATTAAGCTATTAAGACCTACAATATTATTTAGGCCTTTAAATGCTATCTCAAGTAGTTTTTCCTCATTTGTTAAGTTTCAAATTTTCGCTATAAGAACATTATACGCTTTATAAAGTATTGCGTGTACTTTATCTACCTTCACAATACTTTAATAAGCCTCAATAGGTATATATTTACACTGGATTCCCATTTTATTAGCGTTTATCTAAAATTCCGCCATCGTGAAGTTGGTGTCGGTATCATAGATAACAACGTTAGATAGGCCTAAATACGTGTTAACTCATAGTATTTCTAGTGTTCTCTACGTATTTTTTTCGCTGACAGGGATTTTAAAAATTTGGATTTATTAAAAGAGTTTACGAAGTTCATAACGTAAATAATAAACGTGTTATATAATTATATTACATTAATGAAAATTTCATAATTAAAGTTTTTTGTTTGAATAGTACTACATACAGTGCAGTAAGTTAACTTCACCTACAGTATAGTTGACTGTACTGTAAGTTAAGTGTATTGTTTGTAAACTTAGCGAATTTGGGTAAGTCGAGTTCAGTACGCTGCACTTTATACTAAGGCATGTGCTAAGCAATTGGCCATACAAATTACTCTGCAGACTGGTTAGCGGTCTGCCAAGCCCAAAACAGTTCGTCCATCAATTGACCAATGAAATAATACTATTAATTCGACCACTATTCGAATCGAAAGCGTTACAAAGTTTAAAGTCCTATTAAGTAAGTCCAACCAACACTAATTAGTGATTATTGGGTTAAATACAGATTAATTAAGTAAAAGAAGAAGCTACTTTCCAGTTACATTTTACGGCTACAAAGACCAAAGTAGAGGAAAGATTCTTATGAAAGGCCTCCATTAGTACTGCGCCAGTCCATAAAGTTAGTAAAACAAAGATTTTCAGGTTGCGTTAGTCCACAATGGTAATTTGGAAGTAGGCGAAGGTATCGCTATTTGAAAACACTAAGAAATTTGTATTAACCCTTCTTGAAGATGTTGAAATTAACTATTCGAAGTCTTAAACTTCGGCAAGTTGGCAAATAGATAAGTCAGTAATATTACGGGTGTTATTATCGTAAAAAGAACGATTAAGTCTATATTCCAAACAACTTACATCAATAAACGACTCTTGACCTTACCTTTCATACTAAACCTTTGTCCCTACTTTACTATTTTCATTTCCTCACGCCAATTTAATCTTTAATTTCGCTACTTTAAGAGAAAACACCAAAAATCGCCAAGTCGCGCCAAAACATCCACGTCGCGCGACCTTACGCCAAGTTACCAAGTCACCAAGTCGCCAAATCGCCAAATTTCTACGTGACTTTACGCCAAAACACCAGGTTCCTATGCCCAAAATTACTAAGTACCTTGCCATACATGTATACAAAGTCCTCTTCAGGCCAAAACGTCAAGATGTTTACCGCCAGCGCTTACTTTAAAGTCATTTCCAACCCTATAACGAAAAAAGTAATAAAGGCGCTCGGAGCTGCCTTTAACAAACACTACAATAGTGACCTTTGGAGGGAATATTTTAACGAAAACTTGATTTAAAAGAACTAGTAACCTTTGTTAGCTACTACATCATTGAATAGAACGGCGGTGAAAAACTTAACTGTGGCGCCTGCACCTTTCGAAACTTCTGTTACGTTTTGGACGAATAGAATATTAACATATGAGAAAAGGTTTCAAAAGGTATTAATTTAAGGTTGAAAGCTAAACTTAAACGCTAAGGGATCTACGTATTCGAAAAGAGCTTTACCAAGCTGGCGAAAACTCTTTTTAAGGTAACTCAATTTGAAACAAAAACTTCCCTTAAGATTCACGACCTAAGGGAAAGAGTGTTAACGAGCCTTAACTCTACTATACGCGATTTAGAAGACCTTTCATTAACCTTTAGCTAATTTAAGCCCTTTTACGCGTTAAAAATAAGAAGCCTGTTAACCTATTTGGTAACCTAACACCTCTACGTAACAGCGCGAAATACGCCTTTAGCAGTGGTAAAACGCGTAAAGCAAAGGCCGCCAACGCGACCAAATGTATTGACGTTGGCGCTTTGTACCAGTCAATTAAGCAGGATCTTCATGTCTCCCAAAACCTTTAAGTACCCATCGCTTCCCAGCAATTTAATCGATAATCTCCTTAAAAACCTTCTTATTCTAGATTTTCCTATATACGAAAGCCTACTATAGATCTTACCACAAGATTTTACCCCTCGGGCCAAGCGACTGGCAATTACCCTTAACACCGTATCTCGAAATCTCTAAGGTTTAAATTTCCAGGAAACACCATTCAAAACTGGAATAACTATCGCGCCTTACTCCCAAAATCTATCAAAATAGTTAATATTAACTACAAGTTACTTACGGATTTCGCGAAGATTTAGAACAATGAAAATAAGTATAACGAAAAGCTTTACAACCTCCTCAAAATCAAGATAATTCCCTTCCCAAATATTTGCAAATGAATAGAGGTTCCGTTTTTAGGTTTTCACTCACAATTTCCAGAAGTCCTTATAAGGTACGCTAAGGATTATTACCTAACCTTCCTCATTAAAGCTACCACATTCCGCGAAATCTACGATAACATAAAAATCCACTTCGAATACTATGTTTACCTCTTTTAATACTATACAGACTAGGTCAATACGCAGAGGATTACAATAATGATGGGGAAAAAAAGAGGAAACACAAATAAATATCTTTAATCAGATACTTAATAAGCTGATACTAGGTTAAAAAATAATGTGGAAAGCCCACGCTAGCGAAACCACACTTCGCGAACAGGTACGGGCAGTAGTTACGGGTGTTAATTAGTTCTAATACGCCTTATAAAGCCTCAATGCCACTTGCAAAGACTTTTTTAACCAGTTACGTTTCTCGCTTGCCACTATAATAACGCGTATACCAAACTCGCTGAGTACATACCCCTAAGCTGGCAATTTCCCTAACGTGAATAAAGAAAACTTTACGATAATTAATTACGTCGTCTACAAGCATGGTTACAGGCACCTATAACGTCTAAGGTTTGACCTACCGGTTAAAAACTGGAGGTAACAGTTATTTCAACGCTAATAAGGCCAAAATTTAAGCGGATCAGTTAACCGCAAATACTATCATCATATTAATAGTAAGAAATGTTAAATTTATAACAAGTTTAACTGTTGGTTAACTCGGTACCCCCCTGCCGAAAGCAACAACAAGAAGGCAGTATATCATGTCTAATACCCTATTGCTTTTAAATAGGATTATTTAGATGAAATTGCAGACTTTCAGAGCAATTAGTTAATTGACAGCGTTAATGCCGCTAAACAGATTAAGTAACACGAAAATACTACTCCTAATACGACTCAATAACTAGCCAACCACACATTTTTATACCGTTTAGATAATGGAAACCCCTACCTTTACCTTAATTAAGTCACTGGCCCTTTATACACCCTTAATTTTCGAGATCGTCACACGAAACACACGTTTCAAAGTATTATGTTAAATATAAGGGCAATGAAGTACTTAAAAGGAGTCTATTCGTAATACGTAGCATTACAGAAGGAAAATACAATAACTACTGAGATGAATTGTTACGATGTTAACAAGGTCAAAATTGACTTTAAATCACGGGAATAACCATTGTTACTAAGTATAACGGTAGTTTAAACTATTTCAAGAGAAATTACGTTTCATATATTTAAATTATCTACCTCTTTTTTACTTTACTCAAAGGATATCAAGATCTTCGACGTTAAAGTTGATGCTAACGTAGACGAATTAGTTAATAAAGGCCAAAGATTTCCCCTTGTTTTTTAATAGAGCCATTATTGGTAGGCCTTTATCGTTGCAACGTAGTCAATTTGAATCATTGTGGTCGAAGTAACTGGTGCTGCGTTGATATTGTTGATTGGGTGTGTAATTTCTAAGTTTGGCAGACCGCTAGCCGGTCTACACACTAATTTGTATAGCCAAACGCTTTTTCCTGTGCCCCACTTTAAAGTGGGCACCTACTACACTGCATTTGCTATACAGTCTCATAAACTGTAGTCAGTTTGCAATACGTACAATCAACTTTACTACAAGTAAATTTCATTTGATCATACTATATTTGACTTTTATTCCAATACTAGCAGCTTTTTATTTTATTCCTGTACGTCAGAATCGCCTGCCATCAATTGGTGGCAGCTTTTCAAATCCCTCCTCAATTCGTAAGCTCACAACAAGCCAGACCCGTGTTAATTCCGATTAATCTATACTGAAATAAACCTTAATTACGGCTCCTTATAGCCTTTTTTTTCCACACCTCCAAGGACTTCGTTCCTTAATTCCCATACAAATATCTTTTGCTATGAAATTATGCAAATTAGGTACGACACCAATTATGTACCTTTTGCCAGTAGTTTAAATTACTACCATCGCTACTATTACCCCGGCGGACTCTTAGTTTGCCAGGGCAACCCTATTCGTTCACGTCACATGCCAAACAATCCACGTATCTCTCAATTCGTATAGTTAACGTATTACTGTCCATAAACCTTTTTAAGACACTATTCGGGGTGGCCTTAGTTATAGCATTAGCAGGGTTATCTTTTCCGTTAATCCACCGAAACTTATCGATTTTCTAGTTTTCGTATATTTTCCCCAAACCTATTATGTTTATCATTCAACATCTTTTATTTGTCGTGACTAACTTTAATAAGTATTCGTAAAGATTTCTAAAGTCGGTATAAACGACTACAAGTATCGGTAGTAGCTCCAGTTATTTAATAATGATAATTTATATGCCGTTAGTTATCATACCGATATCAAAGCTTGTAATTATACTGTAGACTTTCGAGGCGAATACACTTCGGGTTACGCGTTTAAACTTAACAGATATTTAATATACGAGGTTGACGGTAATTATGAATTACTTCTAAGACTTATTCTTGTTAACGAATATTGTTAGAAAATTCATTTACAATATAAGATTAATATTGTTTATAAATAACTTGTTTGAAAAAATAATTAACTTTGCTTTGTCAAATCTTTAAAAACCTTATTAATTCCTCGTTTTATACCATCTAATTGTTACTAAATCCACTTTTTAAACCTATTGAAGTCTTCATTTCATCATTCTTATACCTATATCATAATAAAAAGGTTGTATAATACTTTTGGTTAACAAAGAATGACAATATAGGCCGCATGAGCCCTTTTCTCCAAATATCCTAATAATTTTTACCTGTTGGTTTCATGAATAATCGTTTAACTTACAGCTTACTCTTTTCAATATAGGCTAATATAAGAGCCTTATTTAGCTTTAACACTATTGATATAGAGTAACGATTTATCAAAGTTAAGTTATATACTTTTAGCCAACGTTTCGATCGGCTTACATTTTCAAAAGCATAACTTTTCAACAATACACTATTTCGCCGTTACAAATACAACATAACCGAGAAAAAGGGTATCGTTCGTTTATATACCTACGATACTAAAGTCTTTTCCCATTATAATTAATAAGCACGAGTTAAAAGTCAAAATCTTTATACCGAGTTTATTTCTAAAGTATGACTGGTATGTTAGAAGCTAGTGAACGCCTACCTTGACTAATTCGTATACAGGTTTAATATAATGTATCATTATAATAATTTGAAACATGTCACTTAGTTCTTTTAAAAGTTCCAGTGGTAAAATCCGTTAAAAATCGGTAATAGACTACGTATACACTGACATAATGTCCCAGCTATTAAGTGTAAATTAACCTTTTACACCAGTAATTTAGCTAATAGAAATAATGATGATATCATACTAACTATTTTTTTAGATTGTAAACGATTAAGTAAAGATACAGTTCTTACCTTTAATCCTATATCCTGAAACGATTAGCCGTAACTTTTCGTAAGGCCAATTTATGATTTTACCTTTAACCTTGCAATTGAGTTTCGACTGAAAAATTAATAACGTTTTAACCTTTAAATTACGTTAACGGTATAAATTGTACAACCCCGCGTAATAAAAAGCCGTTAATTTCTACTTCATTACAGTTCTTAGAAGATTTGTTTAATATATTGATAATTCCTTCGACACGTAGCCTAAATGATAGTTTTCTGTTCAACTTTTTCTTTCAAAATACTCACGCCATTGTATACTCTTTTTAAGGTTTATAGTCCCTATCGCCGTCCTTTTCTTTAGTATATATCCTTCTTTTAAGTAGTAGTCCACGCTGTCGACATTCTATTAGCTTATTGATTTTCGGCTTTGAAGGGTTATATTAGTTCATTCACTTAATTTAAAGGTTACCGGCGTTAAGGTTTTCATTAAATTTAAGAAAACCGAAGGGTTTTCGGTATGACTTAACCTATCTAACTTGGAAAGTCATGGGGCTATTAACAGTTTTAACCATTACGTTTAAATTTTTTATATTTCAATTCTTATTCGGACTATCCCATTTTCCTGGCTCGCGCTACGTAAGTACTTTACTTTAAACAGGAAGTAAAAACACGTTCATTGTTAAAGGTATATTTTTGATATTAATGGTATTATTAACACAATAACGTGCCGATTTCTTCCCTATCTCTTTGAAAATCTTTTTATATATAATAACACGTTTTTTAGTATTTAAAGAAGGTGGCAACTAAGCTGTTTTATGTAGGTAAGCCCTAAATTCCAAGAAAGTTAATATAAATTTGTTAGGACCCATGGTATAATTAAAACCTTTAACCGTTATATAAAGCCCATTTTTTCAACTTGTAAAGCTTCTGATTTCCATTATAAAGATATCGTAAGCCTTTAATAAAAAGGTGTATACCCTTTTAACCTTACCAATACAATAATAACTTTGGACGAAAACCTATTTATATTAAATCCCTATTAATTTTATATGAGTTGAAAATTTTATTGTAATAAAGTTGGTATTGGCGTCGTAAATTAACGCATTTCATAACCTAAAGTACGTTTCAATCTATAAAGTACATAATACTTCATATATTCCTTTTACCGTAATAGTTTCAAAGAACTTAATTCCGTAAAAAACAGTGGCGGAGTTTATAAAGTATAATATTGGTTTATTGTTTAGATAAAATATGTTTACAAATTTTTTATTGAAGTTTTAGTTTTCCTTTAATGTAAAATTAAACCTTATATGGGTTTAGAAGTATATTTGGCAATAATAGTAAAGCTATTCAATTACTTTCAATATTAACAAGTCTATATTTTCGGACCTAATTACCTTTAAAACCTTATGAAGCCTTTTGATTACTGTGTAGTTAAACTTACTATATAATTTACAAATTTCTGCCTCCCAGGTTTAATACCATTACCTTTAACCCTTAGAAGTAAAACTAGAAATACTCATATTTAAGGCTAATTGAAAACAAATTGCCGATCTTGACTTGAATTAATTCGTTCGTCTAAATATTCACGTTAATGCCGAGGTTTTTTACATCTCCTAAATAAAAGAGAAAGGGGGTAGTGGATTTTAAGATGTTGAAAATAATAGGGTTAATGACAGTTTTAACCGTCGTCGATCCTAGTAAAAATAGTTTTTTTTCTAAAGCTAAAACCAATCTTAGCCTTACCAGTATCCATGTAGTTTAATTTCATCATAGTATCAGTATTCTTTCGTAACGCGATGTATTATAGATAACCTCCTATTAAGAATTGTACCGCCCTCTTATCCGGTATAATCCCCTCAAAAAACTTATTTATAGTAACAGTTTTAAATAGTAAAAAAGTATGTAAGGCCAAGGTCTTTATTATTATATTGGCGGTAAAGATCTTTACTTGTAAATCGGCATAAAAAGGTGTAACTGGCTGGTTATTACACTGCTTCCGAGTTAGGGCCGGTACCATTAATTTTGAACCAGCCAATGGCCTATAACTTATTTTTCTTTTTTTTATCTTTACGCCCTTTAAATTATAAAACTTATTCGATATAATTCCAGTTTAAAGTAAAGTGGAATCACGTATAAGATATTATGTGTTTTACTTTACGTTCGGAGGCAGTATAACATGTTAATTAATTACGTTCTTTACCAAAAATCCAATATTTCTTTCTATTTAAAGTAAATCTGCTTAGCCGGCTTAAAAACCTTCATGAAAAGGGGTAACTTCTTCAGTAAATCAAGGTCCAAACTTTTCGCTAAGTGTACTAGCCTGAGTTTCCGTACCGTCGATTAATATAGTATGAATAAAAAGGGTTTTCTTTTTCGTTACTGAATTACGGAGCTTAAATATATATATTAAACGAGCCGAAGACTCAAGTAGTTATCGTCGTTAACGAGAAACGTAATTGGTTAAAAACCTCTTCGTAAGTGGCATCGGAGCATCAAAGAGCGTATTTAAACTCTTTATAACCCATAAATACTTACTGGACCTATTAACGTAAGGTGTCTTCGTCAACTCCTACATTTCCTAATACTTGTTAGTAAAGCATTAGCCGTTCAAGCATCTAATTAAGGAGTTCTATCTTACTTTCCAACTTTTCCTTATAATCTAATATGTAAGACCACTTAATAATATTTTAATTGGTATAGTATTGGGTAAGATCGATAGCTATTTCAAAATAGCCTTTTAAGAAATTATAAATTTCGCGACAGGAAAAACAATTCGTTAGGTACTGGAGGTAGTAATCTTTGACTTCGTCAATAAAGATATCAGGAAATAACGAGTAAAAACCTAGCAATTAAACCTTTATTTGGCGACAAATATCAAAAAATAGGCGTAACTTAACATTGAAGAGGTTATAAAGCTTACCGTTATACATTTCCTTTCCTCTCCAGATTTTAACGAAAGTAGTAATTACTGTATAGTCCATATCCACTATAGCAACGCGTCGATGTAAAAGGTAATGTATTAGTCGTAAAAACCTTTTATATTTTGAAATTATGGGAAAAATTGGTGTTGTTAGAATTAATGGGTAAGGTAGTTACTTTTGGCTAAATTTAGAGGGAAAAAGCTAGTAGTCGTGCCTATAATAGGCTTACACGTTAAGCCGGTTTTTCCTTAATTTGACTGTGAAAACTATACGTATTAAGAAGTTTAGGGAAAATAGGCTTAAGGGTTTTCGTCGCGGTGAACTTGGTAATAATTCTTTTGGTGTTAAGGGTTTTGTCGAGGTTCCTATTTAATTGACTGGTGGATTTAAGGGCTTATAGAGTATAGATTAACTAAATCCACCCTTCTGGTAATACTGGAACGTTGAGAATCCCGCTTAATAAGGTTTAAAGAACTTATTTGAGCTTAAACAAGTCCTTACAAACGTATCTAGTGGCGTTAAGAGTTTTTGTCACTAACAATCCCTTTATCCTTGATTAATATCCTTTAAGGATTTTTATCTGTAGAGTATTCGTAGAGTAGGTTAGCCAGATTAAATTCTTTTCCTTCTTTTACAAGGAGTTTAACTCCTTGATTAAATATTTCAGTTTTTACTTTCATCTTTGTTTACCTGTCCGCCTTTTTCCATATATCTAAACTCTAGTCGTAAAATGAATCTTGAAAACTGTTAAAGGCCCTAAAGCTACGGTTAGTTTCGGTAGTGTCTAAGTCGAAAATAAATCGGCATATTATGTTGGTTAGGTGCTTTAGGTTAAAGTTTTGAATGGTATCGGTAAAACAGAGCTTTTTGTCGTAATACTTTTAGAAGATGACGTTGAAGGCAATAATTGCCCCCTTTCTAATGGGATTGGTAAAGTCATCGATTTTAATTCATTTTCAAAACATTATGAAGTTTTGGTTGGTGTAAGACTTGGTAGTTAACTTGACAATCTGTGGGTATGAGGACTTGGTAATTTTGGGGCGTGAGGACTTGGCGATTCAACGTGGAGTCGTGCGACGTGGCTTTCTCAGCGCAACTTAGTTTTTTTTCGCTCGGAGTAGCGATCTTGACGATTGAATTGACGTATGGAGAGGAAAAGGAGTGGTATAGGGTGGTAAGTAATAGGTTTTCCGTCAAAGTTGATATAAGTTAAAGGTCGTGTGACTTCGTCGTTTTTGCTTTAAATTTTACAGTAGTAGTACCTGTAGTAACAGCTGAAACAGTACTAACTTATCTATTTTCCAACTTGCCGACTTGGTGATTTTTGAGACTTTTAGGCGGTCAATTTCAACGCCTTCAAAAAAGATGAATAAAAATTTGTTGGTGTTTTCAAGTAATAATACCGTCGTTTACTTATAAACTACCGCGAATGACTACATAATTTATAATTTTTTCCTACTTGTTACGACGATCAATTGCACATCGTATAGGGGCCCTTCGCAAGAATATTTCTTTTATTTTTTCTAAATGAAGCGTAACAACGGGAAAGCAATTTTTTCGTGTTCGTAGACAATTTATTGTTAATCTAATAAGCACTAATTAGTATTAGTAGGCCTTTATCGTTTCAACGTAGTCGATTCGAATAATTGTGGTTAAATTAACTCATTTTTCGTTGATATTATTGATTAGGCGTGTAAGTTCTAAGTTTAGTAGGCCACTAGCCGGTCTTCATACTAATTTGTATGGCCAAAAGCTTTGGCATATTCTCCATATTCAAGTGGGCACCCACTGCACTACACTTGCAGCGCAGTCTCATAAACTGCAGTCAGTTTGCAATTCGTACAATCAATTTTACTGCAAGTTGATTTGACTGTACTGCATTTGACTGATATTGAAACAGGAACTTATAATTTTATTTTTAAGGCCCAAAAGCAATGGTATTAAACTTAACCGAGCCGAAGATATGTTAACTATACCAGCGCTTTAATTATCTAGCTGTTTATAGGTTATATAAAGTCTTAAAGTTCGTAAGATATAAAGATATGGAATATTTTACCTTCAAAGCTATCAAAAAGCTTTTTTATTACTATAAAACGTATACTTAATCACCCGAAAGATTTAAGTTTACGTTAATAGACGATAAGGATTTTAATTAAAAGATATTTTTCGATATGTTTTACTTAAACAACAAGCCAATCCTTTATATTGTTAGTTATGTAACTTATTTTTATAGGGCTAAGTTTCTAAATTTACTTTCGGTAAAGAATACATGGAAAACACTAAAGATACTATAGATTAATACGTACTTAAGCCCACCTAATATCGTCGTCTACGATACCGGTATCAATTTCGCGGTGGCGAAGTTTTAATAAAATTTCAAAATAATTGGTATTTAGTGTAAACAGGTACTTTTAAAATCCTACTGGAGTATGAGAAAGTTTAAAATAGTATTCGCCCGCCTTTTCCAAACGTATAATATCCTTACGTTAGAAATTGAAAGCTTTACGTATTCGGAGGCACGCTTACAGATATCAGTAAAATGCCTAATCGATACTGTGAGCCATAGCGGCTTATTGTTAACGTTGCTGGTTTTTGGAGCGTACCAACGTTTAACGAGTGAATCTCCGCCTTCAGCAAGTACTCATAAATTTGTTTGACTTACGGCAAAGATTTCAGAGAGTTTAGAAGAGAATCGGTACGCCACCAAATCAATAAATCTGTTATTAAAAAAAGATTTATAATAATCGACGTACTTACTTTACCGTTATAAAGTAAAGTCCTCGTGAAGCGAAAGCCAGACAAATGGAAGAGCCCGTATAAAATATTAAATATCGCGAATTTCGAAGTAGCTATCAAAGCTGTTAACGGTCCTATATATTTTCGAACCACTTAAGTTAAGCTTTATATTAGTTCTACGGATGCTATACACCCTTAAACCAAACGACCGAATTAATACCAGCTTATTCCACTCGTTATCGATAAGCTGATAAAACTCCGCCAGCGTGAACGACTCCCGAAGAAAAGAAACATTAAAAATAAAGAATATACACCGGGTTGTATTTATAATACTATTTATGTTAGCAGAGAAAAGAAGGATTACGAACATTTGATATTGAAACTTCGAGTATAAGGGATGATGAAGACCTTCGGTAAACCCTTTAAATAAAGCAACAAGGTTGAAATTACAACTTACTAATTCGAAAGATTGTATAATTCGTGCTGAAAACCGACTTGAACCTCTAAGACCTAAATGTTATGATCTTTAAGTCGAGGATTATTCATGAGGTTAAAGGTAAGACCACGTGGCGATCGTACAAAAATTCACGTTTAGTCGCTTAAAGATACGTGGATAAAGAAAAGAACTACATCCTTAAGTAGTTGCTAACGATTTAGAAGATTAGCTAACGCTTAGTAGTTACTTCAATAGCAAGTTTGTTAGCTACAACTAAAGGCAAGTATATATTTAACGGTCGTAATATAACGAAAACTTAGATTTAATTAATACTGGACTTACAACGGATTCTATTATTAAAACTATTGTAAAAACCATGTGCTATCTACCCTTTAGGCACGGTAACACGATATATTAAGCTTTTATACAGATTAACTGAAATAGGCGTTCATTATTTTTTAACTTATTCATCGCATTTTAAGTTACGTGTATCGATAAAGTCTTCAACATACGAACTAAACTTGTTAGTAATACAAGAAAGATACTTCGGTATAGCTGGTAGGTAAACTAACGATACCCTTTCCGTTGAAACGGCTAGCTTTATGATATTGAAATAACAGGCGATTAAGGATTCCAAGTTTAGAAATTGTAAATGAATAAAGATGTTAATAAAAGGTAATCAATTAAACTTTAATAAATCGTTAATCGGTTTATTTAAGTTTAATACCGACCATAACTTTCCCTAAAAGGTCCCGGGCACTTTTTTTGTTATAATCGACAAAACTCATAGGGTTAAGGCTTAACGGTACTTGAAATAACATACTCGGGGCAATTATATCATGACTTTATACCTACCAGAAGCTTGTTACAATCTTTTTATCGCGGTACAAGTATAAAACCCGGTAAATAAAAACCTCAACCGGCTAGATAAAAGGCTCGAGTAACAGATACAAAATCTAGACCGTAGTATTCATATGGTTTGAATTAACTTTTCAAAGGCTAAGTTAACAATCCTTGCAAACGGGTCCTTTGCAAATAACACCGAATTATCTTTACAAATCGGTTTCTTAATAACCCTCGTTAAGGGAAATAGGCGGGAATACCAATTTAACATTATCGGTAGGCTAATTTACTAATCTATTGTTAAGTGTAAAATGATTACACGAAACGTATTAGATTTAAAGGTTTACGATGTAATATCCGATTTTAACGTATGTATAATACTATAGGAAACTATTAACCTTATTACCAGGTAATTGAAAATTCCTCCTATCCTGGTAGTAATCTGTACCAGTTTACAAAGCCTTTTCGAATGATTTTTGAAGTTCGGAACAACCAGCGAAAAACGGCAGATAATCGATGTAATGACACTAAGTAAAGCTTAAGAAAAGAGGAATATTGAGAAATTGCTGTGGATTGACGGCAAAGACATTCCCGTAAATGCTGTGACGAAGTCAGTACCAAATAAGGCTTTGGAAAAGTTCGTAAACAATAATAGGATAACGAATTGAGGGCTACGTTAATCGGCCGCCTGAAAAGCCCATATTACGTAACAGCGATCAGGAATATGGTGACAAACTGAAAAACCATTTGGGAATTAACAATACGAATCTGTTTGATTGGCATGGTTAAAGTGAACGCTTACAAAAGCCTGTAGCGAAAGAACTTTTTATAGAAGTTGATAAATTTGGACCTCGGGGCAACGGAGCAATAAATTTAAATAAGATTAATTCACATGCAATTCGGTTCGATTTAGTATAAAATTCAATTAGAATTGACAGAGGTTAGGCTAGTTTATGCAGAGTTAATTCAATAGTAACCGGAAAAGATTGGTTAACCACACTATTGTGCGCATACAAACTAAAAAGCCGTCAGTATTAGAATAGTACTACATTCAATGCAGTAGGTTCACTTTACTTACAGTTAAGTCAACTGTACTACAAGTTGAGTGTACTGTTTTATGTGTCTACTGTATTAGCTGCAAGTAAAGTACCGTATGCGACCACTTCACACTAGGGAACGAGCCAAGCAATTGGCAATAAAAATTACTATGCAGAGCAGATAGCGGTCTGCCAAACCAAGAACAATCTATCCACTACTTGACCAATGCAATACTATTATTACTTCGACCACGATTCGAATCAACAATGTTACAACGTCAAAAGTCCTATTAGGAAAGGCTTAGCAACATTTTTGTTGTTTTATAGTGTAAACTTGAATTTTTGAGGGGTTTGGGTATGTCTCTGGCAATATTGACAGAGCTTTTCAATAACTTTTATAGAAGAGTATTCCACATTTTCGTGCTCTACGAATTCGGGAATTTCATACAGTTTATTAAAAGTTTCATAATTAAAACGTTGTTGTAATTAACGTATTTTTAACTTCCTTAGGTTTAATAACATTGTTTTTAGGCGTCGAATATGAAACTACTGATACCTCTACTTGAAGGCGAAAGGAAATTTTCAGCCGTTTTAAATTAGTTTATTAACGTTGGCGTTGACGTTAACGAACAAGGATTTTATGTTATACAAGTAAAGAAAAAAGGGAGTAGGGGATTTGTAGATATAGACTGAAATCGACCTAATAATAGTTTGGATTACTGTCATCCTTAATAACGATCGTTATTCACCTAAACGGAAGCTAATTTTGACTTTTTCAATATTCTGAAATTTAATCTCCGTAACAGTAGTATTTTCCTTTCGTAATATCGTATATTATGAACAGTTTTCGTTTAAGTATATTAATGCCTTTATATTTTGCATAAACACTTATAACGTAAGGTTAGTGTAACCATCGCAAGGTTTAGAAGGTATGTAATATGTTAAAAGATTATTTCGTGTAATGGGAAGTGTTTTCGCTATTTAAATGATATGGGAAAACGTGGTTAGCTGATTATTGGGTTGTATTGAAAGTAACGTTTTTATATTATGTAATGTATTTGGAAGTATCATCGTAGTTTATAGTTTTTCTACCTTAAAAGTGTTGAATGTAGTTTAAGTAATTTTTTTTTGGAAGAAATGAGGTACTAAGTATTATATATTAACTATTATTTTGTTACGTCTAGTTGGAGAGTGGTGAGTCGACCAGTATCAGGACTTATGCGAAATCCAATGCTTTTTTTATAATTAAGACGATAGTTTTTGTAATTAAAAGGTTCATTTAAGTTTCGTCTTTGTTAACGTTTGTATGGTTGTAGCCTTTAGTTGAAAGATCTTGGATCCAATCTTAAGCACCACAGTCACTTGTATTTGTGATTGACATATTGTATTATTACGTGGTATTATTCATTTATATCGTATAATTCATTAACTTGAGGGTATATACCAAGAAATTTTGGCGTATATACCATTAAATTCGTAAGCGAGGACTGTAACTAGTTAATTTTTTTTTTACACGTGACATTTAGGCATTATTAAACGTATTCAACTTCATTTACGCGTGTATTTGCTACCGTATTTGTTTGCGAAGCGTAACCTCGTTAATATAGGCCTTCCCTATTGTTTATTAGTACAATTGTTAGAACAATATTGCAATGGTATTGCATGCAGTGCAGTAGGTCAACTTTACTGCAAGTAAAGTTGACCGTTCTGCAAGTGTATTACTTTGTGCGAACTTACCGCATTAGGTGTAAGTCGAATGCAGTACGCTGAACTTCACTTTAGGGCACGGGCCAAGCACTTAGCCATACAAATTACAGTATAGACCGGCTAGTGGCCTGCTAAACCTAAAACAATACATTTACTATCTAACTACTGCAATACTACTATTACTTTGAAGACTAATCGAATCGACAACGTTATAACGTCTAAGGCCTTCCAACACTAATCAGTACTTATTAGGTTAAATAAAAATCGACTTAGTAGAAGAAGAAGCTACTTTCCGGTTGTTACACTCTATACTACGGCTAGGGTAGAGTAAAGATTCTTATAAAGGGTCTTTACTGCTGCGTCGGCTTTAACGGCAGTGAGTAAAAAAGACTTTTAGGCTACGTCGGGTTTAACGGCAGCTTAAAAGTAGCAACGGTATCGTCATTGAAAACACCAAAAGATCTTTATTAATATTTCTTAAAAACGTGAAGATTGACTGTCAGAAATCTTAAAGTACAGCAAGTTAACAAACGGATAAGTTAGTAATACTACAGGTGTTACTACCGCAAAAAAAACGACTAAGTCCCTACGCTAAAAGAACAACCTTCGACCTCTACCACTACTAATAACAACCTTAGACCTTACTCTTTACATCAAGATTTTACCCCTCTTCACTCTTTTTACTCCCTATATCACCTTAATTATCAAGTTAGCTTCTCTTAGTGAAAACACCAAGTCACGTCAAAAAAGCCACGTCACACGAATCCACGCCGAATCGCTAAGTTTCAGCCAAGTTCCCACGCAACTTCACTCCTAAAAACTAAGTCTTTACGTCTAATATCACTAAGTCCCACGCCCTATACGAATCACAACGTCCCTTATAAGCCAAACCATCAAAATGACTCCAAGTTAGGCATTTATGGAAAAATTTAAAGCCCTCGGATCAGTTTTTACCAAGTACTACAACTATGATCGTTAGGGACACAGTATCAATAAGGATTTAACTGAGGAGCACTTGACAACTTAGTCAGCTATTTTATCCTGAAACACGTCACCGACAAAAATTCTAACGACGTGTTTTTTAAAGTCTGTAAATTCTTCTGAAACTAAACAATTAACATGGGGAAGGTAACTCAAAAGACTATCAAATCTAAACTAAGGACTAAACTTAAACACCGGGGGATTTACGTGCTAAATGGAAACGTTACCAGGCTGGCAGAAACCCTCTTCGAGCTAGCCTAACTTGAAAAAAACCTAAAGACTCACGGCTGAAATGAAAAGGGATCGAGGAATCACAATGCCCATATACACGCTTCAGGGGACCTCCTTTTTATCCTTAGCTAAGCCAAGCCTTTTCGCGTGCTGGCGATGAGAAATACGTTAACTTATTCGACAGTCTAATACCTCTATGTGATAACACAAAATATGCCTTGAATGGTGGTCGAACGCGTAAAACAAGGGCTGCTAACGCGGCTAAAGGTATTAATATTAACGCTTTACACTAGTCCATTAAGCAGAAGCTTCGCCGAACCCCTTAAAATTAAAAGGATTATCGCCAACCTTCTTACGGCGGACACCACCAAGCTAATTTCCCCCAAGCTCCTCAATACGTCCAGTTTCAACATCAAAGTTAAAAAAGGACCAGATTCACACGTAAGCCAATTATAGGCACGACCACTGGCTTTTTACCTCTAAACACACCTAAAGGTAACTATCCTACCCATTGACACTAATAAAAACCTTAGTCCTTTCCCCGATCAAGTAAAAAGGGTCCATCCGACCAGTACATTACCCTTCCCCTTTGGCGCGTCCCTATAAAGAATACGGACTATACGGCAATCACCACGTTCGTTAAAATCTGGGGAGGAAAAAAGAAGTATAACGGTAAGCTGTACAACCTCCTCGACGTTAAGTTACGCCCATTTTTTAACATCTGCTGCCAAATAAGAGTTAATTTACCAGGTTTTTACTCGTTATTTCCTAATATCCTTACCGGTTAAACTAAGGATTACTACCTCTAATATCTAATGAACTATACCTTTTCTCGTGAAATATAAGATGGTATAAAAAGCCAGTTCAAATAATATATTAACCGTACCCAGTATTATACGAATTGAAATCTTATTAAGTGGTCTTACATGTCAATTAACAAAAAAAAAGTTGAAAAGTAAGATAAAACTTTTAAATTAAATTCTTAATAAGCTAATGTTTTACCAACAGGTAATAAAGAACGTAAGAGATTACGAAGGCATTTTACGCCAGTAATTCCGACAAGTAATTACGGGTCATAAAAAGTTCGAATACACCTTATAATACTCTAATACTACTTGCAAAGGGTTTTTATGTTAATTACGTTTCTCGCTGGCGACAGTAATTACTCAAGTCTTCGGCTCGACCAATATGTACCTATAAGCTCCGGAATTCAGTGACGAAAAATATCCTTTTAATTCGTACTATATTAATCGACGGTACAGACGATCCGGTAAGTACGGTTGATAAAGAGTCTGGACCTCTACCTACAGAAAAATTTATTCACCCTTTTCAAGGTTTTTAAGTTAACTGAACAGGTTTAACTCAAACTTTGAAAAATATTGGATTTACGGCAAATAAGGTTACTAGTTAATACGTCAAACTGTTGCCAAGCGTAGCGCAAAACAGATAATATATTATATGTAATACCCCTTTTCTTTAAAATGGGATTGTATAATATGTATTACGCAATTCGAAGGCAATAATGTTAAGGAGAAGGAAAATAGGCCAAAGTTTATCGGCTAGTACGAAAATACCAGCGTTAATACCTTTATTAACCCGAAAACTACGTAATAACTAGTCGACTACATATTTTTGTGCTGCTTTATAGGTAAAGACCTTTACCATTATTATAATGATAAAAACTCTGGCTTTATACACCTCTCTACTATTTAAAACCAATACGCGAAATAAGTCTTTTAGGGGATTATACCGGATATAAGGGTAATACGGTACTTAATAAGAAGTTATTCGTAATATATCGCGTTGCGAAGGGATTGTAATGATCACATTAAATACCCGTGAGTAAATTGAAAGTGTCAGGAGGTTTATGTTAGCAGTAAAGTAGCAGAGGTAACAAAGGTGCAATATCAGAAGATGTTTGTTCGTGTTGTAGAAAGATCATTAGCCGTTATGCTATTCATGTGTGTAGACTGAATACTTAGATTGAAAACTGAAGAGCTATGAAGGAAATACTATCTATATGGTGATGACCGTGTCTTTATATATCCGTGCCTTCATACCATCTTCAATACTGGCTCACCAGTGCTCACTAAGGCTCACCGGTGCTCACTGAGGCTCAGTGAGCACTTGTGATCTAGATAACCCTAACTCTGGAGGGTTTCCTAGTCTGGTGCTGACAAAGAGATGTTTCCCGCCTAATGTGTTGGACTTCAGGCTCTCGGTAGCTCAGCTGCATGCTAGCCTGTTTCCTGACCCACCAACGTGCTCGGATCATAACAGGAATACGGATACTATTACGGAACTTAACTACGCGGATACTGATAAGGTTAAAGTTGACTTTAGTTTTGGAAAAGAGATATCTTTATTGGGATCGATGATAGTAAAAACTGTCGGTAACCCTGTTATTTTCCATATTTTAAAAGCCCCTACCCCCTTTCCCCTTTTCTTTAAAAAGATGAAAAACCTCGAAGTTCAGTTAATATTTCAATTAATAAGTTAATACATATTAAAGCCAATAAATGGTTTTTACTTAACCTTAAGTAGGGGTATTTATACTTTCATCTTCAAAAATTCAAGGCAATAGTATTAAACTTAATGGAGGCAATACTTCGTTAACTATATCGTAGGTTTAACCACCTGGTAACTCATAAACTTTACAAGGTTTTAAATGTAACTAGTTACGAAAATGTGGATTTACCAGTACTTAAAGAAGTTAATTTCCTTTGCTATTATTTCCAAATATGCTCCTAAATTCCTTTAAAGTTTGAGTTTACGTTAACGGAAAATTAAGACTTTAATCTGGAAATCTTCGTAAATACATTTTATTTGGACGGCAAACTAATATTACATGTCGTATACTCTGCCACGGCTTTTTACTGCATTGAGTTCCTTCAAAATATTACGGCGAAACAAATATGGAAAATACTACGTACTTTACGAATTAATACGCACCTTGGTTTACTAGATGTATTAATTTACAATATTGATATCAACTTTGTTACAATAGAGTTTTCAATTCATATAAAGTTAATAATGATTTATTATAAATAAGGTTTTATAAAAGTTTACTAGGGTATTGATAAGGTTAGAAGAGTATACATACTTCTACGAAAAACATACGATATCTTTATATTGGAAATAGAAAGATTTATAAGCTAAAAGACACGGCTTTAAATAGCGGTGAAAACTCATAGCAATACTATTAGTCCTAACGGACCTATATCAACTTTATTAATATTTGGAGTTTACCCAAGTATAACAGCTAAATCTCTACCCTTATTAAGCACCCAAACGCGTGTTATGGTATACAGAAAAGCGTTAAAGGAACTGAAAAAGGAATCGGCAGGCTTTCAGGTCAACGATTCCCTTAAAACCAGAAACAGACCATTAATAATAGATGTGCTTTTACTTCCTCTCTAAAGTAAAGTTTTTACGTAGCGCGAGCCGGGCAAATGAGATAGACTATATAAAATCTGAAGTATTACCAACTTAAACGTAGTGGTTGAAACTACTAACGGCCCTAAAACTTTCCGAACTATATAAGTTAAGTCGTATAAAATACCCCTTAAGTCCAATGAAAATCCTAACGTGGATGACCTCCGATCCAAGCGAATTAATTGATATAATCTTTTCGAGCCGATTATTAATAAGCCGATGGAATGTAAACGGCGCTAAAAACCACTTGAAAAGATCTATACAAAAGAGAAGAAAAATAAAATCTATAGGCCTGGCAAGGTATATAAAATGGCGTGGGTATCTTAGAAAGAGAAGTTCAATAAAGAACTTGCCTTTAAGTAACGTGCTGAAGGCATTGTTAATATATCGGGTAAGCCTTCTAAAGAAAGTAACTAAATGAAAATGAACGGCCTTTTATCACGGAGTGTTGTATAATTTATACCGTGAACGTAATTCAAAGGTTAAAATATCACTATCTTTAAATCGAGGATAGTTTACGAGGATAAGGGTAAAACTACGAACTACACGTACGAGAAGTTACGACAAATCGCCTAAAGACACAATAATAAAAGTAAGGAATAGATCTTTAATTAATCGCCTATAATTCATAATATCAACTATTGTTTAATCGTTACCATTGCTACCAGTTTGATTATGAACGTAAAAGGTTAGTTTACACTTAATAGCCGAGACATCACGTAAACGTACACGTAGTCTACCACCAATCTTTAGCGGATTATATTACTAAAACTACCACAAAAAATAAGGGATAAGTTTTCAGCTAATAAAATAATACAGTATATTAAGCCTTTATACGGACTAGTTGAAACTAGCGTCCACTAGTTTATAATGTATCAAGTATACTTTAAAAATAAGCTAGGTATAAAAACTTTGACATTCAACTCATTCCTATTAATTATAAAAGGTAAAGACTTTAATATCGTAGGTATCTAAATAAAAGATACCTTTTTCCTTAACGATACTAGATTTATAGCGTCGAAACAAAATGCCATCGAAAAGTTAAGCCTTTAAAAGTGTAAATTAGTTAAAACGTTATTTAAGAGCATACAACTTGACTTTAATGAATCGTCACTCCATATACATGGTATTCAAGCTAAATAAAGCATTTATATTAACCTACGCCAAAAAGGGTAAGCTACGAGTCTGAAGATTTTCGATAAGGCTAACGAAGCAAGGGCACCAAGATACCTAAAGTAAAGGGCCCTTACGGCTTACATCGCTACGTTATGTTAACCGGAGGCATCATACGATCTTTTCCTTACGGTACAAATATAGGACCCATAAGACGAAGACTTTAATAAGTTGAATAAGCGGATTTGGTGGCAAATAGATTATATGGAAAGTGGAATGAACATGATTTTTGTAAATTTAACTCAAAAGAAGTAAATAATTTTTACAAACGGGTTATTTGCCAATAATACTAACCTTATATCGTAAATCGGCCTTTTAATAATGCTCGTCAACAAGAATAAGTCTAAAGGGTAATTTATGATTACTGGGAACCTTATATACTGGATATTTGTCAAATACAAACGTGTAACTCGGAGCGTGCTAGCTTTGAAATTTTACGGTATAATTAAAGGCTTCGATATCGGTATAGTAACTAACGTCATATTAAAGATTATAATCAAATAGCTGGGTTTACCATTGATACTTATAGTAATATATACCAACTTCTAAAGCCTTTACGAATATCTATTAGAACTAAGAACGACTAATAAAAAACGCCTAATGATAAACTTTTTAACGCTAAAAGAAGCATAAAAAGCCTTGGAAATCGATAAGTTTCGGTAAATTAACGGTAACAATAACCCTAACAATTTTATAACCAAAGCCACGCCTAATAACGCTTTAAAAAGGTTTGTAAACAACAATACAATAACCATACAAATCGAGGGATACGTAAATCGCCTAAAACATGACGTAAAAGATTACCCTAGTAAATTGGAAGACCGCCAGGGTAATGGTAGCAATAGCAATAGCTTAAACTGCTGGCAAAAGGTACGTAAGTGGTGATATACTTGATTTACGTAGGTTTATAGCGAAAGATCTGTGCACGGGATTTGAAAAATAAAGGCCTCGGAGGGGAGAAGAAAAAGGGCCATAAGAGGCCGTAATTGAGGTTGTTTACAGTACAAATTAATTGAAATTAACAGGAGTCTGGCCTGTCGATTAAGGAAAGATTTTAAAGGTTGCCACCAATTGATGGCAAGCCATGCTAACGTACAGGCACAAAAACAAAAAGCCGCCAATGTTAGAATAGTATTACAATAGTATTACATATAGCTCAGTAGGTCAAATTTACTATAAGTAAAGTTAACCGTACTACAAGTGTATTGCTTTGTGCGGACTTACCGCATTAGGTATAAGTCGAGTGCAGTAAGTTACACTTTACTCTAAGGCACGAATCAAGCACTTGGCCATACAAATTACAGTGCAAACCGGCTAGCGGTCTGCCAAACCTAGAACAATACATCCACCATTGGACTACTGCAATACTACTGTTACTTCGAAGACCAATCGAATCGACAACGTTGTAACGTCTAAGGCCTATCAACAACAATATTAATTGGTTGAGAGTCCGATAAAAAATATATATTATTGGTCTTTTTAAGTTATTATCGTTGTTTACCTCATTGAGTCTCAGTTTTTGTGCTATTGTGCAGGGTGGATATTGTATTCTAAATGGCTTTTTATATTGTTATAAATTTTGCAAAAGGTTTTTTGTTTTTGTAAGGAAGGTTAGATAATAGTGTTTGATGTGATATGTAAGAATTCGATAGAATAACGAGTGAAGACTAGAAGGAAAGACTTTTATTTATTTATTAATATTTAAAAGTGGAATTATATTACAGTCGTAGAGGTTATTCAATTCTCGTTGTACCTTACTGTATCATTCCAGATTTTCGAGAAGTTTTTCGGAAATTTATCATTGATATTTATCTTTTCGAAAGGTTTGGGGGTGAAATGGCGATAAACTTCATAGTTGTCAATGGTGTTTCCTGTTATTAATTTAAACCTTGTAATCTCAGGATTGCGATAATAAGGGTAGCTATTAATCTTCTAACTCAAAGGGTAAAGTTCTGTAATAAAACCAGTGGTGGGTTTGCACATGTAGATGTACCTACCATGGAAAGCTTTACCTTAAGTGATTTGGAGATTTTAAGTGATTTTGTGATGTTAAAGAAATGAAGGGGTAAGGGGAATTTAGTCGTAGGGAAGGTTTTGAGGGGCTTGACAGTTTTATTCAATTAACCGATAGATAGCGTCGATGTTAATATTTTTTTCCGTATTGGCGGCCGTTCTTTTACATGCTCTTTCGTCGCCAAAGGCGCATTACGTGATTTTAAATAAAGGTGTTAGGCTTTTAAACAAATTAATGAGGTTTTAATCGTTATTATATAAAAAAGTTTATATTAATTGTAGATTAATGAGTGATATCCTAGAACGTGTGTAAGTGTATTAAGAATTGTTACCCTATTTACCTTTTCTTCGAAGGTTTTAAGGATTATGATCCTAAGAGGGATTCTTGCATTAAGATAATAGTTTAAAGAAGGTTTTTGTTAGTTTTAACCAAGTTTTTTTTTGTGATAGAAATGTAATAACTGGTAATTTGCTTCTGTAGTCTGGCCTTCATATCCCTTGAAAGTATCTATTATATATTCATCGTCTAGTAGTTGAAAAACTTAAGAAGGTTTTGAAAGGCGCGAACTTTACAGCTCATTTTTTCGCCGGCGTTAGATTCAAGGATATACCAGTCGATATAGTTGGTTGGGTGTTTTTTAAGTGGATGTTTTGTCGGAATTCTCCTCCTAAAGTATTTGGTCAAAGTGGGTAAGGAAAAGAGATCCGAGGTTTTTGATGTCCTTTATTCACTTTTAATCTAAAGTTATCGTAGAGATTTGACTTGTGTAGAGCCTATTCGTCGAGGGACTTGGTGATCTTGTGGCGTGAGCATTTAGTGTTTTAGCAAGATATTGTGTAAGGATTTGGTGTTAAGTCGTACGACGTGGTTTTTTTTGGCGTGACTTGGTGATTTCGTTTATTATAGCGATTTGAACTATGAAAGTGGCGTAGGGGAGGGAAAAGAGAATGTAAATGGAAAGTTTGGTATTGAGGTAAAAGTTTACGTAAAGGGTAAGGTAGGAGGTTATTAGTTGTTTGTAAAGATTGAAGGTTAAAATTTATAAGCTGCGGGATTAAATCGTTTTTGTAGTAGTAATTCCCGCAATAGTATTAACTTAGCTGTTTTTTAATTCAATTAACTTTGACACTTTTAATGGTTAATCTCAATGATTTTTTTTAAGAAGGATTCATAAAGATTTCTTAGTGTTTTTGATAGCGATATTGTTGTTATCTTTAGATTTCCGTAAAAAACCGACGCAATCTTGAGGTCTTCTTTACTAACTACCGTGAAAAACCGACGTAGTAGTAGAGCTCCTTCGCAAAAATATTTCTTTTACCTTGGTTTTTTACAAAGCGTAATCAGAAAGTAGCTTCTTTTTCTACTTAACTTATATGTGTTCAATCCAATAAGCATTGATTAGTATTGATAGCGCTTGATCGTTGTAATGTAATCGATTTGAATAAGTCGACGTAATTGATGTTGTATTGAAAGTTGTTAATGTATTGTTTTAGGTTTGGCAGACAGGTAACCGGTTCGCACAGTAATTTGTATGGTCAATTGCTTTGTTCGTGCCCTATTGTAAAGTGGGCGCATACGGTACTGGACTTGAAGCTAATACAGTAGACCCACAAAACAATTCACTCAACTTGCAGTCAGTATTGTCAACTTTACTGTAAGTAAAGTGAACTTACTACACTGCAATCAATACCATTCCAACACAGAGGCTAATTAAAATAGCTAATAATAGTGACTAATTTTTCAAGAACTCAGTTTAAATTTGAGATAATCTAGAAAAGTATGTTAGAAAACCTTATAAATCTTTCAGTATGACCATTATAATCTTCGCCCACATCTTCGAACTAATAAAGATGTAGCCTTCAAGTTTAAATTTACTTTTCCCAAAAACAATTAATAATGAAGTTGCAGATTACTATTCAACTCTTTAAATTACAGCTAATGATTTTCTTGAAATTTACGATGAGATGGGACATTACTTTAAATCCAACATTCTCCTTATTCAATATTATGTAAATGAGATTATATTACATTCGGAAACAATAATCTCTATAGAAAAAAAGAGAAAAATTGATGGATATCTTTTATAATATACTGTCTACATTTATACTCTATTACAAAAAGTGGCAACGATTGATATTCGGGAAGCCACATTATTCAATTAGGTCAAAAAGCCTATTCCTTACGTGAAAAAATTGATATGCGCCTTGAAGCGCTCAGATACTATACATAAGAGCTTTTTCACCCAGCTCCAGTACATATTTATAACCTTAATAATGCATACGCTAAATTTAATTCCTATTTTCTCTCAAATTAACGACTTTATCGACTAATACCATAAAACCATTGTCATAACACATTGTATCAATTGAGAATGAAAGAAATTTAAGTCATCAAACTTGCTGAAAAAAGCTTTAAATTAGAATCTATATTAGTAACGTGACAAAATGAATATTTGGGTTTAACTCTATCAAATGCTGACAAAGAACCTATAAATCCTTTTCATAGTTGTTATGAATGATACTGGATATATAGTAAGTTGAGAAGTTGAGTCAACTAGCATATCTTTGTTAAACATAACAAATAGGAAGTAATATGTTATACTCAAAACTCTATCATTGAAAGGGATAGTCCTATAAAAAGTGTCGTAAATTAAAACGATAAAACATATTTAGTGTTTGTAGGCTTTTATTATCGTAACATTGTAAATTTTGATGTCTGCTTAATCTAACTGTTGTATTGAATTGATAATGGTGTTTGGATCATCTAACTATATTAGACCGCTAGCTGGTTGACACACTAGTTTGTATGAGAAACTACCTATCCCCTGCCTCAAATTGAATTGGGCACCACATCACATTTGGTTTGGGGTTAATGAAATTAACTTACAGTATATATAATTAACTTGAATATACCGTAATTGATTTATGTTCCAATATTAGTAACTTTTTGTTTTGAATGAGCGTATTAGTATGGTCGAATACTTATTAACGGTAACTTTAGATGTTGTTTATATTTTTAAAGATGTAGTTTTATTAGTCTTCGATATTTTTGCACTTCAATTTCTTCTCTAATTGTAAACCTGTATCCCATTGCTCCTGAAATTCCATCTCCTCACTTGTAGCTTTAGGTCTTTCGTTATGAACTTATATTCTACCGATTTTGTAAATTTTGTTAGTAGTTTAAAATAGGATTCTTGTACGCAGGATTATATTGGAAATCTTTTAGACAAAAAGAGCATTTATTTTACCCATGTTAAGTTCCAGATAGTTTACATATCCCTCGATTGAGCTAGTTCATTATTTGCTCGTCATTGACCTTTTCAGAGCTTCGTTAGACTTACTCTTACTATAACCTCAGCGGTTTTATCTTTGCTTCTAATATATTGAAACTTATTAATCTCTCGCGTTTTGTATGCTTTCGTTCACGTTATCACATTCTATATCAAAAGTTTATCATTGAGGTTTCCGAGTTTGAAAAGCTATTCATAGAGGTTTAAGAAGTTAGTATTGATAAATATAGGATTAAGAGGTTGTTTTAGTTGTTAATTCATAATATTACAGGCGTTGTCAGTTACTATGCTGGTATCAAATCCTGTAATTATGTCTTATACTATAGATTCCCGTAAATTTCTTATTATATATTTGCATTTGCCGGATTTAAAGTACTTGAGGTTAGCAGTGATTGTAAATTATTTATTTGACTTCTTTTTATTAAATAGTGTTTTAAAGCATCATATCTAAGAAAGAAAATAGGAGTTGTTGGTAAAGAAGCCGGTTGTAAAAAAGATGAATTTAATACTCGATACTGTTACTAGTATTATGTTTACATCTTTGTTTTTGTCGTTAATTTGTTATTGAAAACGATTCTTGAAGTAATTATAGATTTAATTTTGAGGACTTAAAATTTATAATGTAATTAATATATTGTAGGAATTTTTCAAATGGTGAAACGTTGCGATATATGTTATTGGAACCCTTTATTCAAGGTTATATTAGGATTCAAAGTTGTCGTTTTGTTGAAGTTTAATTACTTAGTAGATCATCGCTTTTATAGTGAGTTTAAATAATCCCACTGATTATTAACAGTATTATAGATACGGATTAACGTTTGATTAAAGTTCAGTTACGTGCTTTTCGGTAGGGTTTTAATTAGCTTGTACGTGTTAAAACTGAATTTTTAATGGTACGTTGTTTCGGTATAATAAATCAGGTATTATATATAAGGAGAATATAATTAATTTGTTGATTAATTATATTGAATGTTTCACGGCTTTTTATTAATAGGTACAAATAAAACGTTAATAAATGAATATTTATAATGGTTTGGAAATGTTTTTTTGCAGGTAAGGAATAAATAGACGTTTGATTTAACCTATCTATAAAGAGGTCTCATTTAGCGTATAACCGTTTTAATAATGAATTTGTCCTGTATATTTTTGGGGCAATTTTGATAGTGTAATCTGTTGAATATTGGTAGATAATTGGGAAGTGACTGTGCTAGAGTTTTCTCTTATAATGGTTCGATACTGTCTATTATCCTTGATGGAGAGAGAGGAAGAAGCCTCTTTCGAGGAGCTGCTACAAGCTACAAAAAAGGAGTGATCCAGTCACGTAACAGGATAATTTTAGATCATCTTAGGAGCATGGCAACCTCCAGGGATAGATCCCTGGTGACCACCAGCTCAGACACTAGCCTATAATATTGCCCTCGGCGTATCCCTATCTACATAGCCTCCCCTCCCCATCTCCCCCCCCCCCTTTTTTTTTTTTAATCGACGTATATAAACCCGCTAAACCTTTTGAACAACATAGTTTAAGCTATCTCCTGCTTACGCTTAATCCAGTCAATATAAATAGCTTATTGTTACTATTAGATATCTTAACTAACATAGGATAAACCTATTATTACCTAACTTAATCTATGTATATTAATTAACTTATTGCTGTTACTATGCCCCCAAAAAATGTAGACTAACGTAGGTTCACTCACCCATTATTTTTACTGAACTCACGTAGGTCACTTAGCTTAATATTACCATTTAATGTTACTATTAATATTGTACTGGTTTGTGGAGTAAAGGTCAGTGCAATTGACTGAAGATCCATGAAAGTGGTGATATCAACTCAATTGTACATACTTAGTCTTTCTTGTTTGTTTGGCCCTGCAAGCCAAACTTAGACTTCTTCTCTTATATATTCTTACCATCAATAACATTTACATTCCATCAATACAACCACCACAATCGTTGTTTCATTCCTCTATTGGTCCCTACCCCCTAAGCTTTCTAACAATTCAACTAATAATGTCAATTAGCCCACGATTTAAAAATCGCAAAACAACAGCTTTGACTAAATATTTCACTGGGAAAGAGAAAAATTAAATTAAATTCGCTGACTCGCTAGGCAGAAAATCTTATTGTGATCTTGAAACGAATAATAATAGATTTGAGAAGTGTCGAAGGTTACATTATTTTAAAAATTTGAAAGAAGTCCCCGGGTTGAATGTAAAAATACCATTTTTTGAACTAAAAATTATCTTTCAAGGGAGTTGACAATACGTGAGAGGTTTTCTTAAATTTTATTTTGGACTTTTAAAATAATATCGACGTGGAATTAAAGTTCGGTATCATTATTATTATCTATCAAGTCGATAACAGGTAACTAATAATTAAGGATTCATTAACTCGGGAATGGGCTGGAAGCGGTTTGGACAAGTTAGTTGAAGTAAAAACAGGGGTGTTTTTTATCTGGAACATCGATTTTAACAACGTAATAATTGACGATACGTGTAATACAGTGTTCATTATAAAGTTAACCTACTTTTGTCGAAAAACGGTTTAGTTTATGGTTTTGAAAAAGTCAAACGTTATTACCAACCAGAAACTGTTTTGAATGGGAGAGTTGTCCATCAGAGGCTTTTTTCATACGTTATGATATAATTGCTATTACGATTAATATGAATTATGTAAAGTTACGAATACGTTAGACCAAGGCTTCGGCCCTTATATGTTGTTTTATGACTATAATAATTAAACATTTAGTAGGTTGTATAGGTTCAACAAAATAGCTGTATGTAATAAAAAACAGACTAATATCATAGTAGTAGTATTGTTATCATTCAACAGTTATTGGTAATCGGGTAATATACGGTTTGAACCAAGTAAAAAATAAACAATAAAGAAACGTAAATACATTAAACCCCTTTAATTAATGCGTTTGTTGATAGTATCTCTTTCTGGATGAAATACGGTTTTTATATGTTATTTTGCCCCCAACAAGTTACAAAGAAGATTTTTCAACCTATTAATGAAATTCGAATTTTAATCATCAATAATAATATAAAGGAACCATTTAAATAGCAATCATTATTTTAAAACCGTTTCGTATATATTTTAACATTTATAATATCCAATATATCCAAAAGAATGACTTGATATAAATAATTGATAATCACTATAAGGTAACGTAGAACATTAGCTCGTTTGTAAAGAAAATTGACTATGAAGTTTACTAAAGGTATGTTTTAAAAATATTCGGGAATTGATGAAGGTTTTAAACGTCATTTTGAAGAGCGCTATTAATAAGTGGTTCATTTATAAATATTGTAGTTCTGGTGAAAACGTTGGACAGGATGGTATAATTTAGGAAACAAGGAATTCTGGTTTCAATGACGATAGTAACGTTTCGTTTTTGGTGGTTGGTATATGGTAAATCGTATATAACTTAAATTCAAGATAAAATAAGCTGTTTTTAAATAGAAACCCAAGCTAATAATGGAATAGCTGAATATTATCGTTTTATTAAATATGTCGAGATAAAAACTTGAAATATTTGGTTATTGTTAATGTAAATATAGATAGAGAAACTGCAGTCACCTATATATATCGAGTAAATTAAACGCTCCTAAAAATACGAGTAATAAATACGTCTTAGCTTCTTGAAAAGTCGACGTTAGTAACAAAATTATAGGTCTTCGAAATAAATTCACTTACAATGGTAAATCGAGAGACGTATAAATACAGATACAATGTAAGTAAAACTTATTAAGGCGTAAAATCCATAATTTCCGGTCTAAAAGTCGGGGGTCGAAAATAGTTTGAATAATATCCTAGTCTGGGCGAGATAGTATATCGGATTATATATAATTAGACCCTTTATTTATAATTATACTGAAAGGAAATTGGGAGAATTGTTTGAACTTATGAATCTATTGTTCAAAAAGGCCTCGGGTGATTATAAATATTTTAAGTTTTTTCTATTCATGAAAATAGAAGATAAACGGTCATAACCTGACATTCCACATTCAATAATTTAAAATAACTTATCACTCCTAGTAATTCCTTATTGTAAATTATATAATTATATTCAATAAGGAATAAATAAAAATCGTCATACTGTATTGAGTGCAGGTTACTCCAATCCTCCTTTAAAATGCGTAGTTTCCTAAATTTTTACCGGAATAATTGATTTTTGAACAGTTTCGTATCTAGGGTCCCATTAGTCGAAAAATGGTTAAAAAAGAAGAAAAGTTTAAACCGCTTGAAAGATACATTTCCTTCATGCTTCTTACGAAAAGATAACCCTTTTTTGAGTTATACGAATGAAAAGATCAGCGTGTTGGTTGGGCTTTAGATCGTTACAACGTTGTCGATTCGAATTGTGGTTGAAGTAATAGCAGTATTGCATTGATCAAGTGGTGGATCTATTTTTCTAGGTTTGGCAGACCGCTAACCGGTCTGCACAATAATTTGTAATCCCAATTGCTTGGCCAATACCTTTGGGAGTAGTATAACATACTGTACCCAACTTACACTCAATGCCCTAAGTTTATAAAAAGAAATACATTCAACTTATAATCTGGTATAGTCAACTTTATTGTAAGTAAAGTTTACCTACTATACGGTATATAATACTATTTCAATACTGGCGGCTTTTTAGTGAGTGTGTGCACGCTAGTATGGTTAACCAATCTTTTCTAGTTAAGGCTAAACAACGACCTCGTCAACTTGCCAACCTCCTGTCAATTATAGTTGACCTTTATACTGAATTGCACCCAATTACATACAAATTTACCCTATTTAACCTTAATTACTCCGTCGCTTCGAGGTCCGAGTTTATTAACTCCTACAAAAAGTTCTTTCGTGACAAGCCTTTACAGGTCTCCAATTAAACGTACAGTGCTCTACCTCAACCGTGCCAATCAAATGGGTTCGTATCGTCAATTCCCTGGTAGTTTTCCGGTCCATCACCTGATCACGAACCGCCGTCACGTAATCTAGGCTTTCCGGGCAGCCTATTAACGTAGCTCTCGATTCGTATGGTAAGCCTATTTCTATTCACAAACCTTTCCAAGACCTTAATTAGAACTGCCTTCGTTAGTATTTACAGGATCATCTTTACCGTTAATCCACTGGAATTCTTTAATTTTCTCTCCTTCGTCGGTTTTACGAAGTTCCATTACGTCGATTATCAGGAGTTTTTGGCTAGTATTTCCGAGTTTCGAAAGGTATTCGAAAAAGCTTGTTGAATCAGTACAAATTATCATCAGGATAGGAGGAATCTTCAGCCATCTGGTAATAAAGTTAAGGGTTTCCAATAATGCTATACCTACGTTAAATCCCGTTATTATACCATAGGCCTCTGAAGACTACACTATTTCTATATTCCTCTAATAATTAATAGATGTTGAGTAAATTAGGCTACCGATAATACCAAAATAGTTTTCTCATTTATCTTCATTGACGAAAGTCATTAAAAAGCCGATTTGAAAAATTAAGTTGGTGTTATTTATAATAGACTCTTTTTTAATGATTATTAACTTAGCCTTCGATAGGTCTATTTAAATTATATTAATCTCTGTATCTATAATTCGCATTTTACATTCGAACGTTTCATTTAACCGGTCAAAGTCTTTATTTACAAGGTTCTATACTTGTACCACAATGAAAATGTTGTAAAAGGCTTTGAATTATTATAAAGTAGCAATATAACTGCCTCTAATACGTTGTGCCAAGCTTCTTAAAGCTTTAGCCCCATTAGTTCTGTCGATTATAACCAAACCAATACCTTGACACTTTTAGCCAAAGTTAAGGCTGATATAAATATTAAGTATACGGATTAACGTTTGATTAAAGTTAAGTTAGTTACCCTTCGTTAATATTGTTGTTCTCTTATAATTCCAAAACTCAAAGTCCTCAATCGTTCGTTATTTCCGTGTTACAAAACTAGTCGTTTCGATAAAAAAGGTATCGTTAATTTGTATGCCTACCTCGCCGAATTCCTTTTATTATGTTACCAGAAAATACGCATAGAACGTTAAAAACTTTATCGCTAACCGTAACTTGAAATATAACTAGTAGGTGAAAAACTAATAAACGCTTACTTTAACTAATCTGTATAATAGCTTAATATATTGTATTGCTGTACCTACAAGGTAAGTAACACGTAACTACTGTGATAAATTTAATAATACGATATGTTGTTAATCCTTTACTCATTACGTGTAAACTTACATTATATTACAGCTTTTAAGTATAAACTTACCATTAACGTAAAATAATATACTCATTATTCAATTAACTATTAAACGTCCATTTATTTTCTGAATCGTTGACGACTGCATCAAGATCTAATCCTTACTTTTATCGCTGTATATTTCAACGATTAAACGTAACTCATTATATGGACTCCCTGTGGTTTTAGATTTAGCCTCGTAAATAATCCTCGATTTAAAGATCGTAAAGTTTAGGTTTTAAAGATTAAAGTTGGGTTTCGACACGAATTATACTATCCTTCGGGTTAACAAACCGTTTATTTCAACTTTTTCGTTTTTTTACAGGGTTTACCAAAGGTTTTAAAAATCCTTTTTATTCGAAGCCTTAATATCAAATCTTCGTTTACTTTTTATTTCCTGCTTAGCTAAGGAGTATTATCAATATGTACTGCTATATATTCCTCCTCTTCAATATTTCTCCTTTTCGGGTGTCGTTCGAACTAGCATCTTTTCATCAACTTATCGATAACGGGTAAAAACGGTTCGTATTAATTCGGTTATTTAACTTAGTGGTTTTTATCGTGAGTAACTCTAATATAAGACTTAGTCTAAATTATTTGAAAAGATATAAAGATGTTAACAATTTGAATAACTACTTCGAAGCTCATAATACTTCATATTTTATACGGACCTTCTTATTTTTCCGGCTTCCACCATGCGAGGACAACACTTTACAATGTCAAAGAAAATACGTCGATTATCATGAAGCTATTCTCAATATTAAGGGATTTATTAATTTGACGACGTACTGATCCTCTTTTCAATTTCCTTAAAGCTTTGCCGTGAGCCGTAACACGTTTTTAGGTATTTACCGAGGGCGAAGAATTGTAAGCGTACTTTCGAATCTATGAAGCTTTCAATTTTAAGTGTATGGATAATATATGTTCTGCGAAGTAAGGCGTATTCCCTGTTAACCTTCCTAATACTTTAATAGGCTTTTACAAACACCTATTTATACTAAATTTCTATTATCTTAATATTTTTTTGGAACTTTATCGCCGTGAAGTTACTACCAGTACTGTGGATAACGACGTGGGATGAGCCTAAGAATGTGGTAATATATAATATCCTTTGCTTTTACCACGTATCTTTTGCTGAAAGGGACTTTAGAACTTTAGCACCATAAAAATAGGTTGGGAAATTAACGACGTAAAAGAAAAGCTTATTCATCCAAGTAAAATATATCAACGAAGATCTCGCAGTAAAAATCCTTATCGTTTTTTAATGTAAACTTGAATTTGGAAGGGTTTAAATATATGTTTAATAGTAGTAAAAAAGCTGTTTAATAACATTTAAGGCTAAATATTCCATATTTTATACCCTACGTACTTTAGGACTTTATATAACGTATGAACGACCAAATAGTTAAAGAGCCAGTATAGTTAACGTATATTTGACTTATTCAAGTTTAATACCATTGTTTTAGGGCATTGAAGATAAAACTATAAGTGTCTTTACTTAAATTCAAAAAGTACCTTTTGGTCATTTTTAACCAATTCGTCTACGTTAACATCGACGTTAATGCTAAAAGTCTTTATATCCTACAAAAAAAGTCGAAATGTGTATGAAACTTAAGGATATAAAATATAATTGCATCTATAATAATTTAAACTACCATTATTCCCAAGAATGATAATTATTCGCCTCATTTAAAGCTAACTTTGGCCTTACTAATATCGTAACAATTAATCTTAATAACTATAGTACGTTCTCTCTATAACTATATGTATTATAAATGGCCTCTTATTAAATACCTTACTGCCTCTGTATTTGACATAATACCTCAAAAAGTATGGTTCTCGTAATGATTACGAAAATAAAGGTGTATAAGGGGTTGAAAGCTTGGTTAATGTAAAGGTCAAGGTTTTTACCATCAAAACGGTATAGGAAAACGTAGTTGGCTAATCATTAGGCCTGATCAGGAACAGTATCTTCATATTATTTGATCTACTTGGGGGTATTAGCGCTATTAATTAGCTTTTCGCCCTCGAAGTTAACGATTTAATCTAAGTAATCCTATTTAAAAGCAGTAATGTATCAAACGTAATATACTGACTTCGTGTTATTATATTCGGCGAGGGGGTACCGAGTCGATTAATAGCCAAACTTGCCACAGATTCAATATCTCTTACCATTATTACTATAATAGTACTTACGGTTAACAAGTTCACCTAAATCTTAGCCTTAGTAATGCTAGCGTAATTACTACCTTTAGTTTTTAGCCTTTGGGCCAAACTTTTAGCTTTAGGGGTGCTCGTAACCGTACTTACGGTCGACTTAACTTACTACTATAAAGTTTTCTTCATTTACGTTAAAAAATTTGCCAACTTAAAGGTATATACTAAATAAATTTAGTATACGCGCCATCACCATGGCAAACGAGAAACATAACTGGCTAAAAAAGCTTTTGTAGGTGGCATCTAGGCGTTATAAAGCGTATTTAAACTCGCTAACGCCAGTAATTACTGTTTATATCTATTCGCGAAATATAACTTCGCTAATGTAAGCTTTCTCCATGATCTTTGGCACAACATTAACTTGTTAAGTATCTTATTAAAGATATCTATTATCATTTCCTCCTCTTTCTTATTCGCCATTATTATAATTCACCGCGTGGTAGCATAGTTTAATATTATTTGCCGAGGTGAATATCGTGTTCCAAGCAGATTTTTATTCTATTGTAGATCTCGCGAAACTCAGCAGCTCCAGTAAGAAAGGTCAGGTATTAATACCCAGCATGCCTTTTAAGGATGCCGGAAATAGTGAGTGAAAACCTAATGGCGGAACCTTTATTCACTTCCAAATATTTAAAAAGGATATTATCTTGGTGTTGAGGAGGTTATAGAACTTCTTATTATACTTTTCTACGTCGTTTTGGATCTTAGTAGAGTCTGTAAACAGCTTGTAATTAATATTAAATATTTTACCGGGTCTCAGAGAAAAGTCTAAATGGTTATCACAGTCTTAAATAGTATTTCCCGGCAATTTAAGCCTTAAGTCCTCCGAGACGCCATATTAAAGGTGATTGACAGTCGCTTAGACCGAGGGGTAAAGTCCTATAGTAGGACCTGTAATAGGCTCTCACGTGTATGCAAACCTGAAAAAGGGAGATTTTTAAGGTGTTTAGAGATTCTGAATAAAGTATTGAAGGAGAAGTGGTACCTGACGGATTGAAGAGACTTAACGATCTTGCTTAATTAACTAGTATAGAGCGCCGATATCAATTCCTTTAGCCGCGTTAACAGCATTTTCATCACGCGCTTTGCCACAACTTATGGCGTCATCCTCGCCATTACGTAAAGGTGCTAGGTTTCTAAGCAGATTAACATAGTCATTATCGACAGCACGTAAAAAGGCTTAACTTAACTAAAGATAAAGGGGTGGTCCCTTGAATCGTATATGTGGGTGTTAATGCTCTTCAACACTGTTTCCCTTATACCATAGTTTTTAAGGGTATTACTAAAGCTAATTCAAGTCGAAGAGTTCTTTTACTAGTTTTATATTACCTTAAGCTGGGAAAAAAAACCCCTTGGCGCTTAAGTTCTACCTTAAACTTTATATTAAACCCTTTTTAAAATAAGGTCCATATGTTTATAGCCCAGTCGTTCAAAAGGTTACAGAGGTTGATAAAAACGTTTTCAGGGTCGTTAGCATTATATTATTAGACGATATAATAGCCAGCGAAGTTAGTGAGGTGTTTTCCCGTAAATTCTTTGTCGACATTTAACGCCCAAAATTCTCTGTTATAGAACTTGGTAAAAGCAGTTCCGAGCGCCTCAATTACCTTTTTCCTAGCGGGGTTGGTAATTTATTTAAATTTAGCATTTTCGGTAGACATCTTGAGGTTTTGGACTGTACAGAACTTGGTATTTCGGCGTGAAGTCACGTGGAAACTTGGCGATTTAGCGTGGAGTCGCGTAATGTGCTTTTCTCGGCGCGGCTTGGCGATTCTTAGTTTTTTTGCTTATGACAGCGGGTTTAACGATTAAATTGGCGTAGGGACTGCAAAGAGTAATGTGGGGGTAAAAGTTGAGTATAAAAGGTAAGATTGAAGGTTGTTTGTTGTTCGAAGTTGTAGGTAAAGGGCGAAAGTTGTTTATTGTTGTAGGCTGTATGACTTAGTCGTTTTTCTTACAGTAGTAGCACCTATAATAATATTAACTTAACTGTTTGCCAACTTACTGAACTTTAAGACTTCTGACAGTCAATCCCAACGTCTTCAAAAAGGATTAATAAATATTTCTTGGTGTTTTCAGTAGCGATACCGTCGCTTACTCTCAAATTTCCGTTATGGACTAAAGCAACCTAAAGGTATTTTCTATTTTCCTGCCGTTATGAACTAACATAGTACTAATAGAGGAATTTCGTAAAAATCTTTCCTTTACCCTAATGTTAAAGTAAAGCGTAACAACCGGAAAGTAGCTTCTTCTTTTACTTAGATAATCTGTGCTTAACTCAATAAGCACTGATCAGTATTGGTAAGGCCTTAGATTGTTGCAACGTTGTCCATTCGAATCGTGGTCGAAGTAACAGTAGTATTACATTGATTAAATGGTTTATGTATTGTTTGAGGTTTAGCTGACCACTAGCTATTTTACACAGTAATTTGTATGGCCAATTGGTTGTTCCGTGGCCTAGAGTGAAGTGCAACGTCCTGCAATCGACTTACACCTAATGTGGTAAGTCTATACAAAGAAATACACTCAAATTGTAGTTCAGTATAGTTAACCTTACTGTAAGTATAGTTGACCTACTACACTATATGTAATATTATTCCAACACAGCGACTATAAATCATCTTAGAATAAAATACTGGTAAAAGTTAATAAATATTAAAAAAACACTTGTATCTTTGATATAACTGTATGAGAAGCCTTTTCCCAAATAATATGTATCTTTTTCTGGTTGATGGGTATTTTGATTACAGTTTTATTAGCAAATTCTAATTACTAAGGTTTTCAAATGCTAAACTAGTATTTGAATATATTAAGGTTCAAATTTTCAACATTTGTAAATTTTGATACCTATTTAACTTCAACTTTACAATAATTTACAATCTTACTAAATTATACATACATATTGTTAAAGTAAATAACACAAAAAATATTCAAAACCGGACGTAACGAATCGTAATATTTCGATAACAAGTAATTGGTATATCAGAAAAGACGAAAAGAATAACTACCCATTCAAAAATCTAAAATGTATATGGATCGCAATCTTTCACTTCTTGCTTTCTCGAAACATAACTTTTAAAAAGTGTTTTTAACATTGAGTTTGAGAAACCACTAAAGTAATGAAAAATCCGTGAAAGTTTTCTTAATTTAAAACATGAGTTAACGGTCAGTTTTTGTAATAACGTTAAGCTTATAGTAATCGAAATTAAAACGTAGGTCGCCTTAGGTATTGCACCGAAAAGTATGGTGACAGCAGATTTTAAGTTGTAACAAGTAAGTTCGTTGAGTCCTTGAAGTAGAATAGGTATATACGGTAATTTGAATCGACGGGTTACCTGTTCATTTACAACTTCATAATATTGATATCATAAGATATCAAAATGTTGATAAATTGAATCTATTTGTATATCAAATCGGTTAGAAATAGAGAATTATTTAAAAACTGGGGTTAAGTTACTGGGTTGAATCATAGTTCTTCTCAATTTTATACACTATTATATTGAAAAGGTACGCTTTTCAATTTAAAAGGTGGATTGAGTTCTTGGTATAGATAAGGATAATATGGATTTTATCTTTGGTATTCAAGGTATTTTAACGTTATACGGAATCTAGTAAGTAGGTGCTAAAACGATAACTATTTACGTAGTATCATTGGTATAAGTTAAGGTTTTTACGGTGAAAGAATTCCAAATAGTTAACCTAGGCAGCGTACTGTTTGGTATTGTTTCGAAAGGTATTAATGTCGATTATAATAATATTTTCTTGGTTATTGCAATGGGACGCATCGTCTTCACTCTTTCCGTTGCGAATTATACCGTTTCTATTAACACTGTGCATAAAGTTGGCGCTATCGTATCAAGTGTAAAGGTTATAAAGTCTTTTATTGATAAGTTAAACACATGTAAGCTGCTTAGTGTAATTTTCGGGTATTTTCAAGTTGATTGAGATATTAGCGAATGTATTGTTAATAACTCCTTTTAAGATTTTGAATATAGCGATGGATTCCTAAACTATACCGCCAGCTTTCGTAAGTAAGGTATTTTCAACGTTAAAAAGCGTATAGCCGTTCGTGAGTCCCTTGTTTTAAATTCTTATATTGGGTAATAGCGGCTTTCGTAGCGTTTGGTTTATAATAGTACGCATAAAGTATCGTTATAAAAACGTTGAAATAGCTATAACTCCCGTCGCTACCGCGAGTGGAATAACTGTTATAACAATTGAAATAATCACTTTTGATTGTAAAAAACGGTAAAAAAGTAATTTTCATACTGATAAATATACGAGTTTTACCTAACTTACATAACATCGTAAATTTGAAACGTAATTTAACACCGGAAAATTTCGTCACCTGGTCGAGGGGTTTACGTTTGATTCGTTAATAGCCGATGTTATTGGATAAGTTATTAATATGGTAATTAAAGTCCGGGGAGTTCAACTCATTTTAACTCCTGACGTGGTCTCAGATAAGAGGTAGCGCGGTAGTTATGTTATTTAGAGATAATATAAGAGCGAGACTCCCATAAGAGGGGGGGGGGGGGTATTCTCAAGATGTAGACGTACTGTTAACGATTGTAAATTGACAGATTCTAGTTGTTAATGTAGGAAATATATCGGTATTTCGTTATTCCATTGTAACCAGTACCTTGATATTTAATTTCTCTATACGTAAAGCGTACTCTCGAGCGAAGTAGTCCCGTTCGACGAGATTCATACGTAAAATATCAGTAAATCGTTCGTATTAGATAGTAAATTAATCGTATTACGTTACAAACGCGATTTATAGCTGGTTCCTAACACACAAGTTAACAATTTATTTCAAAACCTAAAAATCCATATTTAAAAGGTCCGAGACATATCCTTAAGTTATAACTATTGGGGAATAATGAAAAAACCTTTGGAAAAAGAATAAAAAGTAATATTCAAAAGAACTAAGCCAAAGTTATCACTTATAATGATCGGATATGCTCTGTTATCCTCGATGGAGAAAGAAAGAAAAAGTCTTTTACCAAGGAGCTACTACAGGCTACAGAAAAGTAATGGTTCAGTAATGTGAAAGAACGACTCTAGAGTATTGTAGGAGCATAGCTACCACTAGAGCTATATCCCTAGTGATTATTAGCCCGGGAACTAGCCTGTGACAATAATTGCGTATACTTTTGCATAATTTCGCGGATATTGACGATTTAATTACCGTTTAAAACAGCAGTCAAATGGGTAATATATGTAATAATAAGGCGTTGGCTAATGTATGATATTATAGGCAATGAATTGATGATAAAGGTTTTAACTTTGTGACCGTAACTTTAAAAATACACCTTAACATTTTGTGTAGTCAGTCCGTAGTTTTGCCTCTAATTTCGTAGGTTTTCTTTCATTTGAAAATCATCATGTTTTACCCTTTAAGCTGTACAAGTGACTTAATTTAAACTACGCTACGTATAAAGAGACCGTTAGTTTAATTCGGTTATTTTTCTTCAATAGTTATCCGAAGTGTCCATAATGACTTGAATACGTAGTTGGACAGTCAGTTCGTTTTCAAATTTTTGAGTTTTCAATACTTATATTATGATAGATTTTTTTCCAAGTTTCTAGTATTCAATATTTGTTTCTTTTTTATTGTATATTCGTCTTTGTGAAAATTATTGGCAACGGCGTGAATTCACGAGTTTATTAATTTTCGATATAGATGGATTGTATTGGTGTGTTTGATAGGTTTCAGGATATCAAGTTCGAAGATAGTGATCCTTAGGGATCTTTATAGTAAGACCTTTATAACACGAAAAAATAATATGATTTTTAGCGGTTTGAATCATCGAGTTCTGGTTGTTAATATTTAAGACTTTATAAGATGTATGTCATTTTACTAATTATTTACAAGCTAAACTTCCTTTTGGTATTGGTAAATATAGAATCTACTTTGTCTAAAGTCTGCTTTTGGTGTTGTAGGCATCGTTCATTTTGAGCTCTACGAATTACTCTCTCAACCTTTTCAAGGCTTAAATATATGACATATCTTTCTCTCAAGCGCTTGGTTGTAGAGTTGATTTATTCTTCATTCGAGTATAGGTGTTGAGAACTAATAAATTTTGGATTTACTCGCTGAACCCAATTATATAGTTAATATCTTTTACTGTTATTTATAATTTTTCCTTTCAGTCTTTACGACTATTAGTTACAGACTTAGGAATATCGTAAAATTTCCTTTTAAAAAATCATTCATCTTTCAATTTTATCAATATCTGACTAAACTCTTACGGATATCTATTTATGTTAAATCTCTATTGATTTAAACCTTTCTTCGAACTATCTAACGGTAACGTTTATGATGGTATAATGGATTAGTATATTTGGAGGTTTTTAGTACGAATCAATCTACAACTTAGGTAACGTTCCCCATATTTTCTTTTTCTTCGGAATTTTAAGCAATTTATCTTCGTGAAATGCAGTTATAGAATGGCTGAAGTGTAGTATAGGTTTATCATTTTAATAAAATACGTAAAAAAAACATTAGAGTTAAAGTTTCAAATTCTTCAATGTGAATTTGAACTTCAAGAGCGTTTGGAGATTCTTTAATTAGTGGTGACTAAATCTTTCGGTTTTTTTTAATTAAGAAACGGGTTGTTAGGGCTTTAGATGTTGCAACGTTATCGATTCAATTGGTCTAGTCGAAGTAATAGTAGTAATGCAATGATTAAGTGGTAGATGTATTGTTTTAAGTTTGGCAAACCGCTAGTCTGTTTGCACAGTAAACTGAATGGATAATTGTTTGTCCTATGCCGTAGTATGAAATGTACCCATATTTTATTTGAATTGCAGTCAATACAGTAAATCCAAAAACAATACATTCAACTTATAGTCAGTTTATTCAAATTTACTCTAAGTAAAGTTAACTTATTGTATTGTAATTACTACTTTTTTAACACTGGCGGCTTTCTGTTTTATACGCTTATGTTGGTATGATTGACCAAACTTTTCCGGTTATCGACGAATTACTTCCTTGTTAATTGAAAAGACCCCTGTTCATTCATATTGAATTCCGTACCCAAATTAGCCCCAATTTCTTTTTTTCCTACCGTTTTGAGTTTCAATTCATTAATATCCATGCACAAGTCTTTTAGTATAAACTTATTCGTATTGATTTGTTGCTTCCATTGGCTGTTTCAACCCATGTGAGTTAAACCACCTGCCACTTTAGTTAATTCACGTGGGTCAATGAGCTTATTACTTCCACTGTTTCCATTATCCATTTTAACTACTTGACCTAATTTAACTATCAATATTGTTTAACATACGTGTGTTAATTAACTCATTATTACCTCAAATTTAACTATATCATTTAAAGACGTTGTTCTTGAAGGATTTATTCCCCTGGCAGTTTTTCAGTCTACTAATACATATTTGTTCTTTGGCACGTGACTTGGCTTTTCTAGGTAGCCTGTTAGCGTAGCCCTCAATATGTATGATTAGCCTATTGCTGTTTATAAACTTTCCAAGGGATTTTTTTTTTGGCGACGTTCTCGTTATAGTATTAGCGAGATTATCATTTTTATTAATTTATAGTAACTAATTAATCCATTTGCATTTTTAGGCTTCACAGAGTGTTATTATATCAATTATTAGGTGTTTTTAGTTCGTGATTTCAAGTTTTGAAAGGTATTTACATAGGTTTTTCCAGTCTATACAGAATACTACCAGAATAGAGGGAATTATCAATTGCTATTTGATGACGTTGAGGGTTTTTTATAGTATTATGTTTATTTAGAAGCCGGCTATTGTACCGTAGATCTTTGAAGTTTGTATGCTGCGTATAATACTTTTGTATTTGATGAAGGTTTAGTGAATTAGGCTTTTGGTGTTATTAAACTAGTTCTTTTGATTTTTTTTAAGATGGTCATTAGGAAGTTGATCTGCTACGATAAATTTGTATTGTTTGCAAAGAAGTCTTTCATAAATATCATTTACTTGGTTTTATTTATATTAGTCGGAATTTTATTGATCTCTTGGTTTATATTTCGCATCTATTATTTGAGCCTTTTATTTAGTCGTTCAATGTCTTTATATTTTAGGTCATTTAATCATGCCGCAATCGAAAAGTCATAAAAGGCCTCTAGTTGGTATATAATGGCAATATAGTTGCTATAAGCGCTTTGTTTTAAATACTGTTTAGTCTTGGTTACGTTATTCTTGTCAAGTGTGGCTAAGTTGGCGCCCTGGTCTTTTGTTTTGGCGAAAATTGGAGTGAGCGTTAATATTAAGCATATGTAATGACGATTAGATTAATTTAAGTCGGTTAAAATTCGTCCGAGTCCCGACTGGCTTAAAGTTTTAGAAGTTTTAATCTTTAATCGCCTGTTGTTCCGATGTTACCAAACTAGCTGTTCCAACGAAAATGGTATCGTTCATTTGCATTTCTATTCAGCCGAAGTCTTTCTTTACGTTACTAGTAAGCCTAGGTGGTATGTCGAAGATTTTATGTTTAGCCGAAGTTTGAAGTGTTATTAATAGGTTGGGAACTAATGGAAGTTTGTTTGAACTAGTTCGTATAGTAGTTCAATATATCGTATTGCCGTCTCTAGAGGGTATTGGTTACGTAATTTCTGTGGTAGTTCTAGTTACTAGATTCGTTATAAATTAGTTGTTCATTATGTGTATATTCATGTTATATCGCGTTTACCAAGCGTTCAATCTCCTTCAGTTTTGATTAATAAACTTATTATTAATGAGATTATTAAGTAATATTGAATTTTCCAAATTGTTGGCTTTGACTTAAAGATTTAGGTTTTACCTTGATCACTATATCCTTGAGTTATTAGTAGTAATTTTTCGTATAGTTGCTCCATAGTTTTGATTTTGATTTCCTGAATGATTTTCGACTTAAAAAAATTTGATATTTGGGTCTTAATAGTTGAATTCGGCTTATAGTACGAATTATATAACTGTTTGAATTAGGAGTCTGTTAGTTTCGACTTTATCGTTTTTTTAAAAGGTTTTGCCGAAGGTTTTAATGATACTTTGTACCTGAAGCTTCATACTTAGGTTTAATTCCTCTTTCTCTTTCTATTTACCTAAGGAGTATTATAAATACGGCCCGGTATGTATTCATCGTCCTTAATTTTGTTTTCTTTTTAGTTGTTGTCCGTGTTAGCAGCGTTTCATTGGTTTATTAATGATAGGTAGAGGAGGTTTTTTTTTGGCTTATTCGTTTGACTTGAAGGTTTATATTGTTATTGTTAGTCGCTTTGATGTAGGGTATGACCTAGGTGGTGTGAAACGTTGTGAGGTTGTTAGAAGTTTTAAAAATTACTTGGGATTAGCGATATTCAATATTTTGTATGGGATATTCTATTTCCCTGATTCAATTTTTACGGGGAGTTTACTTAGTAACGGTATATTAAGTATTTCGATTATAGTGAACCTATTTCAGTCATTGAGGGTATTATCAATTTAATGTTGTGCCGATATTTTCAGTAGTTATTTTTAGTGTTTTACTGTAGGCCGCAGCCTTCTTTCTGGGTACTTATTGATGGCAGGGATTTTTTCTTCAGGCGAGGGTAGTTTTTGATTCTAAGATCGATGTTATTGAGCTATTAGTGTCTATAATGTCATTCAGGCCTTTTATTGCCATTTGAAGGCATGTTTTATGGTTCGTAAAGCTTTTAATCTTTAGCTTTAAGATATCGTTCGTTTTGAGAAATAGACCGTGAATTTTCGAAATTATTAATGCTCTAGTGAGCTTTAATAGTTACCTATTTGTATTAGATCTCTATTATCTTCGTGTTCGTCTGATATTTCGTCACCGTAAATTTGGTACCGATATCATGGACGACAAAATCAGGTAGGCTTAAGTGCGTGTTAATTTATAATATTTTCAACATCTTTTACATGTTTTTCACCGCTAAGGTTTTTGAAAATTTGGCTTTGTAGACAGGGTTTGCTGAGTTCCTAACGTGAAGAATAGGTCTGTTGTTCAAGTAGAGTATGTTAATAAATATTTTGTAATTGAAGTTTTTGTTGTCTTTGTATGAAATTTGAAATCTCATGGGGTTTGGATATGTATTTAAAGGTAATTTTATAGCTTGGTCATGGTCTTTACAACAAAGTATTCCATATTTTTATACTCTGCGTATTTTAGTAATTTGTATAATTCATTAAAGGTCAGATGTTTCAAGCGTTCATGTTGTTGTTTTATTTTGTATTTCGTTAGGTTTAATACCGTTGCGGTTTGATTTTATAGGTGCAATTATAAATGCCTCTACTTGGAGATGGGGGGAAACCTCTTGACGTTTTTGAATAGCTTATTAGTGTTGATGTCAACACTGACATCGAGGGTTTTTATGTCTTCCAAGCAATAGAGGAATGGCGTAAGGGACTTGAGGATGTGGAATGTAATCGATTTAAAAATAGTTTAAATAACTGTTATTTGTAATAACTATATTTATCTGCTTAGGCCGATGCTAAAGTTGGTTTTATTATTATTTTGAAGATCAATGTTTGTAATTGTAGTTTTTTCCTTTATAATACCACGTATTGTAAAAGGCCTCTGGGTTAGTAAATTGTTGCCTTTGTGTTTGGCATGTTACGTTGAAACGTGTAGTCCGTATAATAATTACTAAGGTTAAAGGTATATAGAGGGTTAGTGGTTTGTTTAGGGTAAAGCTAAGGGTTTTCTCTATTGTAGCTGTATAGGAAGATATAGTCAGTTAATGAATTGACCGCATTAGGAATAGCATTTTCATGTCATTCAATTTGGTTGGAAGTATTGTCGCCGTTAATAGTCTTTTTACCCTCGAAGTTTATAATGTGGTTGAAGTAGTTATGCCCGAAAGTAGTAGGGTATTAGATGTGGTATACTACCTATTTATTGGTAAGTTCAGCCAGGGAGTAACGGGTTGGCTCATAAATAAACTTGTTACAAATTCAATATCTCTTTCTACTATTATGATGATTGTTTTTACTGTTAGCAGGTCCGTTTAATTTTTTTTTTTTGGTACTAATATGTTCGAGTCTATTAGTTTGAGGGTCTTGGATTAGGATTTCAACGCTAGGCTCGTTTTTATTTAGGAATAATATAGTGTACTAATGCAAGGTTTTCTTATTTATATTTTGGAAGTTATTAATCTATTGGTATATATTAAAAGAATTCGGCGTACTCGTTATAAAGGTTGTAATAATGGATATCAATTAGTTGAAAATGGTTTTACATGTGGAATTCGTACGTTATAAGTCTTATTTAAACTTGTTAAATACCAGTTTGAAGAATATGACTTTATTAGCGTAAGCTTTTCCAATTATTTGTTGGTATAATATTAGCTTGTTAAGTATTTGGTTTAGAACATTTATTGGTGTTTTCTTCTTTTTCTTTTCTACTATTATCTTCGTTTACCTTGTGGTGGCCTAGTCTGTATAATATTAAGCTAGGTGGATGTTATATTTAAAATGACTTTTCATGTCATAAAATTTTCGGAAGGCTTTTACCTGCATCCAGAAAAATAGATAATAATTCTTAACATACCTTATAAAGATTAAGGGTAATAGTAAGTGAAAACTAGATAAAGGGACTTTCATCTACTTCAAGATATTTAGAAAGGGTATTATTTACGTATTAAGATGTCTTTTTAGTTTTCCCTTATATTGTTTTTCTATTATTTCAAATATTGGCGAAGGTTTTAAGGGGTTTGTAGGTAGTATTGACTATTTAGACAAGTTTTAGGGTAATATTACGATAGTTGTCCCAATTATTGTTGATGTTTTTTGTTATTAACTTAAGTTTTGAAGCTTACGAGTACCAATAATAGGGTGAATTGTTAGTCGCTTAACCCGAAGGGTAACGTTTTATGGTAGGAATTTTAGTGGGCTCCCGCATGAAGGTGGTATTGGTATTGGAAGCTTTTCTTTGAGGGATCTAGCGATGTTGAGGGAAGGATTAAGAAGGAAGTGAGATTTGGCTATAAGACGAGTTTTAAAGAATTTGAAGGTTTTGCTTAATTAACCAATAGATGTTTTCGATTTTAATACCTCTTATTGCATTAGGCGTCGCTTCTTTACGCGCTTAGCCGCTGCTAAAAGCGCACTCCGCGTTGTAACATAAAGGTGCCAGATTACCCAGTATATTAATAGTTGTTTTATTCTCAGTACGTAAAGAGGTTTCATTGAAATAGTGATTGACGTGATATCCCCTAGAACTTATATGAGGGAGTTAAGGGTTTTGAATGCCTCTTTCCTTAAGTGATGAGTTTTAATGGTATTTTTAAAGTTGAAATAAGTCGAAGGGTCTTTTTCGTTAGCTTAGTGAAACCTTTTTTTAGTACGTATACTCTTTGTCGCTTAAGTTTTCATTTTAAATTGTATTTAATACTCTTTTTGATTTTTTTGAATATGTTAATGGTCCAGTTATCAAAGAACTTACAATATTTTCGAAAAGCGCGGTCGCCGCGGTTAAGGTCTTCACCGATACTTTGGTGTATGATATTGATATCGAAGAAGTCACTAGGTGTTTATCCATTGAGATTTTGTTAATATATTGCCTTTAAATCTTTTTATTGTAATGTTTGGTCAAGAGAGACCTAAGGATTTTAATCGCCTTTATTTGTTTTTAACTAGGTGACATTTTAAAGTTTTGGCCGTCATAGTATTCAGTGGTTAGGCGTGGAGTGAATTGAGTTTGGTAGCGTATGATTATGGCGATTTAGCGTGAAGTCGCGCGATGTAGCTTTTTTGGCGCGACTTAGCGGGTTTCATTATGTTTGCTAGAAATAGTGGTTTTAACGATTAAGTTGATGTAGAGGAGGTAAAAAGGAGCGAGGTAAAGGGAAAATTTTTGTGTTGAGGGGAAAGGTTTGGTGTGGAGGGTAAGGTTAGAGGTTTTTTGTTGTTCAGTATGTAATTTCGTCGAATTTGTAGTAATAGTATTTGCAGTTGTACTGATTCATTCGTTTACTAATTTATCGGTTTGTGGCTTTTAGAGGTTAACTTTAATGCCTTTTAAGAAGGATTCGGAAAGAAGTTTTGATGTTTTTTAAGTAGAGACCGTCGCTCAATTCCAGATTATCGTTGTGGATTAACATAACCCAAAAGATGTTTTTGTCTTTCTGCCGTTGTGGAGTGACACAGTACTAATAGAGGCTCTTCCCAAGAATATTTTTTCTCTTGTAGCGTCTGTTTAACGTAGATAGTAACCGTAAAGTAGTCTTTTATTCTACTTAGCTTACCTGTGATTCACCTAATAAGTACTGATCAGTGTTGGTAAAGCTTTGGATATTGCAACGTTTTCGATTCGATTGGTTGGTTCGAAGTAACAGTAGTATTTCAATGGTTAAGTAGTATATGTATTGTTCTATATTTGGTAGATCGCCCGCCGGTCTGAACAGTAATATGTATAGCGAAATGCTTAGCACGTACCCTAGTGGGAAGGGGGTACATACTGAACTTGACTTGCAATCAATCCAGTAGACCCACAAATAATACACTCAACTTTCAGTCTGTGTAGTCAAATTCACTGTAAGAAAAGTTGACTAACTGCACTGTAATTACTACTGTTCCAACAATTATTTTATATTTTTATATTGAATGACCCTATGAACTCAATATGTTTCATCAATCGCCAGTTGATAGAATGATTGATTATTAACGAGGTTCTGACTTTGTTAACTCTAATATCGTTGTCTCTAATTTTTCAAGATCAAACCTTAGATATTCCTTTTTTAAATTAAGTGGAAATCTTCAGGCGTCATTTTGACTACTTAGTTAGTTCGAACGTTAATATTGATACCCATCTATTTATATTGTTTGATTGAAAGTGAAAGGAATTTGTTGATTCAAAGATGTAGAAAACTAAAGGTTAAGCCATTATAATTATCATTTTTATACTAGGTAATTAAAGTTCTTCTATCAGGATAAACGCAACTTTGGCTTCATCGATGTCCTTATAGTTAATATCTGAAGCATTATTAAAATAGGTTTGTATTGCGAATTATTAAGAACATCTTTATAATAAATTTTTCATTAACTTCATGTGCTGTACGATTTTTGAGAATATTGAATTAATGAAATGATCGCGAAAAATGAATATATATTCAGACTGGTGGTCGTTTTCTTTATGTTGATCACGGGGATCCTCACTTGACCCGAAAATAAGAAGTCGTGAATGATTAGTTATTACGATATTTTTGTGCTAGTGCTTTTATGTTATTGAATAGTTTTTCGTTTTTCTCCTGGTATTTGGCGTTCGCAACCCCAAAGTTTATGACGACTTCAATGGTTTTCAATGCTAAGCATTGAGATGTTAGGTATAATATATTATCTTCTTAGATAGATGCTGGGTAATTATTTGAAGTATTGATATCTAGTTTTGCTTGTTATCAACTTAGCACTTTGTATTATTGTTTCAATGAAGAAACTTGCTAAGTCGATTTGAATTTGATTTGAATTATTCTCTTTAAAAGAGTTGCAATTCAGGCTTTTGTTTTCAATCGTTTTATTACTCTAACTCATTGGGTTTTCCATATTTGCGATTGGTATAGTAGAAATATGTCACCTCTCCCAGTCTTTTAATGGTTTTAACTTAGGTTCCAATCGTAATATTATGTCTTCGGAGTTGAAAATTGGATTTTTATGTTTTATCCAGGGATATAGTATTAGTATAGTCTTTATTGAATCCGTATTGGGTTCCGTTTTTAATTCTAATTTCGGCTTAATTTTTGACTTCACCGTAGGTATCTTGGGGATGAACTTAAGTCGTTGCTCAAGATCAACGAAAGTTTATTGTATAAACCAACAACTAATTGGAGATCGTATTTGTTAGGTTTATTTAGAATGGTAATAACTCTAGCTTTTTCCTCTTTATTCGTTAACTCCAAAACAGTAACAACTTATAACTTTTACTTTGTTTTAAACCGGCTGTCATTACGAGCAACCTTTTTTCAATTCTTAATAAAGGTTTGGTATTTGAAATATGGTTTCTAAAAACTACCAGGGATATATGTCTTTCTTCAAAGTGAAGAGAAAGAAGGGGCGATGACTTAGTTGGTGGGACGGTGGAGCCAATAGGGCCGGAAACGATGACTATTATGTACTTAGACCATTGAAAATTGAGTCTATAGGTTACGTGACGGTTGACGTAACGAGATTCACAGTACCCGGCCCGGGAGCGGCCCGGGAGAGGCCCGGGTGCAGTTCGGGCGTGGTCTGCAGGCATTACGTACGAGGGCACGTAATGGGTTGTGTACGGACCATATATATAAGTCATGCATAAAAGGCCATTATAGCCTCTTTTAGTTTTTCGCAACACAATAATTATACATTTTATTTAAGACCTATTTAGTATACCATTATAGGTTGGACTATAACATATAATTAAGGTTTCCCTTTATACTTTTCAAGGGATATTACTTATAATAAATGAATCGATGATGAATATCAATAATTTTACGTTACACTTTAGCGTTATCGGGGAAGATACGCCGTTGTAAAATACCTAATCCTTCAACTGTGTAAATGCATCTCCTACTTCCCTGGAGCCGACTGAAGCCGATTTATTTCGTTTGTAGGATACCATAAGCTATATCACATTTATTCCTAAACTAATTTAATACCCAATTGAATCCACTTTTGTACTCAACCTTGCATCTAACTTAGCCTAGGCTGTTAATAATATAAAAGAATTTAAAGCCCATTTAACGACTATTCGGGATAATATTTCAATGATAAAGGTTTGCCGAAAACGATACGACCAACCGTAATTCGATAAATTTGCTTTCACGTAAACAGTGGCACGCCAAATAATTGAATTTATATGAATAACCAATAGGGTATAAATCAAAAAAGTGCAGCATACCTTTTTTGTGGTATAATGCTATTATACGCCAGGTATAAAATAAACTATTATGGTATATTGAAAACCCGACGGATATAAAGAAATATATAATACGAATAAGTTTTTCAAATATATTAGAACTGCTGTTAGTGCTCTTTATTGCGCGGATAAGGGTTTAGTTGAATTAAAATGATTATTTATGAACTTCGAAAACTTATAAATATCATTCATTATTAGCTTCGAAATATTAATAGTTTAGGCGGGCGGACTAAACCAGCCTTTAACCGTCAACTATAATTACCTATGTTTTTGTATATACTTATGTATTCGAAAAAAAATCATTATGGAAAATGTCAGCTGTATTATTTATATCGCGGATTTAGCTAAGTACCGCGAATTTACGAACGAATTAAAATATTTAAACCCAAAATCACGTTTTAATCGATAATTATCAAGCTCTGTACAAATATCGTATCTAAATAAAAATACAGTTATAATGAAAGTTTATATCTTTTGGATATCCTTGTTAAAAAGCCGCGGTAATTGCCATTGATTATTCTCATAAGTCCGTTATATATAAGACTAAAACTAAAAACGCCGGGTAACGTAAATAAAGGAGAAGAAACGGCGGGTTAAACAAGTTACGAGGCTTTCCTTACGTTATAGCTCGTTGGATTATTAATAACGTTGTTATATACTCCGCCCAACTTTTCCTTCGACTTAAGTGTATACGGTTTAAGTTTAATTGGAAGATCAAGGTTCTCTATTATCATATACAAGAAAGGACTAACTTCTAATAAAAACGAATTTATTTGAATTAAAACACATAAATTAAAATCTATTACTTACGCTTATATTTCTCCATAATATAGACTCTTTGGATATCTAAGTCAATTTTGGTTATAAATAATACTACATTATGAAAGGGCTTTTGATACATTTGGTGTAAAAAATGTAAATTCGGCTATTAAGTTATCGAAATTTGGGTATAATATTACCGTTGTTATGTAATATACATATTATTTATATAACTTAGTATTGCATAAATATTAATAAATGATTTAACCCTATGTTGATAGATATTAATTCCGGAATGACATGGTATATTAATCTTTATATATTATAAAACTATATTAATATGTAACTTTAAACGTTGATAAAAGTCGTTTAATGATTAATAATTAGAAAGGATTAGTTCTAAATACAATAATGATAAACCTTAGATCTGGGGATATTCAGAATGTTATAGAATCGGGTTTTATTTGTTTAGTCATCCGATTTTAACGAAACATGTAACGTACGGGCGATTAATCCCAGTTAGTTTTTACTATATGTTTTCGTGAACTAACGCGAATTTTACAGTCGATAGCGTCAATTACCGCGGAAAGAAAAGGAGAATAAGGTAAGTCTCCTACCTGAATTGACGTAGTTCCGCGATTTATTTAATAAAGAGAAGTTAACAACCATATTCTTATACCGGGAAAAAGTCAACTATTATATTTATATGAAACCGAATGAAAATAAATATTTACCGGATAATCTATAGAGGCTAATATATTTGATGTTACTAAATGAATTACTGGATTTTCAGTGTTGAATTTCCGAATAAATAAATAAATGAATGTTAGGTTTGTACAAGTTTCTTATCGGTTACCGCACCTGTATTGTAAATTTTGAAGCTGAGAGAGGGGGGGTTATAACGGTTTTATATTAATTACCGGGTTTTGAATAAAATTACCGAATGAAATCACTTTTCACTTCCTTTAATTAAGGAAACCTTACGCGTTTTATTAATGTTAATGTAACCCATAAAATTCGATATTTGGACAGCCTTTTACTGTATCTGTATTATATCCAGATAAGAAGAATTAACGTCTTTTTGTATTCGGCTTGACTTATTTAAATAATTCATTATTCCTTTTAATCTAATAGAAACTTTAACGACGTTCTAATCGTATATTAGTCATATGATAGCGGATATCTCGAATACTTTTATTAAGGCTTACTCAAGTAACCTCCTAGTTTTTATTCCCCTCCCCTGGTATTGAATAAGATTCTACAATGAAATTTAGCCCAAGTTTGTCACGCTTTCGCGATACCAGGTGAAACTGAAACATAAAAAAGTGTAATTTCGTGATTCAAAAGTTAAAATACCGTAGTTTCATCGTAACGATCGGCGTAGGTATTCAGACCGACCCCGAAAAACTTTGGGCTATTCGTAAATGAAAATTTATACGTATTATTTGGAAATTTCGAAGTTTGTCAAGTTTTACTAAATTTTATCGAAACTTTATTAATAATTTCTCCAATAGAATTGATTATCTCATTCGACTTACGAAATAAAGAATTAAGTAAAATTAGATGAATCGAGAAAATTATATTTTAAACGATAAAGTATATATTTTGTACGGCCCTCATTTTAGTTGATTAAAATCTAAATTAACTTAACGTAGTATAAACAGATTGGTCGGGAATAACTTTAAACAGATACTTGTTAATAAAATATGAAAATAGTATCGTAAAACCGATAATATATTATTTTGCACGATTATCGGACGCGTAACGTAATTTTGCTTTTTACGATAAGGAATATTTCGAAATATTATTTGATTTCATAGCATAGTAATCAAAATTACGTAATATTCGTATTTCTTTTATGATTATAATAGATTATAAATGATTAGAATTTTTTTCTAACTACGTTTGATTTTGGAATGTTGGGTTTGATAGGCTTAAATTCTTTTGTTTTTCTAATATTACTTACGTTATTGGCTTGTAACTCAAGGCTGCCGCCCATATACATCAACCCGTGAATTGTAAGATAAGCCCGAGGTTAAGGAGCGCCGCGTGTAAGTCTTCTAGCCTATTTCTACAGTTATATCGGATATAATGACAATGAATTTCTATATTATTTGCACGTATATTACGATGGCGTATAACGATCAATTCATTAAAACGAAATTTTAATTACAAGATCTCGATAATATACGCCTAAATGAGAAGCCGTATAACCCTAAGTCGTCAATAGTAACGGTATCTCTCTAAGTTCGACCCGTGCCCGCGCCATTGATTTTAATAACTTCGGGAAATACTAAGGTATCGACGATTATAATACCGCCTTGGACCCAACTCGTACCAATACCGTCGACTTCGTTAATACAGGGCGATTATTTTATTTTCGGACTTGGAGTCTTCGCAAAATTATTAAACTAAGGTATAACAAACGACCCGCTATACGTGGTTTGTTTATTAGCGGTTGTTAAAGTTGTTAAAAGTTTCCAAATTCAGGTAAAAGACTCGATATAAATTACTAATTATGATATTAACCCAAAGTGTACGTTACATTACTATAACAATTTATAACTATCGATTTAAAAATCATTAAAGACGAATATCTTATAACAAACCTATGGCTAGCTCATTTCAAGTTATGCAGGTAAAAGTGTTTTTTTTCGAATCTTTGAACAGAACTAATATTAAAAACGGATGATTGTAAATATTCAACGTTTACGTCGAACATATATATAATATAACGGTACAAAGCCTTGTCGTACCTCACGACAAAGCCCTTTTAACCCCTTCTTTTCTAAATCATTCATTATCCTACATTTTCCTCAATCTCATAATCGACCTACTGATTAATAATAATGACTGACAGTATTTATTGATTTTCATAAATCGATTATTTGAATTTTTATCATTAAATATAATATGGTTCATAACCACTGAAATGTATACGGAGCTTTTTCGGGATATATAGTAGCGATCTTTTCAATTCCAGGCATTCATTATTGGAAATAAAGGCTTAGACTAGAAACGTTTATTTTCAAAAGCCCAAAATCTTTCAGTAAAAGGTAACTAATTTTTATCGACGACGTATCCATTATAAACGGACAGCAATATCAAACGAGTAAAATAAGAAGTTTGATTTTCTCTACGAATTGTCGTTACCTTTTCGCATTTCGATTAAATATTATTTCTCAGCGTTTATCAATTTACAATCAATAACCAAAAGTCTAAGGTTACCCAATTTAATATAAATTGACTGGTTGAAACATAGGAAATATTTTTTATATTCATCATAAACGGAGATATAGAATCGTTAATGAATCCTGCGGAACGAACCTTTGAATTTCGAACATACGTAATCAAAGGTACAAATTTAGTTTAGGCGACTATAATATATATTGAATTACAAATGAAAATGATAATAAACCATTGATGACATCAAGAAAATCGATGTAAGATAGGCTGTTAGGATGAATTAGTTTACTTAATATTGTAACTAACTATCCTAATAAAGAGTGTGACTAATTATATAATTAATACCGGGTCGTCGATGTTTTGAACCCGTTGAATATTACTTTAAATGTACCTAAACACACCCCATATTCTACGTCAATTTAGTTAATTGCTTGGTTATGGACCCCTATTCCTCGTAAGGTTTATTTGATATACATCCACAATTGATTTTCGTTGCGATCTATACTAGAAAAGGTATATATAAGGTATTTTAAATTTAAAATATATTTGTTACAATAACAAGGTTAAACAGTATTCGTTATATATTAGTTGAATAAGAAGGCTATAATAAATCGGAGTTGAAGTTATTGTAAAATTGTTAGTATATTATAAATTTTGATAAATTTAAGGCGAAATATGAGATCGTTCGGTTTGACAATAACCCGGTATTTTGACGTCAACGCTGAATATATTTCAACAAAAACTAAATATTGAATATGTCGCTTGCATTCCGAAAATGGTATAATATTATTTAAATTGGTAAAGTTCGATTACCATTAAAATATAATACGATATATAGGGCCAAGTATATATTTCCCGGCTTTTCTGGATAAGTATCCGACCGGGAGGCGGCTTTTACTGAAAACTTACCAAGTTTTACCTGTAAAATATAACATTATTATCCTAATCCTCCAAATAATAACGTCGATAACATTTAAAACCTTATTACGACTAACCTTAGATATTAAGGGAGTCTGGTGGAGGCGGATAATACGAGGCGAAGTGGGTATTAAACGACAGCGGCGAAAGTGGTTAGTACGAGACGGGGCGGATATTAGGCGAAGCCGATGAAAGCGAATAACTTTAGGCGAAGCGGGCGTTAAAAGTGGGCAACTATATCAGATAGCGAGGAGCGAGAGGGGGAACACGGTCATTGAAACGAGATATAAAGGATTGTAATATAGTAATTTATGGCCGAGTAACGCGTTCTATATGAGTACAGTCGTTAACACGTTTTTAGTCAGCTCAGTTAACCTTCTTTTATATAATGTTAGTAAATCATACGCGGTGAATAAAGTGCTTTTACGGTTGAATTTTGAACATTAATTGCTATATTTTATAAACCATAACTTATATTAGGTTTAAACGACATAAGTTATGCAATTATATCATTTCAATTACTCGTGTTAAACCTATACAAAGGTATGCGACGGGTACCAACAGAATTTAGGGTAAAGCCGTTTCGAATGAATGAAAGTTTACCTAAGGGAGTTCGTGTGTAATAAATGAGAAAGAGAGTTGAAAAAAGGGAGTTTTCAGGGATAACGGGCCCGAAAAAAATACCGAAAACATATAATTAACGGCATAAAAATTTATATCACCGAAACAGTTGAGACTTTTGATGCGCAGGCGATATTACCATGCGGGATATACCAATGAATTAACTTGGATAAATCCAAAGCGAAAACAGGCTTATAACCCAGAACATTACCTTGGTGTTTATGAGTAAGAGATAGAATATGGTCCACGTTTTACGACGCGACTACGAGTTGCCGTAATGATACGCGTAACCCGAGCGAAATTATAAGTATTTTTTTTAATTTATTGTAAAAAGGGGATAACATAAATCCGTCTTTTTTAATAAAATATCGACCTTAAAATTAACCTCATTATATACGTTACAATAATCTCAATACATCTCAAACGGTACACGATAATGTAAATCTAATATACTTCAAAATTAAAGAAACTATGAATATAAAATATATTAGTATTTTATTCTACAATAGGGGGATTTTAACCTCGTCCTTATTATCACCTAATACGAGGAGGTTTCTTCTAACGCGGAGAGGTTACATGATGCAATTAGAGGAAAGGATATTAAGGTATAAAAGGGCGGTATACTTTACAGGAAAGTTAGTCGTCGTTATTATTTACATTAATGACAATATTACCTTAACCCAATCCATGATTAATATAGGCTATAATAATAGGAAAAACCTATAAGAGAAAAGATAGTAACTAAGAAACGAAAATTATAATAGGGATTGAAAAGGGAATTATAATCCAATCTATTATAAAATAACATAATATGGATAAGTAAAGAGGGGATGATTAGCGAAGTAAAAAAGAAAAGAAGAGAATTTTGTAAGCTACGATAGGATTTTATAGGCTAGTGCCTGGCTTGTATTACCAGGGATCCAACCCTAGTAGTCCTACACACTCCTGCGATGCTCTAAATTAGGGAGGAAGCCGCTTTGGGACACGCTTCCGCACGTCACATGACTGGGAAAAGGGTTGCACTATATTATCTCTATAGCTGCTCCTTAGTAGGGACTTCTATTTCGTTTTTCTTCATCGAGGTCTATAAACAGAATCCGACTACCTTAAGTGATAACTTTAGCCTTAGTCCCTTTATATATAAACCTTGATCTTTTCCCGATAGTGTCTTAGTTGCTTTTTAGCGGCTATAGCCTAAGGCTATGTCTTTATCTTCTGACCCACCGAATCTAAAATTTTAGGTTTTAAAGAAATTCCTTAACGCGCGCGTTAAAGAGTAATTCTTAAGCGCCTTAACATCTTAATACGATTGATTACCTTACGACTTAGCACAAACACTTTATCGAAGTTTAACGTATAAAACTTATCGAATGGAACTAAACTGTTCGGAAATACGCTTTACACCTGGAATCACGAAATACCTACAGGTTAAACGTTTTTAAATAATGTAATACAATAACTTAAAGTTATCGGTACATTTACGTCCTTAAGTCAACTTCACCCTTAAAAGGTTCCCTCACATATACCACGAACGACTTTATCGTTATACCGCTTTTTACCGGAGACCGCGTTAGCTTTTTCAATAAAGACGATAAAATTACTTTAACTTCTACTACGATATTAACGATCCTTTTAACGAACATTAACGATATAAACGTAAATTTTTTAACTAATTAATTAATTTTCCGGTTGTTATCTACCATTGCCGGTATAAAAGGCTACGATCACAGGTAAATTATGTAGGATCCGGAAATTTATCGATAGAAAGAAAAATTACTTTTACGTTATTTTTTAATAGTAAAAAAGCCCCCCGAAAACTATGATGAAAATTTATTACTTTTGCAGAGGCAACGGCGATATTAATAACCACGACGCCTTTATAACTATACTTCGCGTTGATTACTAAAACTATAACGCGATTAAATTAATTATTACTCGATTCACAAGAAAAAAAAAATGTTTATAAACTATTTACGTTTTTTAAACGTTTGGAAAGCTTAACTTCCAGAAGTTTGCGGTATAACTTAGGAATCCACCATTCAACCCGTTATTTTAAAAAGATTCATTAATAATACACTTTCTAATACGTTAATATTCCTCGATATATCAGCGGATCATAATAAATAAGTCGCATGTATTGAACTTATCGACGGATGCCTTTATAATTTCCGTACTAGTTACGGCGATATCAGTATTATTATCATTGGGGTCGTTTCCCGTGGTAAAAATAACGGTGGCGACGCGTCTGTTCAGGATATTTAGGGTAATTTTATTATAACTAATGTAAGAGCTTTTCAAGTCGCTTTTAAACGGTGCGTCTCCTAAGTTAATTACTCGGAACTTTACCGCCGTAAGAACCTCAGGATATGTTTATATTACGGCGCGAACGGCTATCGTATTCATACCCATTTATAGGACCCAGAGTAGCACCCAAACAACTTTAACGTTAAAATCATTATAAAAATGCATTTTATTTCGGCCGAAAATCTTATCGATCTCGAAAAGAGAAAAACAGAACTTTTTTATATAGTCGCGTATAAGAGTTAACAATACTTTAATTCGTTCTGGTAGTTTCGTTCTAACATTTAAATAACTTCATATTGAGAATGAATCGACTTTATGATTTTATTAGTCTTATTGAAATTTTAGTAAATATAAATTATAAATAATATTACTTTCCGAGTAAATAATTTATTCACTGTTTAAAGTTACAGCGTTTTTTGTTTCCCTTACAATAACTCGGCGAAATTACCTATTATGCACTCAGTTTTCCCTACAACTTATTTTTTATAATCTTTTTAATATCGACTTGGATAATCAACACTATAAAATATAAGATTATATTGTTTTCTTTTTATAATACAATGTTCTTTTGGAAAAACTTTAAATGTAATACGAGTAAATTAATTGCAACGTTACGAAATATATATTACTTTTAAGACGAATCGGTAACTATCGCGTTTAAAAGAGGGGTTTTACGTCCGCCCAACAAGCGCTGAAAGGGGTTAGTGTTGTTGTATTTCGCGTTATTTTACGATATTTTCGTAAAAGCTGAACCTTTACCACGCAACTCGTTATCGTTTTCTTTAAAGATATTAACAAAACACTCGTCTTAAGATTATTCGTCTTCGTTTACAATAAATTTCCCCTTAACCTTGAGGAACTCGCCCCTTTATTTGATAAATCCCTCAACGATAAACAACCTCATGACTGTTTTCCAACGGATTATATAATCGACCATGATACCAACAACCAAAGCTAACCTTTAAAAGTACCATAAGGTTCTTTGTACGGTATATCGCGTAAAAAACTCCTTATATTACATGAAACGTTAATCGAGCTATTCAATTAGGGTTATATTCGAGTAAATATCTTTTCGGCGAGCGCTTTAATACTTTTCGTTAAAAAATCTGAAAAATTGTTACAATTTTATATTGATTACTGCCGGCTTATTACTATTTCGAAAGCAAATCCTTACGCACTTCCTCATATAAAAAAGATATTCATAAATATTTCGTAAGTTAATTTTTTTATTAAACCAGATATTAAAGCCGCTTTTTATAAGTTTTGTATTGAAGAGGAAAACGGTTAGAAAATTGTATTTCATTTACGTTTCATATTTTTTAAATAATTCATTACCCCCTTCAATCTTTTCAACGCTCCTATCATCTTTGAATGGTATATTAACAAATCGTTACACTTGGAACTTAATATTCTTCATTTTATTCATTTCGACAATGGTTTCGTTTACTTTAATATTACTTTCGACGAATATATAGCTAAGGTGAAATAAAAATTTCTCGTCTTAAACTCTGCAGAATTTATCATAAATATCTTTAAATATAAATTCGTTGTTTAAGAAACTTAATCATCAGGATTCGTTATCGAAACTGGTGTTAGTGTAAGTATGAATCTAGTAAAGCTAGGCGTTAACCAGTAAATGGTCGTTTTTACGACGATTTTAAAAATACGAGGTTTCTTCAATTTCGCAATTTTTACCGTTATTTCATTTGTAATTATTTGACGATTATCGAACCACGATTTCAACTTACCCGTAAAGGCACTTTATTTTGTTAAAGGATTAAGGAAAAGGCTACTTTAAAACGGTTCTAGTTTAGCTTTTCATTTAAATTCATACTCGTCCAATTGAATCCTAACCGAAACACCTTTTTCAAAGCCGACTATTCAAATTGGACCTTGAAAGGCTGCCTTTCCCAACGCGATGACCACGGTAACCTACGTCTAGTAACGTATTACTCACGTCGCCTATCTCCCGTTAAATATAATTATGAAATATATAACAAGTATTTATTCGAAATTATAAGTTTCTTCAAAGTATAAAACACAGAATTCCTAAGTATAGCGCCTCCGTTTACGATTTTAATGGACTATAGGAATTTGGAATACTTTATAATTTAACAGCGGATTTCTGAACGACAAATCCGATAGTTTAAACTCCTTTCGTAATTCTTTTCTCGGTTAATATAAAATAAAGTAATAAATTATATGCGACCCGATAATTTATTACGACGAAATCAAAATATTCCCAAGGGCTCTTTCGAATCCATGTTATTTGAGTCGATTTTTTTTATTTTTACGTTTCAAATAGTCCGTTTTAGAGCCATTTCCGCGTACGTACGTCTTTCGGTTAACTGTCACCGGCGAATTAATTTCGAAAAGCCGTCAACGTTTTACTAACGTCAATCCTTAAAGCTATCATTATATCGTTATTACACGCGATATTATTTACCCACGACTAATACATACCGTACGTATAGGAAACTGACTTTTCTAAGCGGATATTTATACCAACGATAACTGTAAGTTAAAGTTTTTAATTTCGAAATATTTAGTAAACGATAATAAAGTTTTGCGGTTCCGCAACCGTATTTGGGTACCGATTTAGGAGCCGCTTACTACCGCGTTAATTTAAATTACCTACGATTTACTCTTTACCGGCTACCTAGGCTGCGACGTTATTATCGTTATTTTTTTTCAAGACGTACTTTTAGCTAATTTTATATCGTACGGTTCGCCGTTTTTACCGTAATTGCGATGTTTGTAGCCGTATAATCTATTGAAAATACTGTTGAAGAAGGCTTTTCGAACCCCTTCCAATTTCCAAACGACTTTAAAACGAACTTTTTATCGACTTTATAGTTAACTTGCCTTAGTAATACGTTAATAACCTACGTTATTTTATAGTTATTACGGACTGCCTTAATAAGGCCGTTATCTTCGAGGTCATAATTATTATAAACGTTAAAGGTTATATGAAGCGGTTTTTAAATTATTATTATCGATTTTATAAATTTTCGCGTAGGTTTGTTAGTGACCGTGATTTCATTTGGATTAGTGGATTTTAAAAATGACTTTACGATTTAACTAAGGTGAAGTAACGCTGAAGCATTGCCCTTTATCCCGAAACCAACGACGCCACCGAATTCGTAAATTAGGAAGTCCCTACGTATTTACGTTGATTGGTCGTTTATACATAACTCAACTAAAACCGTTTGTTACCTAATTGTTAATTGTCACTAAATAATAAGGATACAATTACTATTATTATTAGCTTGTTTTTTATAACACAGCTATTACGTCGATTTTATATAACTAGTACAATATTTTCTTATTCCGATTACGAAACGATACGTAAAAGCTTAAAACTTTATGTAAAGGATCCATAAAGCTACGAAATTTATATAAACCGTAATAACAGCAACGTAATAACGTATAATGGAAGTCGCTAATAAACAACGCTTCCCCTAATTTTTTTTTTCGAATCGCCGACAACGCTCATCTCATTTTTCAAAACTATAAATTAAAAGAAATTTAAAGAAAGTTAACCAAACTTTATGATAAGTACCAAAATTCGCGTGTAATAGACTTTTACGTCGTTAAATTTAATGTACCGGGTGAAAATCATCCCTTATTTTATGTAAATTAACACGTACGAGCCGCTTCGAATCCGCTCCTAAGTTCATAAATTCGAAACTTTAAACCGTAAGTTATCATTATTAAAAATTAAAACGACGAATTAAACTCGAAATACAAAGTTAAAATTTTATTACGGGCCAATTATAAACCCTAAATCGGATATACCCGATTTTATAACCAATTGAAATAGTAAGTTTTAATTAAGTAGGTAGGTTATATATACCTAAAGTAGAAACCACTCCCAACTTTATCCAATACCGTAATACTTAATACCCTTGAATCACGTTATAAATTAGCTAAATATAATGATAGGCCTTTATTCTTAACCCGTAAGCAGATATAATTTTACACTGTACTTTATAAAATGGAGTAAGGTATAAACCGTTCACGAGCGGGTGTTAAATAAACATATTAATATTGAAAAAGACGAAAAACTAACGACTACCACCGGCCCTATTTAAATATATCTTCGAAATCATAAATGAACAACTACGACCGGACCTACTTAAGCATATCCTCAAAATCCTGGTTTAAGTTCTTACCTAGCAATTTCTTACTTATCTTAACAAGTTGGCTGAATTTAGTATCTATACGACCTAACTTAATATTAATACACTCCGAAATCTCAATAAACTTATATATCGCTTTTAATAATGTTCCCTAACTGCTTGTTAATTACGTCCTCCACGTTTTTATCTAACTATGAGAAACTTACTTAAACATTACGTTTTTTATTTATTAGCTATACGACTCGTAGGCCCTTAGACCTTACGGAAGTGGCGGAGATAAAACCAGCTCCGCTTTGGGTGTTAACCTAACGTTACATAATGGAATATACTTTTATAGCTTTTTTTATAGCGATTACCTTAGTTTACACGCTTTTTAACCGTTTGTTACCACTTATAAAAAGGGTTATAAAACGTAAACTTACCCTGGTCCTAAAAGTCGAACGTGAAATACGCTTGAAATAACTTCTTAACGGCCTTGTTTATATCGAAATTCAAATCTAACGATGTATAAGTATAACTAAAATGACGACTTATAACACTAACGAAATAACGGCGGTACCGGACGCCAGTATTTCACCGCTTATTTATAGTTTTTTATGAACAATTGAAACAAATTATCCTTGGTTTTTAATCAGAATTCCCTTAGGTTATACGCCATTTAGTAAATATATTCGAAATATGTTTTTTTTTCGAGTTTTATTGGGGTACATATCAATTACCGGTAACGTAGGAAACTTCATATTCGTTAGTAAAAATCACGTAGCTTCGCTGTAAGTAGCCCATATCTTTAATAACTTCATTTACTTGAACAACGAATCAGGGATTTATTGTAACGATATAAAGGGCTATAAGGCTAAGGTAACAACAGCAAAAACAATAAAACTAAAAGTACTGATATTATACGATAAATACTGTACTAAAGGTTAAAAGTAATAACACTGTACAGAAAGGTTAAAGGTTAAAAAGCGAAGAAAGTTTTTGTTTTTAAAACTATAAGTTTAGGGATTATTTATAGGGGAGGGGGTACTAGAATACCTTTTACATAACATTCGGCCTAGTACCTTTTACACAGAACCGTCATATTCTAAAAGGCGCGCTTATCTTCCTTATACTTATGGTATTACATACGATAACAAAAAAAAACAGAAAAGGAACAGGGGGGAGGATGTCTTTAGGGGTAATGTTACAAGCTAGTGCCTGGCTAGTATTACCAGGGATCCAACCTTGGTAGTTCTACACGCTCCTGCGATACTCTAGAGCAGGGAGTAAGCTGCTTGGAGACACGCTTCCACACGTCACATGACTGGGGAAGGGGTTGCACCATCTTAGCTCCATAGTCGCTCCCTAGTAGAGACTTCTCTTTCCTTCTTCTTCATCGAGATTTATAGACAGAATCCAGCTACCTTGAGCGACAGCTCTAGCCTTAGTCCTTTTACATAGGGGTTATATTTATAAATGTAAGCGAACTAGATTCGATAATGGTTTTACATTATACCATACGTTAAAAACGTGTTATATGGTATAAGCAGCCTGTGATCAATGTGGTTTATATTTTATATAACGCGTAAGGAAACGTATTATATGGTAAATATAACCTGTGACCAATAAGGCCCAAACGTTATACGACGTTTTAGGAAACGCGTTATACGGCGTAGGCGACCCGGAATCAACATAGCCTATATGTTATATGCCGCGTTAGAAATCGTATTATACGGCATAGGTAAATTGGAACCGATAAGGCCTATGCATTATATGACGTATTAGATGATGAGTTATACCGCGTAAGCGACCCGTGATTAATACGGCCTATATATTATACGGTATGTTAGGAGGTATGTTATACAACCAGCGTTCGATTCGTGTCTGGCACGCGTATTAGGCGGACATAACTCGTATTTAATATTTAACCGGCGGGATATTGTAATTTTAGGGGCTTTTGAATAAAAAAGAGGATATGTTATAAATCCAGGCAATTAACTATCAAGTCTATGAGTTACGTAACTGTACACGTAATGGAATATACAGTACCCGGCCCGGACGCGGCCCGGACGCGGTCCGGGCGCGGTCTATAGGCATCACGTGCAAAGGCACGTAACTGGCTGCATACGAACCATACACATAAGTCCTGCATGAAAAACCACTATGGCCTTTTCTAGTCTTCCGCGGCACCTCAATTGTACACTCCATTTGTCACCTACTTGGCATACTATTATAGGTCGGGCCATAACAATGACGGTCCTTTACGATGAAGGACCATTATCACCAGCTCTGTTATAAAATAGGCCTGGTAGTGGAAAGAGTGATCCACGTGATTCTGGGGATGCTTATATTTCAAAAGTATATTAAGCATCCTCAAACGTATTAAAAGGTCTAGAAAATATAAACATACAAATCTAAGTAACAAGAAGTATGAAACTGAAGGATTTAGTTTAATAGAAGATCAAAGTACAATCGTATTGATAACTTGTTGAAGTTAATATGCAAAAAGATATGGTATGGGCTTATAGATTCTGGAATTACTAAAATATACTTTGAGAATCCTTTTCACATATAGTCTAGAGAATCCTCATAGATCTCGATCATCACCATCTCGACCATGTACTAGTAAATACTAATACAGACAGCTGAAACTTGCTCTTATCTGGATCCCCCTATACCTTTGAATATATTACTTCCTAGTGCTCTGGTGGAAATCCTTATCTCCGGAGTATTCCTCATCTCCAGAGTATTCCTCATCTCTGGTGTTGAGTCGTGTATATAAACTGTATCTATTGCACTTTCGACAACAAAAAAGTAAAAAGTACCCTTCGTAATATCAGGCACTGAAGGAAAGTAAGCATTATGTGGTGATAGCAAATACAATACATCATCCAGCCGTATATTTAGTCAAATTTCGTCACCTTTGATAGTGAAGTTGGCTTCTATCAGCGACGTCAATATTAGGGTGGCACCCTTAGCTTGACAACACAGGCCAACACACCGTACGGGTGAAGTCTTTAGTGTTAGAAATCAAGCCTCTATTACAACAAAAAAAAAATCTCCTTGCCTCTTCCACGAGAACGTGGAATGGATTAACTAGGGATGTAAGCTGACATACACGCCCCTCCGCTCGGAACCCTCTTTTGTCTGCTTGACAAGCTGACAATCAGTATAGTCCAAGTCTGAAGGATTTCACGCTACCTTTGCGGACCTCAATACCGTTACTTACACGGAAGCCACTGCGGATACAGGTGGTAAGATAGTCTTTACCTCAAACGATGAAAGGGAGATGACGCAAGAGACAGCATTTTGGCAGGACTTGGGAGCTGGATTCGTAATCGCAGGGCAGATGAAGAAATGGAAGGTCTTTCTACGATACTAAGTCCTGGGATATTTTCGCTTTGCCAATAACAGAGTTTGGGTACTTGGTGGAAAGACAGGATCTGCTTCAAGTGGCCTTGTCCACGCTTTCACCGAGAGGGTGTCAAAACCTGAGCCCCATCTGTACCCCAAGGCTGATAAAGTCATGACTTCATTCTGAGTGTTTTTTTCTTAAAAAAGAAAAAAAAAATAAAAAATAAAAAAAATAAAAAATAAAAAAAATTCGAGTCGTGAACCGATGATCATGGCAGCTTTCCGCTCTGCCGTCAGCGCCATGCCATCTGGCAGCAAGCTTGCCTGGCAGCCACCACACGATAAGAACAGCCCCAGGCGACTGCTTCTGAGCTGCTTGCACGCAGGGGTTAAATTTGGGATAGTTCATGTCTGTCAATCCTGCGACCGGTAGGACCCTGGTACGCCTGCCTTCCATACACTCCAACCTGTCCACCGCCTCTTTTATAGGCAGGCAGGCATTGTAGCTGCTGTCTGTTGTTGGAGAATCCAAAGTTCAGCTGGGGCACAAAGCTCAAGTTATTCTTAGCGGGAAAGTCAGCAGCACCCACCGAGTTTTGACAACCAGATGTTGGCTCCAGGCTGGTTGGACGGTTTGTCTGATACTCCATGATGAGCGTTCGAAATGGTGAAGGACCGCGAGCATTGACGATTCCATTGACTCGCACACCATGCGTTGCGTAACGCCACCCTGTGACGGTCTTCTGCAGTTTGCGACCATGCACAGCTTTACCATTCGTTGGGACCCACTGCTAGTCTCCACGTAAAACATTCGCTTCGCGTGAATCGCCCGATTCATGAAAATGGCTTCGAGGACTGTTTCTCGGACCGGCCGTCATAGGTCGGATCATCGCGCCTTGATGCTTATATATCAAGTCCAGGACCGAATATGTGCTGGGCAGTTTGGGAGTCAATCCAGATTCAACAGCCTTTGTTATACATGCAGTCGTGAGGCCGATATATTGCCACCGTACTATGGAGTTCATACAAGATAAAGTGCAAGGGTGTGTGCAAGAGTCAGCGCCCCCGTTTTGCCCTCCTTTGTGCTGAGGGTACCGACACAGGCAAGTAAATCGGCAGCACGGCATCAGGAGCTGAATAAATTTGTAGCACCTCGTTGATCTTTATCGGCCCTGACAAGTCACCTAGATTTAAGAGAAAGGCTATGACAGTCTAGGTTACCGTGATAAATGCCCAGGGGCCACACCGGTGGCCACGAGCCACCGAGGGAACTTGGAGGAAACGTATCACATTGGTGATGTGTCATTATCTAGCTATTTAACAGGCGTCAAGATGATTCGCGTGGTTCGAAGCAGCCAAAATGCAGTATTGACTAATGTCCTGCAACAAATAGTCTTCTAACGGTTAGCGCTATTAGCCTACGTAAGGGGTCTCCTATATAGAGCGGATTCTCCCAGTTACTTTTGTGAGGGCCTTTGGAGGCAGTTGCTCCTTGAAGGCTCTGACAAGTACTGTGAGATCGTGGTATAGACTACTGTTAGGGGCCATCAAGGCCCACCTCTAAACCACAATCTTAGTCTATATTTTATTTCAATAATAAACATTCGTCGACTGACTTTTCAAGCCACTGTGTGGAGTCTGTTTAGTCAAAGCTCAGGATTCAGGTCACTGGTATGTAATGATAAATTTTGAAGCTGTTTGAACGTTGTATATTGTTGGAAATACCTGCATGACTGGATTTGAGATATACTGATTATATTGTTGAGGATTGGAAATAGTGTGCAATCTGTGTGTATATCTAGGACCCTATCACGGGCCGAATAACTATAGAGTTAATGCATAAGATTTCATCTATAAAGGAAGGAAAAGTGAAAACTGATGGGTGGAACGGAAAGGACTGCATTAAGATGATAGTAAACTAATTCATAATGTTGAGCCCGTAATAATATCGATTAAAAAGCATTTCGTCTCAAAATAACGTCAAAACAGGTTCTGTTGGAAGGTATTCAGTTGTTGCAACGGGTGTCGATTTGAATCGTGGTTGAAGTTACAGATGTTATTACATTGACTGAAAGTGGGTACAAGTTTTAAGTTTAACGAATCGCCAACGGGTTCGTACTTAAGTCATTATAATCTCAAATTCAATCCGTATTTTATACTTTTAAAAAAGTTACTTATTTATATCAAGTTTTTACAGTGCTTTATGAGGTACAATATTCGCTATAATATTCATAGTTTATTTTATCCATAGGTTTATCGAAATCCTTTGATTTTTCCCAATTTTTATACCTCGCAAAAAGCTATCGTGTCAATTACGAACTATTTTTCGACAACAATTCGAAGTTTACAAATGTACTCCTTTCAACTACAAAAATTTGAACAAATGATAACCGAAATAACTAGCAACTCAAACCGTTAAATCACGATATTAATGATATCAACAATAATTATATATATAATAAAATCTATCATTATACTCGATGTATTAGAAACAAGAACATTGTATATAATCATGTTATATATAACAAATATCGAGTAAATAAACACACCAGTAATCATAAACTAATAGATTTATTGGTAGGGTTTTAGACCTTATAACGTTGTTGATTCGATTGGTCGAAATAACAGTAGTATTGCGTGGTCAAGTAGTGGATATATTGTTTTAAGTTTGGCAGACCGCTAGCGGGTCTGCATAGTAACTTGTATGACTAATTTTTTTGACTCGCGCATTATGTAAAGTAAGCTCATACTGAAATTAACTTATAGCTCATACAGTAGGCCCACATAAAACAATATACTTAGCTCGCAGTTAGTATAGTCAACTTTACTGTAAGTAAAGTTGATCTACTATATTGCAATTACTACTATTCCAACACCGACTGCTTTTCATTTTATGCATGCACGTGAGTGTAGTTAACTAATCTTTTTCGGTCATCCCTTGATTACGTCCTCATTAACTAGCTAAATGCCTGTCGATTCCATTTGACTTCCACACCCAAAAGAACATCATTTACACCTAAATTAACCTCATTTACCTTTAACGACCCTATGGCTTCGAGTTCCGACTTTATCGGTTTCTATAAAAATTTTCCTACCCTTAGACTTATACAAACTTCTATTTTAGCTATAGTAATTAAAGAGGTCGTTATTGTTAATTCCCTGACATTTTTTTAGTTTACTAGCGTATCCCTGTCTACTAATACGTAACTTGGTTTTGCTAAGTAGCCTATTAACATAACCTTCAATACGTATGGTTAACTAGTTACTTGATTACGCTAAGAGTAATATTATTATACCACGTGACTCGCTTAAGCGTATCGTCGTTAAGATTTCCTTCGCTCTTGAAGTCCGCGGTATAGTTTAAGTGGTTTTGCCAGGAAGCAAAAGAGTATTGCTTTTGGTATGCTACCTGTTATTCGTAGCGTTTATCTGGAAGACGACGGGTTAACTAATAGCTATATTTGCAATATATTTAACTTTTTTTAACATTATTACGAAGATAGTTTTTACGGTTAATAGGTCCGTTTGAGTTTTACCCTCGTCAATGGCGCCAGTATAGCTGTAGCTCCTAATTCGAAGATCTTAGGCTAGAATACTAGGGCCTTCTGTACTTGCGATCGATGTAATACGCCATCGTATGGTTTTTTTATCCATAACGCGGAAGTTATTAGCTTATAGGTACATATTAATCGAGTTTTGCGTACTTAACATTACGGTCTCAAACGGGGACTTTAAATGGTTAAAAAAGCTTTTACAAATGATATTTAGGCGCTATAAGGTGTATTCAAACTCACGTATACCCATAATTGCTTCCCGTATTTGCTCGCGAAGTATAGTTTCGTCAACGTAAGCTTTCCCTATTAATTATTAGCATAACATAACTTGTTAAACATATGATTTAGCATATACATCGGTGTTTCCTTCTTTTTTTTCTTTGGCATTATCGGAGTATACCTCGTGGTAGCCCAGTTTATATAGTATTGGGTAAGGTGGATATCATACTTGAATTAGCTTTTTCTCCTATCGTAAATTTCACGAAGGGTGGTTATTTGGGTCCAGAAGGTTAGGTAATAGCTTCTAGCGTACACTATAAAGATTTCGGGGAATGGTGGGTAAAACATATAGGTGAGAACCTCGATCTACTTGCAAATATTGAAAAAGGGCATAATCTTTTTATTAAAAGGGTTGTCAAGTTTTCTATTAACCTTTTTTGCGTTGTTTCATTTCTTGGCGAAGTTTGTGAGGAAATTCTAATTAATGTTAAATATTTTAACAGTTTTGGGGGAAAGGTCGCAATAATTCATTTTACTCGTCGAAAGTAATTCCTAATTTTATTGAATCGCGGAAATAAGGGTAGTTACTAGTCGCCTGGCTTGAAGGGAAAAGTCTCATAGTAAAATCTGTAATTAGCTCGAGTTTATAGGCGTACTTTCCGTAGAAAGCTTTGCTTTAAGAGATTTGAAGATTTTGAGAAAGGTTTAAAAGGTAAGGCTTTGGACGTAGGAAGGGTTTTAAGGGACTTGACGGTCTTGCTTCGTTAACCGGTGGAAGGCGTTAATGTCAATTTCTCATACTGCGTTGGCGGACGTTGCATTTTGCGTTCTGCCGCCACTGAAAAAGTATTTCGCGTTTTCACATAAAGGTATTAGGCTGTCAAGCAAATGAACAAGTTTCTTATTATTGACGCGTAAAGAGGTTTAACTCAACTAGAGGGGAGGTTCTTTGAAACGCGTATAAGAACGTTAAGGGTAATTAACACCCTTTCCTTTAGGTCGTGGATTTTGAAGGCATTATTTAAGTTGAGTCAAGTCAAAGAGAGTTTGTGTTAGTTTGTGAAGGCTTTTTTCTGGTATGTAAATCACTTGTCGTGTAATTTTTGCCTTCAATTTGAATTTGACACCTTTTTAAATTCTTTTTTATATATTAATAGTGTAGTTATCGAAAAAATGACTATGTTTACGGAAGGCGCGATCGTCGCGGTCAAATTCTTTGCCATCGTTTTCCTTAATAATTAAGTAGCCAACGAAGTCAATTAGATACCTTCTAGTTAAGTTTTCATCGATATTTGGGCCTTAACGGTTTGTATCATATTGCTTTAAAAAGAGGGATTTGAGGGTTTTAATACTATTTTGTAGTTCTTATGTAGGTATTATATTAATTTTTTGACTTTTATAGAACTTGGTGGACAATAGGCTTAATGATTCAAAGTGAAGTAGCGCGATGTGGCTTTTTTTGGCGCGACATGATGATTTTCAGTGGTTTTGATCGGGATAACGATTTTAACGATGAAATTGACGTAAGGGATGTCAAAAGAGTAAAGTAGAGGGAAAGACTTGGTGTTTGAGTAAAGGTTTGGTGTAAAGGGTCGAGACGAAGGTTGTTTGTTGTAATTATTTTGCGTGGAACTTAGTTCTTTTTTTAATAGTAGTACCTATAGTAGTAGTAAATTAGCCGTTTGCCAATATTCCAATAAAACCTTTAGCTATTAATTTTCAATCTTTTTAAAGAAGGATTAATTAAGATTTCTTGGTATTAATAATAGAGATACTATCGCTACTTCATCATTATGGCAGAGATTGGCATAGGCTTAAAGTCGTTTTTACATACTATTGTAGAGACTGACATATTAATAAAGACCCTTCGTATGATTCTTTCCTTTACCCTAGCCGCTGTTATTAACGTAGATAGTAACCGTAAAGTAGCTTTTTCTTCTACTTAGCTTATTTGAGTTTAACCTAATAAGTACTGATCAGTATTGGTAGGGCTTTAGACGTTGCAACGTCGTCGATTCAATTGATCGTGTTACAGGCTAGTGCCTGGCTAGTATTACTAGGGATCTAACCCTGGTAGTTCTACATGCCCTTACGATGCTCTAGATCAGGTAGGAAGCCGCATGGGACACGCTTCCAAATGTCACGTGACTGGGTTACACTATTTTAGCTCCTTAGCAACTCCCCAATAAGAACTTCCCCTTTCCCTTTTTATTGAGGTTAATAGATAGAATCCGACCACCTTAAGCGATAGCTCCGGCCTTAATCCCCTTTATATATAAACCAAAATTCTTTTCCGATAGTGTCTTGGTTATTTATCAACAGTTATAGCTTAGGGTTATGTTATTATCTTTCGGCCCGTTGAATTTAGACTCCTAATTATTAAAAAAATTCCTTTACTTACGCGTTAAGAAGCAACTTTAAAGCGCTTTAACGGCCTAATACGACCACTTTACAACTTAATACGAACGTTTTACTGATACCTTACGTATGGAACTTATCGAGCGAAACGAGGCCATTCGAAAACACGTTTTACATTTAAAATAATCGAATACAAACGTACTAAACGCGTTAAAAATATAATCAGATAGCTCTAATCCATCGATACGCTTAAGTCTTGAGGATAACGCCCCTTTGAAAAGGTTCCCTTTATGCATATTATAAACGACTCACCTAATACGTTTCTTTTTACTGGAGACCGCGTTAACTCCTTAAACGACGAAGACTCGGACTTTTTTAACTTCGATTACGATACCAGCGTCCAACTTAATGGGTTTTAACGATCTAAACGCAAACCTTTTAATTAGCCGGTTGAACTTTCCAATATTAAGTTGTAATTCCCGGAAAAGAAAGTTACGATAATATGCAAATTACGTAAAAACCGAAAGTTTATCGATACCAAAAAAAATCACTTTGACTTTATATTTTTAGTAATTATAATGACTTACAATGACTATTATAAAGAGTTACTACACTTGAAGAAACGACGGCGATACTAACAATCCTAAAGTTTATAGAGCAATATTCAGCGTTGAATATTACGAATTTAACGCGATTAAAGTAATTATCGCTCGGCTTCTAAATATCAAATAAGAAATTAGTAAACTACTTTACGTTGTTTTTTTTTTAAACGTTAAAAAGGTTCTATTTGTGAAGGTTGGCGGCATAGCCTGGGAATCCGCTATTAAACTGGCTATATAAAATCAGTTATTAACTATACACTCGTTAATACATTATTCCCCCTCCATATGCCCGCGGACAATAGCGAATAGGTCACCCGTATCCAATTTAACGACGGACGCCTTTACAACCTTCACACTTGTTATGAAGATACTAATACTTTTACTACTAAAAACATCTTACGTAATAAAACCAATATAAATAACGTGCCCACCTGTGATAATCAGGGCGACATTATTATAACTGGCGTAAACGAATTTCAAGTCGCTTCTAAACGACACGCCGCTTAGGTTAACCACTCGAATCTTTCTCACCGTAAAGACCTCGAGCTATATTTGCATTACGGTACAGATAGCTATCGAATTCTTACTTACCCGTGGGATCTAGCGTAACGCTGGAACGACTCCATCTTTAAAACTTGTATAACGATTTATCTTATTTTAATTGAAAATTTTATCAACCTTTAAAAGGGAAAAGGATAATTCCTCTATACAGTCGTCTACAGTTCTAAATGAGACTTTAATTCGACTCGGTAACTTCGTCCCAGCTGTTCAATAGCTTTTCGTTTATAATAAATTTGCTTTAACAATTTAATTGATTTTATTGACGTCCTGAAAAATATAGGTCATAATTATTATGAGGTTGTAAGTAACTTACTAACCGCTCAAAATTACTGCGTTTTTCCATTTTACCACGACGACTCAATAAAGTTATGTACTATACGCCTAGTTTTCCATCACGACTTATTTTTCATAATCTTTTTGAATATCGAAATTAATTGATACTATTACTGGATATAAGCTTATAGTATACACTTTTTACGATATAACGTTATTTTAGGTAAAATTCAAATATAGTACCAATATGTTACGACGTTTCGATGTATATATCACTTTTAAAACGAACCGGTAACTATTACGTTTCAAAATAGGGATTAGAGTCTGTATAAATAACGCCGAAAAGGGTTGGCGCCGTTACATTTCACGTTATTTTACGAAAATCCCGTAGGAATCGAGCTGCTATTACGCGGTTCACCGCCGTCTCCTTCGAAGATATTAATAAGGTTTTCGCTCCGAAACCGTTGGTCTCCGTTTATAAAGAACTTCCCGACGACCTTAAAAAATTCGCTCCCTTATTCGGTATAATTTTCAATGATAAGTTACCCTTTTACCACGTTAAATTAAAATACGAAATCATCCTTCATACTAATTACTAAGGCTAATATTTAAAAGTCCCTTAGGGCCTTTTTTATGGCATGTAGTAAAAAAAACCCCATATATTATATGCAACGTCAACCGAATTACTCGACTAAAGCTATATTCGAACGACCAGTTCCTGAATTGGTGTTCCTGTATTTTTCATCAGAACACCTAAAGGTAATTTATGTTTTTATATAAATTATCGCCGGCTTAACGGTATTACAAAAACGGAGATTTGCTCGTTTTCTTTTATTAAAAAGACGTTCGCGAATAATTTCCGAATTAAGTAATTTACTAAACTTAGTGTTAAATCCGTTTTTGAAACGCTTTATATTAAAAAAAAATGATAAATGAAAAATTTCATTTCGTATATGTTTCGGACATTTTAAATAACTCATTATTCTCTTTTACATTCTTGACGCACCTGCCGCGTTTTAACAATATATTAATAATTCGTTACGCTGTTTCTTCGTCTTCTTTTTCCCTTCAATTTCGACAATATCTTTGTTTACTTTAACGGTACCTTCGATAATTATATCGTTAAGGTTGAACAAATTTTTAACGTTTTTAACATTGCGGGACTTAACCTCGACTTTTTCAAATACGAATTCAGCGTTTAAAGAACCAAGTACTTAAGATTCGTTATCGAGGCTAGCTTCAACGTTCGTATAAACTTAGAGAAACTACGCGTTATCCGGGAATGAATAGTTTTCACGTCGGTTTTAAAAATACAAGATTTTCTTAAATTCGCGAATTTTTACCTGTATTTCATTCGCGATTACTCGACGATTGTTAAATAATTACTTTTACTTACCTGTAGAGGCACCTTTTTGGTTTGGAGACTAGGAAAAAAATTAGTTTTTAACAGCTTAAGCTTAGCTTTTTCTTCGAACATATATTCGCCCAATAAAACTCCAACCGCAACACTTTTTTAAAAACCGACTCTTCTGGTAGTACCATAGAAAGCTGTCCTTTTTAATGTGATGACTACAATAATCTACACCTAATAACGTATTACTTTCGTCGCTTATCTTCCGTCTCATATAATTTCGAAATTGAAGATAAACGGCTACTTGGGATCGTAAACTATTGAAAAATATAAAACGCGACGCTATGGGGTACGACACACTAATTTATGATTTTAACAAACCATAAAACCTAAAATACTTTATAATTATACGACGACTTTTGAAACGACAAATCCGTCAATTTTAACGCCTTTGATAATTCCGTTTTCGGTTAGTTTATAATACACAGGAAAATTAAACGCATCCTAATATTTTATTATGGAAAAATCAAAAAATTCCCCAAAGCCTTTTCGATCCACGTTTTTAAAATCGAAAACTTTAACTATTACGCCCCAAATTAGCCGCTGTCGAGCCGTTCCCGCATACATATATTTCTCTTTTAACTGTTGACAACGAGTTTAGTTCGAATGGTCGTAAACGTTTTAACAATATCAATCTTTAAAGTTATTCAAACGCCGTTATTATACGAGATACTACTTATCTCCGATTGATACGCGTGGTAAGTATAAACGACTGATATTTCCCAGCGAATATTTATATCGACGACAAAAAAATACTTAAGGTTACGATTTCAAAATACTTGGTAAACTAAGATATGGTTTTGCGGTTTCGCAACTATATTTGGGTACCTGTTTACAAGCCGCTTATTACCTCGTAAATTTAAACTACCTCAAATTTTCTTTTCTGGTTACTTGGGCCGTCATGTTATTATTACTACTTTTTCTAAAACATATTTTCACTCGGCTTATATTGTTAAATAAGCCGCTTTTTCTGTAATTACGATGTTTATAATCGTATAATCCATTTAAAACACCTTCGATAAAGTCTATTTCAACCCTTTTCGGTTCACGAACAGTTTTAAAACAAACTTTTTACCGACTCCATGATTAAGTTACCTTAAAAACATATTTATTACCCACGTTATCTTATAGTTATTACTAACCGTTTAAGTAAATCCGTTACCCTCAAGGTTATAATTACTATAAGCATCGAAGCTTATGAAAACGGTTTTTAAATTATTATAAGCGATTTTTTAATTTTCACCATATATTTATTATCGACTGTCATGCTAATTAAACCCATGGATTTCAAAAACGAATTTATAGATCGGTAGAGTCTAAAAACTTGTTCTCGTGAAACATGGTAACTTAGAAAAGTAATCAAGATGATTGGTAATTATGGTATAAAAGATGAGTTTTTTAGTTCAGAAGTAGTATTTAGAGGTGTACGTTACAACTGAGGGCTTATAAGCCCTTGTCCGGAGCGCATGACTTTGGAATACTTCTTCTAGACCGTCCCACGCATTGCTGTCGGCCTGAAATAGTATTTAAGACCGATTTATATAGGGTACACTTTGCGTTTTGCAAAAGTGTAGCCTATAGCATAACACGTTATCATACACCCTATAGGATTATACCCTACAATACAGTACACTACCCTTTAGCTTATGTATACTATTTGTAAAGGTATATAGTAATATCAATACAGGCAATCTTTTCTTTCTTTTTTGTAAACTCTGTACTTATAGCCTAATATTGACAAATTTATTGTTTTATTCATCGTAAAAGGTCTAAATTAGCAATATTGACAGTATTGTTGATGTATTGGTCGTAAAATGTTGAAATTATTAGTAGTAACAGTGTTGTTGACTTATCAGTTACAAAAAGTTTAAATTGAAAAATTCGGCTAGGATTAGCTAAGTTTGGCCGCGGTAGTGAATGTAAGTCGGCCTTGGTTGGTGTAGTCGAATGGAGGCGATATAGTTGGTAATGTCGCCTTTTTTTTGTTTCTAACAGGCATAGTTGTGTAAGGGTAATTACGTAGGGGTAATTAAATAATCACGTAATAGGTCGGTATAAAAAGTGTATCGCTGTCGTTTTAGGTAAAACTTCTTTTTCTTCTTTTCATCAAAAGCACATAGTTTTAGCTAATAAAAGTTCTATTTTCACCCTCACTTTAAGTTTACCCAACCAAACTAAGCCGTCTTAATGTATAGGTCACTTAGACTGCATATATACTAACGTATTTACCGAATAGATACCACGTAAAAATAAGACTGTAAGTCGCCGTTTAGCGTAAGAACGTCGGCGCTTTGCCACCGCTGCAACTGCTATAGCCACCGCTTTTAACATTACTACTATTACCAATAGCAATAGCCCGCCTTTTTCGGACTTAATCTCCTTAATTGCTGTTACGCCGTCTGTCTCCGTTACGCTGCTTGCCGCCACGTTACTAAGCTCCACCATCGTTACACCACCTAGCCCCGTTATCCCTACGTTGTCCAGCCTAGCCGCCGCCTCCGCCTCGCCCCTTCCCGCCGCCGCCGCGTCGACCTCCTCCTTCCCTTTCTCTTCCTCCCCCTTTCCCAGCTCGGGGGAAGAGCGGGGGGCTTATAAGGTTATAAACCTTACCTTTTCCATACAAGTAAAGACCATATCACTCATAAGGGCCCTTTTACGTTATAAACGTAGCCTATAGCAACTTTGAAAGGGTATATATTTCTCAAACCCTTCGTTCGTTAACTTTAAACTGCCTCTTCTATAAATGAAAAGTATGAGGCGAATCTTCTCCGCCGCTTCGAACTCCGCATTACCAAGGTGCGCTTCAAGGTCTCTTTAAAGTATTAAACGTTAAAGTGGTGTAACTGGGTCCGTAGCCTTAAGCCATTAATAGATAAGCCTTACGTATCTTGTGTCGCGTCTACGGCTGCAGGTAAGCCTGTTGGTGATTACTACGAAAACAGGGGCTGCTCAGCGCGCTACCTCCGCTACAAATGGACTGGTAACTTGTATGCCCCCATTTCTGTGGTCTTAGGGCCGTAGGCCGAAGCTATGTTACGTGCCCGCCGCCTTTTTAATAAGTTTCAACTGACTCCTGAAACTACTTCTGGAAAAAATATATCTTTAGGGTAATCCGAAAAACAAATCGTCGTAAATAACTAAAACAAACGGATGCTAATTATTAGTAGGCGCTCATCGACGAATCAGGGAAACGGTAGCCGCCGTCGCCGCCTAGAAACGGGGCCTACGTATATGTCGTATAGGCGAGTTCGATAATGTTATCGCACGTTACTGCGAGGAAGGTAATCCTTCCCTTACACCTTTGTCTAAGAGTATAATTAATAAAGTATAAGGCCACATCCTCGTTAACTCTAATAATGTCGTTAGCGGTAATAGCGGTAACGTTAATACAAAGTGGAAGAGCTACGGAGAGGATAGTAACGATGCGGCAGCGTCGCCCTCTCCCTTTAATAGTAGATAGATACCCTTTCGGCTGGGCCGGCGTAACCGACTATAGAACAGTATATGATACAGTAATTTTATGGCTCTTTACAAATTAAATGTTTAATGTAATAATCGTAATATAAAATATTGAATAGAGGGTAATGTACCAGAATCGATATATGAAATGTAAAACAAAAGAAGTAATAAGCTAAAATCGATGCTAATAATAAAAGAGGTAATATGTTAGAATCGGTACGAATAATCGTATTGGGTCAAGTTAAAATGTGAGTTGGTGTAAATAACATCGATAGGTCGACTTAAGTTGTCGAAAATCGGTAAATGGAAAAACAAAAGATTTAATACGTTAGAATCTTTACGAATAGTCGTATCTAGCAAAAGCAAAATATGAGTCGGCGAGAATAATATGGATAGGCCAATACATGTTATAAATCGGTGTGGCAGCCTATTAGTGTCGTAAGATTTTTTCAATTACCTTAACAAATAACTTACTTATCGATATAAGTGTTTTGAAGGCACCTCTTGGTATTAACTTTGTTATTACGTTTGCTAGGTTTAACCTACTATTTATTTATTAAATTTCCTTGATTTCCCGGCGTTTATATTACTAGCGCAAAGATATAATATTGATAATTAATCGTTTCTCGTTCGTAATGACTAATTTAACCAGGTATTTATAAAGCACAATATGTATATATAAACAACTAAAGGGATAAGGCGTAAATTAAGGCTAAAAATAATTATCTGTATTATTATCGCTATAATAGTACCCGAATCGAAACATTTAATTATGTCGTAAATTTAGAAAGCGAGAAAGTTTCTTATAAACCTTTTACAATGTTTAAAGCTTTAATAAATGATATTTCTACGAAGCGTAAAGCCGTTTCGAACCGGTGATTTGTTGCCAAAGACGAAGACAAAGCCGATTTACAAGTTATAATCGCTATTATTGGTAAAAAAAACTGTTAGTTAAAACAAATAGATTTATATTACGTATATTCAGCGACAAAAATTATAACTCTCGCTTTAAATTTTATATTTATCACAAATAGCGTTTATTACGTGTTTTACATATATCTTACATTAGATAGGTTTAATATTACGTTACAACCGAAAGGTCGAATGCCGCTATTAATTATGCCACAAATGCAACCTCAGTTGCGCATATGTGCTGGTATTTGTATTCATCGGCCAGTTTTACGTTATTCAGGATAACAAAAGCCACCTTATTCAACTGTCCTTTTTACGTAATTCCTAAAATATCGCTTCGAAGTATAATCGTAGTACTATCAAAGTCTATTATATTATTATCTAACAGGTAGGTTTAGGACTTCGCCATTAAACTGACTTCTAAAAGTTTCTTTTCCTTAAACGCGGAGAACAAGGCGTTACACATTAAAGTATCATTTATTTACAATCCTATAAATGTAAAGGCCTTCGAACGGGTAATCGATACTAATAGGCATGAGTTAAATGCGAAATTGGTTATCCACAGTCGCTTTTTATAGTACTTTTGGTAAATGTTACAAAAGTAATTACCGGCTTTAACTAAACCGTAAAAAGATTTTAGGATACTTAGGATTATACTATGCAAGTAGTATTAGTTAAGGTTTTTTTTAGCATATTTGCGTAAATTCGTCGTTTTAGCTGTTCCTTAGATTGCGTATAGGTTTATATTATGCCCTGGAGTTTGACATACAGGTTATACGACCCGCTAAGGGAGGCTACGAGTATAAACATCTGATGGTAGCTTGCTCGTTATAGCGTAGATGAATAGATTATAATATATTTTTTACCTTCGTCATTGTAACCTTTGATATTTAGGCGAGTTTTTTATAAGGTTTTTGAGTTTTCTATTTTACCTTGTGGATAAGGCGGGTTGATAAAATCCCATAAGTACTGTAAATAATAGGGTAGAATTTTTTAAATGAAAAAACTCTTTAGTCGATTAAAGTTGAAATTTCTATTTAGGCAGATTATTCGAATAGGGCACCTGTAGTACTGATACCTTTATAACGAAGTTTTAAACTAAGTTCGCGGTTTGTTAATTCTTTTTACGTAATAAAGGAGTCTGTAGTAAAGTTTCTAAGACGTTTTTTAGTTTTCGAATCAAAAGTTCGTCCTCGGAAGCGGGGTTTTGATAGGGTCAACGTGAATGAATCGTTTTTTTTTTGGTATATTCGGGGTAAAATTGAATGCGGAGTCGGGCTAAATCGTCGTTCCGGGGGGTGGCGTATAGATTATTTTGGTTGTTTTCGTCGTTTTTGGAGGTGGCATATAGTCGGTTTTGTTTGTTTTAAAGATCTTGGCTATTTCTTTTTTCTTTTTTCCTGTACCTATATACCATTGTTTATTGAACCGAACTTTTACAGTCAGGAAAGTTAACTAATATATTATGGCCTTTAGATCCGTCAATATTTTAAGGTTTAGTCTATTTATTATTCATTTTTAAACTAGATCATTAAGTTATGGTGGTAAATTTCAAACGCCGGTATTACATGGGTCGTTCCTTGTAATCAACGTTTTAAAAACGTCGTTTTTAGCTCGTAGTAATTGAAAAAAATCTATAATTTTTGCTATGGCATTCGTACTTTATACCGTAGATGTTGAAAATGAAAAATTTATATGAATCTTCGGGTAAATACCGAAAACGAAAAGTATAGGGATAAGCCCACTTAGGTTAAAAGTGTTGATAACGGCATTAAGCTCTATTTAAAGGATAGACTTTTTAAAGTTACTACTCTTTAACTTTGTCGATAATACTGTAAACGCTTTCATTGACGGTTTTAATACCATTCGTATTTTCCAATATATTATAGCGCTTTTTCTACGATTTGTCTATACTTATTACTAGTTATCCGGGCCTTAATACGATACTCGGTAAAGTCTAAGGCCGTATTAACGTCGTATATAATCCAGTTGAAGGGCTTGAAGTAAACGTTAGATTAATAGTTGACTAAAGCGTTTTCATAGTTTATAGCGAAAGCGTTTCGCGTAAATTAGGCGGTTTCAAATGAGGTTATTATGTTGACGGCGTAAAAAATTAGCTAAGTGTTTAAATATATAATATTAACAGTTACTTCGTAGTTAAACTTTATATTGATTTAAAGACGGAATTTAAATCGTTGTAATGTATTTAAGTGTAAATAGCACTTATAGCAAACCTTTTTAATAACTTTAAATACGCCCTTTCTCAAATCCGTATAGCTTACAGCATAAAGTAGGCGTAAAAGGGGTTTTGTATCCGGGTATTCGAATCGTCGATACAGTACATGTAGTTACAATTATATTAAGTAAACGGCCTCGATTATACGTGCTTTTGAAAAAAACCATAAATAGCCGAATTTATGTTGAAACAGTATGTATATGTTCTTTCAGGCGCGGATAAGTTAATTAGTTATATTATGGACTTCGATTCCAAGTTTGTTTATATTAACTATTAAAAGTAAAAAATAGTGTTTTGAAGTTTATTTCATAAAACTTAACTTGCCAGAAACTTATATTTATAACGAATGTTTCTAACAAAGACGCCTTATTTTTACTAAATAAGACTTTTTAGTATTTTTCTATACGGTTTGGCTTAAACTTCGGAAACTTCGCTGTAAGCGCGTGGAACTGACGTTTTCCGGCCGTCGAAATTTTGACTGCTTAAATATTAGGTATAATAATTTAAAACCTATTTCCTTACTTGTTAAATAACGTGAATTATAACGTTATATAGGCGTCGAATACTTCCTTCGCGTAATTGAATCTGGAGATATAACTAGAGGAGGCGTTTAACAGTTTAGTAAAGATAAGGTAAGCGGTTTCGTTATTTTAGGCTAATAAATAGGCATTATCGTCTTTGGGATCGTCTTTTCCTAATATGTTATCGTAAAGGTAAACATTAAATCCGTTATCCATTCCTTCGTATTCGGCTACGTATGCCGTAAAGTTACCCTTTATCCGATCTTCAAGTACGTAGTCAGTTTAAAATTATTGTTGAATGCGAATTTATTCGTAAGCAGGGTGGTTTGTAAACTAGTAACGAACTTTACCGTATATTATATAACGCTTTTGTAAATTTATAAGGCGCCGTATATCTTTCCGTAATTATTGTTATAGTATTCATATGTTTTTTCCTCTTTCGAACAATCGTCTTTGACTTTTAATGCCGGGGTTTTCCCTTGGTACCTGTAATTTGAACCCTCGTTTTGCCTCAGTTAAACCTTCAATATCCGGTTTAAAACATAGTAAATTGTTTCGATAAGGTTTATTTTAGTGATTTAGACTTCTCTTTTTGTTTTATAAGTTACTAATACTAATCCAAGGCTTGCTTATCGTCGTATAAATGTTTCGAACGATATTTTAAAGCTTAAATAAAAGGCCTCCAAAGCCTTTTCCAATTTCAAAATTGTAAGGTTGAAATCCAGGTTTTTATGTTAGGCTTATATTATTATTTAAATAAACAGTTTATTGTCTCTTCATTTCGGTCCGAGGGCTACTTGACATTTCCGAAACTTTGTTAATAAGGCGGTAAAAAATTCCTAGGGGTTTTTATCAGCATTTTTTTATTGGGTTTTCACAGATTTCTACGTCGTATTAACTCAGTTCCTATAGTATAGTTCGTATTTTATTTCGATATTAAAATGAGATTTTAAACGATTGTAATACTCGGGGAATATATATATTTGGATAAGGTAGTATACATACTACTTTTTAATTTGTCCGGAAAGTATACTGGGTAAAAAAACGTGAAATTATAATATCTTAATATTCGGTTTTTTCAATGTATTAAGTATAACGCGTATCTTGTTATTCAATACATTGTACGGCTCGCCACTATAATTGTTATCCCTATTCTATAACCTAGCAATGTTGGTTAACTTTGTAGTGTTGTTTTTATCCTTGGAAAAGTAATATAGTAAGAGGTTGCAGTAAGGGTCGTAGTTAAAAGGCATTGGTTCGTACGGGTTCTATTACCGTTTTACTCCGCTTATTTCTTCCTGGGTAGGGGTGTTTTCCGTATTTCAGCCGATTGTTGTTTTTTAGGGTAGGTTATTATTTGTGTTTCAGCCGATTTTGTTATAGTTAAGCGGGTTATTTTCAGCGTTCGAGGTGTATTTTTATCTTGATATCGTTTTAAGTTTGTGTTTTATTGAGGTTTCGTGTTCGGCCCTCGTTATAGATAATCGTTGCGGTACCTTCACTGTTTTTACTGATTCTTTTATTTTTATTTTTCGTTGGACGTCTAGACTTAACAAACGTCGTGTTCCAGTTTATGGTGGTTTTTCTAAGCTTTACTTTATCAGGTGTTTATTTCTCTTTTATAGGTAGTATCCTTTTACAATCCTTTATGACTTTTTAATCCATTCATTTGGGTATATATATAAGCTGAGTCGTTACTTATAGGGCTTTTTCAATACAGCTGTTATTTTCACCGAGTATATTGATACCTCTACTTCGTAATTGCTTTCGTAGGATTTTTGCGACTTATTTATCTACCATTTGCTACATATTTAACGTCCTGTTCATAAAGTTTTTTTTTATAAAATCTTCTAATAGTCAGCTTCCTTCAATATCATCACTATAATACTTATAAATTATATTTGTAACATATATATTTGCGATATAGAGGTTGAAATATCTTATTGGAGCTTTGATTTTATTATTCCAAAAGTTAAAATCCAAGTATTTATGGATAGTGATTCGAAATAACGTATGTATAAAAAGGTAGTTTATATAATCGTTAGATTTTGCCCAATCTATTACTAATGAGGCCATTATATATTTATGAAACCCAATTCGTTGTGGTTTAATATTCGGGGTAACGTGATGAATATAAAATGAAATCAGTTAATTAAAACGGTCGGAATAAAGCTTAATAATACTTGCTAACGTAAATGAACCTTAAATAATATATTAACGAAGCGTAACTACAAACTAGTTAAACGTTTCACATTAGTTTTATCAGCGTTTGTAACGCTATATTAGCTAAGCAGTTAGTAAAACGTGAAACGGTATAATTACTAAATTTAAAATATATAGGGTAAATATAGGAAAACTTGGAATAAATAGGGCGGATATGGGAAATTAGGTAAGGTAGGAGTAATGTCGAGTTGTTATATGCTACGGTATGCTTTGGTCTATCCGTATTAGCGTTCTGTAGTAGAAATTGGTAGAGGGATCGGTTGGTTATTTGGTATACAACCGATATTGCTAAAGCAATCAGTTTAATTATTTGTATGTAACCGATGTTAGCTAAGGCGATCGGGTTGATCATTTGTATATAATCGATGTTGGATAAGGTGATCAAGTTGATTTTCTATATACAACCGATGTTGGTTAAGGCGATCGGGTTGATTGTTTGTGTGTAACTAATGTTAGCTAAAGCGAAAATCGGGTGGGTTTTAGCAAAGGGTTTCGAAACTTGGTAGTTTTAGCTTACGTAGCCTGATATCCAGTAGGTCCCAGTAAAAGGTCTCGAAAGACTTGGTGTTTTGGCTTGCGTGGCCTCATACGTAATAAAACGCCTTTTCAAAAGGACTCAGATTAATCGTTTAGAGCGCTAATACAAGTTGGTGGTTAACGGAACAGGGCTGATTTTTTCAAAGTGACTCCTGATCTTATAGTCTTGTAACGCTTCGGTTTTTTCGGCGTTCCCGCGTAATTCTACACTCCCGTATAGTTTTTATAAGGCGTAGTGTAAAGCACAGGCAATTGATACTGCTATAGCATCTCGCTATAGGTATTTAACGAATACTTGTCTCTTTTTCCTAAGCTATTTGTAGTCGACCAAGTTGGCTACTAATTATTATAGATAGGGTTGAAAGACCTGTTTACATGAAATAAGGTAACTTAAAAAAGTAATTAAGATGATTGGTAATTATAGTATAAAAGATAAGTATTTTAGTTTAGAAGAAGTATTTAGAGGTGTACGTTACAGGTGAAGGATTATAAGATCTCGCCCAAAGCACATAACTCTGGAATACTTCTTTTAGACCATTCTATGCATTGCTTTCAGCCTGGAATAGTATTCCAGACCGATCTATGCATGGTGCACTTTGCGTCTTGCAAGAGTGTAGCCTGTAGCGTGACACATTATCGTGCACCCTGTAGGAGTGCACCTTACAATATATTGCACTGCCTTTTAGCCTATGTATACTATTTTCAAGGGTATCTAGTAATATGCACATTATGTTTTAACAAAATTGGAATAACGCCTAAACAATATCATCTACCTCAAGACCAACAACATAGCCGAACACGCGAATTATGAAGTCTTCACGTATTTACGTTTTTTTTTTTTTTTACCCAATTCGACTAAAATCACTTATTAACTATCTATTAATTAATGTTAAATGAGAAGTATGCGACTAATATTATTATTGACCCGTTTTTATAACCTATAACTATTACGTCAACCTTATATAACCGGTATAACGTTTTTTCTTAGTTATAATATTACGCGTAATAGCTAATTTTTTTATTTAACATATCCATAAAGTTACAGAATTCGTATAAGCCATAATGGCAGCTATACAATAGCGTATGAAGGAAACCGCTAATTAGCGGCATTCTCCCTTAAAACATTTTCGAGTCGGTAACGACGTTTAGCTTTAAAAAAAATCATGAACCAAACGAAATTTACAAAATATTAAATTGGCTTTATAATAAGTACCATATAACGAGTAGAATCGACTCTCATATTATGAAACTCGACGTACCAGACGGGAAATATTTTCGATTTCATATAAATTAATTTGTACGAGCCGTTTCAAATCCGCTTCGAAGCTATAAAACTCGGGACTTTTAACCTTAAGTCGTAAATATTATCGGCGACGACAGCGAAACTAAACCAAAATAACACGTCGAAAATATACTACGGGCTCGTAATAAACCTTAAGTAGGAAGTGTTTGACTTTATAACCCACCGGAACGGCAGGTTTCAATCAAGTAAAAAGCTATATATACATAACATAAAAACCGCTATTCAATTTCTTCAACATTGTGACATTTGATACATTCGTATCGTGATAAGGATTTACCAAATATAATGACGGATTCTTATATCTAATGGGCAGGTGAATCTAATACTTTATACTTGACTTTACGAAATAAAACGGTATATAAACCGCTAATAGACGGGTAACAAGTAAACGTATTAGTATTAACAAAAGCCGAACGAAAACAAAACCTATTTGAATATATCCTTAAACTCCTCGTCCAAATCCTTATCTAAAAGCTTCTGATCTATTTCGGCTAACTTATTTAACTTTATATCTATACAGCCTAACTTAGCATTAATATATTCCGAGACCTTATCGAGCTTTTTAATCGTTTTTAACTACGTTCTTTAACCGCTTATTCACTACATTTTACACGTTTTTACCCTATTACGGAAAAAATACTTAAGTATTATATTCCTTTTTTTATTAGTTATACAACCCGTAGGCCACCAGAACGTATGGGGGTAACGGGTATAAAGCTCACCCGGTCTCGAGTATTTACTTTTCGTTACGTGGCATATCGAATTTTCATAGCCTTTTTCGTAACGACCACCTAGGTTTATACGCTTTTTATCCGTTCGTTAATACTTGTAAAATGGCTGACGAAAACCTCGACTTACTCCGGTCCTGAGTATCGAACGTTAAACAAGCCTCGGCCAATTTCTTTATAATCTTATTTATATCGGAATTTCAATTCAAAAGCTTTTGTGAATAAATAAAGTTATGGATTATAGCACAGACGAAGTAAAAACGGTATTAAACACTAGTATTAACCGTTTATTAGTAGTTTTCCCACGGCTATCTAAATTACTTACCCTCGGTCTCCTAACAGAACTTTCTCAAATGATATACTATTTTATAAACGTACTGGAAATATATTACCTTACGAGTCCTGTCAAAATACATCATAATAGCCCGTAGAGAAGTAAATATTATACTAGTTAACAGGGATTGAACAGTTTCCGAATAAATTAACCTACGTCTTTAATAGTCTTGTAAACCTTTATGGCTAATTATACATTTATTATATAGGACTATAGAGTAGGTGTAACGAAATAATTATTGAATTAAACCGACGTTATAATATCTGATATTACAATAGCTGATAAGGTTGTAAATAAAGCTATAATATCTGATATTATATTGTTGGTAATATTATAATGAAAGGGTTAAAAGCTAAAGGAAAAACTTGTTTTTGGAACGGAAGTTTATGGATTATTTGTAGGGGGGGCCTTAGAGCACCTTTAAAGTGACGTTTCGGCCTAGCACTTTTTACAAAACACTACGACGTTTTAAACGGCGCGTTTACCTTCCTTCATACCTTTTCCATAAACAAAAGGAGGGGGGGGGGGTCTTCAGGGTATTTTTAGGGGTGATGTCACCGTTTAGTGCCTGGCTAGTATTACCAGAGATTTAAACCTGGTAGTTTTACACGCCCCTAATATGCTCCAAAATATGGAGGAAGCCGTATAGGATAAACTTCCACACGTTACGTGACCGGGTTGCACCCATCTTAGCTCCTTAGCAGCTCACTAACAGGGACTTCCCCTTTCCCTCTTCATCGAGGTTTATGAACAGAATCCGACCACCTTGAGCGACAGCTCTGGCCTCAGTCCCCTTTACAGTTCGAATTAACAGTAGTATTGTGTAACAAAGTGGTGGATGTATTGTTCTAGGTTTGGCAGACCGCTAGCCGGTCTGACCAGTAATTTGTATAGCCAATTTCTTGGCCCGTATCCTAGTGTGAAGTAAGCGAATATTGTAATTGACGTGCAGCCAATACAGTAGGCCTACACAAAACAATACACTAAACTTGCAGTCAATATACTCAACTTTACTATAAGTAAAGTTGACCTACTGCACTGCAATTACTACTATTCCAACAAGATTCAATAATATTTTTATTCAAAAACGTTTTGAAAAATCCGAACTATGAAATGTCATCGATATTATTCATAAAGAACATAATAAATATTAATAACTTGGTTATTCTCAAATACACAGATAATACAAAAATTCCATCTTCTAAATTATCTGTTTATCACAAGAAATATTTAACCTATCTATTGGGGGCTCGTTATTGTTGCAACTTAATCGATTGGAATCGTGGTTGAAGTAACTGGTATTTTACAACGAAAGTAGTGATGTGTTACTTCTGTGTTTGGCTAACCGCTAGCCGGTCTGCACACTAGTTTGTATAGGCAACTGCTTGGCCTGTGCCTCACATTGAATTGGTTACTTTATTCCAATTGACTTGTAATCCATACATTTAACTTAGAGTGAATCAAATTAACTAGAATGTACTGCAATTAACTGCTAAGAATAGAAATTAATATTATTCCAACATTCGCAACTTTTTGTTTTGTTTTGTGCGTGCGAGTGTGGTCAATTACCAATCAATGGTAATGTTATAATTTTCTCCCATCACTGTCAGCATTATTCCATCAATCCTCAATCGTTTTATACTCAAATTCTGCCCCAATTGTCGGCCTTTAATCCATAATTCCAGACATCAACTTCCTCCATTCCCGCATGTAAGTTTTTCGTCTCAACCTTATGTGCCAGCAATCTCGTAACTTTTATCAGTAGTTTGGAATAAGCTTCTTATCCATATTACCCTGGCATTGTTCTCGTTTGCTAGGGTATCCCTGTCTTTCCTTTCTGTCCATTGTTACGTGGCTTATACATGTAACGTTTCAATTAACCGACGTTTTTGGAGTCTATATCTCGACCTTAACGGGCAGTTATTAATCGCGTAATTGGCCATTGCATTACGGGATCCTGCCGAGCTAGTTGGGCCTGTTGTGTTTGCTGGTTCCATCGGGCTTGTGGCTTCTGCTGAATCTATTGCATCTGTTGCATCTGTTGCGCCTATTCTTGTGCCTCAGCATTATATTTATTTTTCCCCAGGTACGTGACCGGCCTTTTTTTTTTGCTTGAATATCTTGTCGGGTTAAATTTAAGAAGTGTTTTGAAGGTTTTGTTGAAGGTTTGGCTGTTTTTTGTTTTGAGGATCTTCAGGAGAGACTTTATCCACAGCTCATTTGTAAAGTACGTGTGTTAAATTGCTTTTCTTCCTTATCTTGTTAAGAACAAAAATGTTACGATTGCAGAGCTTATTCCTCAATCATATTTAGGTGGTTTTTACCGCTTTTCTTTATATGACAAAAAAAAACAGTCTCTAAAGTATTTGGTAAGGTCATAATATGTATAGATGTTGGGATTTATTTGTAGGGGGTTTGATTCTAGGATGATCTATCTGATGTAGTTTATAAGGTCTTTCTTTTAATTGAATTGTTTCTAGGTTTTTGGTACTACCACTCATAATAATATTTGGAGAAGATAAGCGCGAGCGCTTTTTTGACGTTATTAATGTTGTTGGGTATTTTTGGTGATTTTAAAGTAGTGGAAGTAATTGATGAATGACTTCGTTGTTTGTAGTTTATTATTATGAATTGTTTATTTGTCGTTGTATGGGTTTTAAATCAAGCGGTTTTTATTAACGACTTCGCCGTTTAAGAACTTCAGAGGTTTTGGCCAATAAATAATAGATTTTTAAATTTTAAAAACCAAGACTTTTAGCTGCAAATTTTAAAGTTTGGGGTTTCAAATTTGGTTTCTTCAAGATTTCTCAATAGTGTGACATAACTATTTTCACTTTCAAGTGCCTATAAATAGCAGAGTCATTTAAAAGCTCCTCTTTTTACTACTTCTTAACACCAGAGGTAGCGACGGGGGTACTTTGGAATAATCTTTACTTCACCTTAATGTTAACGCAGGGTGTAACTGGAAGGTCGTTTCTCTTTCTACCTAGATTATCCGTGTTTGAAATAATAAGCACTAATCAGGGTTAGTGGGCCTTTATCGTTAGAACGTAGTCGATTAGAATCAATCGTTAAAGTAAGTGATGCATTGCATTGGTGGTAGTAATATTATTTTTAAATTTAGCAGAGCATAGCTCGGTTTACATACTAGTTTATATAGATAATTGATTCGCCTGCATCCTCGACCTGACATTAACTTCGTTGGCATGGGTGCAAGGACCACTTTGTTGAGAAAGGTTAGGGGCCTACACTATGAATCCTAACAGTGCCATTTTCGTGGGGAAAAATCAAGTTTAGTCATTCTCAACACCATCACTTCATATGCATCCTTTTTTACAACAACATCATTAATCGGCTTGACCACCATTTTAATTTTTTTAGGCAACCCCTTTTTGGCTATAAAGGTCGTCGTCGACCCGGCGCACCACCCGCGCAACGGTTCATCTAGATAACAGCCCTTACAAACAACGATTCTGTCTCTCATTACTTGTACCAATGAGGCTCTCCAGACTTGCATTACGATACAACCAAAGAATGGTCCCTTTTTCGTTTCATGGCCTTCAAACCCTTTATTATAAACGCTTGCACATGACGGCTCTATTAATTGATTTATTTTTGAATCGTTACCACTTATACTGGCGCCTCGGCCGCTTAGTGGGGCTTTTGCCTTCCACTTTACTGTGGATACCTTCCTTTGGCTGTTCACGAAAAACTTTCTCCAACACACTACCCTCTTACAGACGTGCCTTTCTTTACTTTCTTTTACACTCTATCGGTTTGAGACCCATGGTAAAAAATTCACCCGCCGAACAATCTATAGATTATATCTGTCTTATTGCCTTGGGCTCTTAACTAAGATATACGTGTTTCTCAGATCCTTTCCCTTCTTTGGAACCGCTGTAAGATCTTCTATGTGAGTAAGCGTCGAACGGGGACTACGACGACCGCACAATATGGCCCGGCCAAAGCTACAGTTTTCACGCCCATTATGTATGTCTTTAATCTGTAGGGTACCTTAAGATCTTGCTTGGAAGGCTAACTCAAGGTTAGATTTCTGGTAAAAGCTTTATTTGTAGTTTCTTTTTATAAGCAAACGTAATGAATATAAGGCGATTGATTTTGTTATATTGTAAATATAATGGGTTAAACCCCTTCGTAGTTCCGAAAGGTGTTGTCCCTCTTTTATATGGCACATGGATAAACTTATCCAAATTTAATCTACATTCGTAAACCCAATGAGTTTGTGGTACGTAGTGAAGACTAATATGGTTAATTCTAAGACCCCATCGGTATTTAACAAATACGTATAATACATTGCTCGAAAATGAGCTACATGTATATTAGATTAGATTTTCAACTTTATACATTTATTTATTTCAGTCGTGAATCAAAAATCTTTTATTTACGTTAGTTTGTTTAACGGATTATACGGTATACCTTAGAAACAAGGTTTTCATAATAGGTTGGTTGTTGAAGGCTGGAAAAACTCAAGTTGCGAGCTTTCTCGCCAGAATTTATAACTTTTACAATAGCGACGGCGGCGCTATTGAGGTTTAATAGTAGGCAATGCTCGGTGATAGTAAAACACACACAAAATGATTGCTTCGCCAGTACCCCATATTTCATTGGGCACTGCAATACAATTGACTTGAAATCAACAAAGTTAACTAGCAGTAAAAAAAATTAATTTGATTGTACTGTAATTGACTGCCAAGAAATATTTGTCAATATTATGCCGTAATTCGATCAACAAATCCTATCATTTTATGGCTAAAGTAAAAGAGATTATCATAATGAATGTAGATTTATTTATCTATAGAGATCCAAGAAAGAATTTCTAAGCTATTGGCGGAGTGAAAGCAACTAGTACAATATTTGATTCAGGGTTACGATTGGCTCATGCGCGTTGCAGTGTGTGCTGTGCCAGTTGGGCCAATGACAATTGTTATGTATTTGAAAAATATTTCATATCCTGTTACTGAATTACTTAATAAGGCCCCTGAAACTCTACTTGTATTCATCCAACTACCAAAATTGACCACAGTTACACAGGTTCTAATTCTTGAAAAACCTCGTCCATACATGGTTTCCAATCCTCAAGAAAAAAAAGTCGATATTCTAATGAAAAAATATAAACCGTAGGTTATACATAAAGATATACAATCGTTATAATCAATTTGATAGATAGAATATTATGAATCTTACAAAAAAAAAGGATTATAGTAAATTTGACGATTTTTCGTATGTCAAATGTATAAGATTGGGTTTGTGAACATTCACCAAAAAGATATTATTTTGACGTTTAAATTCAAAATATGCACCTTGTATAATTCATATCAAATTCCTGAAACAATTTGTCGCTCAAATCCTTAGTTTTCTAAATGAAGTTATGTTACCTTTAACATAATTGGTTTTTGATAGTATTCGTAAACATTTGTAATGACGTGGTCCGGTTATAGGTTACATCGACGCGGATCGCCATCGGATTTTCGGAAAATTTAAGTCAATCAGCATAATTTTCAATGTAGGTGCCGGAGTAGGTCAAGACTGTGATTAAAACATCAGAGCTGTTGGTAGGGTTTAAAATGAAGTTTATGAGCTGGTTATATTGAAACAATTCAATTGAACTCGTGAAATTAAGTATTATAACACTTAAAATCTAGGTGGATTGTTACATAAGATCATTATTACACTATTTTACCATTTACGTCATATAATTATTCTTGTAAGTAAACAAGATATTTTTCAATGTTTCAATTTTTATTACTTCAGAAGTTCTTGGATTTTATTTCTATTTCCTCCAGCGGATATAGCAAGCCTTTACGGGTTTCATAGTTTTCTAATCTATTTATAATCAAGCTCAGAACATCAAATTTATGTCAACGCATATAATGCTGTAATCACGTAGATATTAATAGACGGACTGAAATAATGAACGTAATATAAAGTTTGAAAGATTTTAAAATGTTCTATGCGTTTATCAACAAATTTACGAATGGGTTTATTTTTATTTAAATTGCTTTGATTTAAAAAATACTAGGTGAGAACTCGGTAAGTAGTGCTGTTAAACGAAGGGGTATAGATAGTTTTTTTTATAATTCATTATAAAGGATATAGTAATGATTTTCAGTTACAGAATGTTAGTATTAACTATTAGAACAGAAGGATAATAGAAAATATTTTCATTCGGTTATCGATATCAGTGTAATGAATCAGAAGCATCGAATCATTAATATGTATGAAAACTCAAGATAGCGGAAAAGAATAAACTTTGAATAGTTTGGGAAATAACATGATTCAAAGCCCTTTTCATCAGCGTTAAGTATGGAATTTAACCATATTAACTAAATTGAGAAAACTAAGTAAATCAAGTTATTTGAGTTCATCTTCTATTATATAAAAATAAATTAAAACATTTTTTATGTCATTTCATATGTTTTAACAAATGGTTGAAAGCATTTGTATTAATTGAATTGTTTCCTCCAAAAGATAGTATTTCGGTAACCATACTCTCTATAAACTCAACCTGTGAGATCACTATTTAATATTCGGGGTTATTACCTTTTAGTATAGATAAAGTAACCCATATAAATTTAAAGAAGAATTATGGACCTTACATATGAATATATCCGACTCAAGTAGTTGTGTATAAATAACTCCATCATTTAATTTATACAAATATTATGTCAAATTCATAAATTCTAGGGTGAAGGCTAAGTAAATAACGATGGGGTAAAATGTGGTATTTTTATATGGTAATGAAACTAAAAAATAATCATGTATGTTATACTTTCCTCTATAAACCTGTGATAATAGTATCAGTGTTCAACTAGATTGATTGTGAGGATCCGTCAGGGAGAGCCGAATACATCCTTATTATAGTTTTGATGAAGAATATTACTATTATGTTAATCATGATTGGATACTAAAAGGTTATTCGGGTGATAAATCCCAACGTTAATTAACGTAAAATCATTATGGGCTGTTGTACATTATTGTGGGGGGTACATATATGTAAAGAGAAGGCACTTGCCTGTGCAGCAGCTACATTGCTCAGCTCCGCTGAGCTTCGTCCTAGTTCTAGTTTATTCCTCTTCTATCCTTAGAATACTACACTGTTTCAACGATATGTTGCCGCCCTACACGTGTACCAACATGGGCGACGCGAAAATCCTTCTAGACGGACTGGCTTAGGCGTGGAGAACTTCATCTCATAGGATAGTTGCCATCCGTTACGGGCCTAACCTTTTCTAATTAGCCCACTTCCATACTAATATTGTTCTCTTCGCCACACCCACTAGTATTCAATCCCCCCCTTACCCTTCATATTCAAATCCAAATACATTAACAATAAAGTCTTCGGCCCGTGATAATATGATTTGTCTATAAATGAGGTGAAAATGATGACTATTGTGTGAAGCAAAAACGATAGCATAAGGACTACAGTACAACAATGGGCAAAGTTTACTCTCATACACGACTAAATATCTAGAATACAACAAAATTGTCGGATTACAACTACTTCCCTGTTGACAATCTTAAAAGAATAAAGATTAATAAATATATTGATTCGATTTAAATTAAAAGCCGGATATAATGCAATAAAAACGTAATATGAAATTTTATCCAACAATAAATTAACGTTAAAATAATATCTTTACGCTTCATATATTCGATGATTTTATTAATAATGTTTTGAAACAAAGTTATTTCATTGTTATCAAAGATATCAAATTTCAGACCACAAATTCTTTTAATAGGGTTTATATTCTTAGATAAACAGAGTATGAAGAATTACTTTTTGAAGTTATTAGATATAGCTTCACGAATTTCAAGGGTTGGATCATATTTAATCCCGACGTCTTTCAAGTTCTATGATTTAAATATTTAACAATTCATCTCGTTATATCAATATTTTTAAAGACTTGGAAAACTTAAACATGGTTATGGTTTGTATGCAAAAGATTTTCTTATATAATATTTGTATCAATAAATATTTGTAGGTGATGATTTTTTTGACTTTCACTAGGTTAGAGTAAGTTATTCATCAATTCATTCCTGTTAAACTTTTGTTGGATGTTGAAATTAGTGTGGTAGATATTTATATTTCCTTAAATTATGACGTTATTGAGTTAAATACAGAGGTTATTGCAATAGTAGTATTTAAAGTACAGTATGTCTACTTTACTTACAGTAAAGCTGACTATACTGACTGAAAGTTAAGTGTATTGCTTCGTGTGGGCAAACTGTATTAGCTGAAAAGCAAGTATAGTATACGGCCACTTCACACAAGGGCACGGGATAGGCAATTGACTATGAAAATTAATGTGCAGACCGGCTAGCGGTCTACCAAACCTAAAACAATACATTTACCACTTGACCAAGCAATACTGCTGTTACTTCAACCAATCGAATCAACAACGTTAAAATATCGAAAGACCTACCAATATTAATCATTGTTTATTATGTAAAGCATGAATAAGCTACGTAGAAGAAGAATTTAATTTCCAGTTGTGCTTTACGTCAAACGACAGCTAGGGTAGAGGAAAGATTCCTTCAAAAGCCCCTACGAACTACGTCGGTTTTAACGGTAGTAAGTAGAAAAGAATTCTAAGCTACGTCAGTTTTCACGTCAGCTTAAAGGTAGCGACGGTATCGCTATCGAAAACACCAAAAAAACTTCAATAAAGATTTTTTTTGAAGACGTTAAGATTGAATGTCAAAAGGCTCAAAGTTCGGCAAGTTGGCAAACAGCTAAATCAGTATTACTACGGGTACTACTATTAAAAAAACAACTAAGTCTTACGACCTATAACTTTTTATTCTCGACTTTTACTTACAATAAAAAAAAACGACCTTCGACCTTACCCTTTACACCAAACCTTTACCACTTCCTTTTTTCTCTTACCCTATTCAAATTCAATCGTTAAAATCGCTGCCCTAAACAAAAACACTAAGAATCGCAAAGTTGTATCAAGGAAGCCACGTCACACGACCCAACAACCAAGTTGTCAAGTTCCCACGCAACTTCACGTCAAAAACAGCAAGCCCCTACGCTTAAAGATCACTAATTCCCTCGTCTTACACGCTCTATACAAACTATATCATCAAAGAATGACTAAAATCAGTGCTTATTTTAAAGCTATTACCGACTCTGCTAGCAAAGAAGTAATTACAGCTCTTGGACACTTATTCCGTGGGCACTATAACCACTACCTTTGGAGATAAGACGTTAATAAAACCTTAACCGAAAAACACTTGACTAACTTAGTTGGCTACTATATCCTTAAATATAACGAATGAAAAAACTTTAATCGCGCCGCTCTCAAGTATCATCGGTTTTTCGATGATTATATAATTTATATGTGGAAGGAAATTCATAAGAAAGTTGAGTCCAACCTAAAGATTGGACTTAAATACCAAGAGATAAACATACCAAAGGAAAGTTCGATTAAGCTAACAAATACCCTTTTTAATCTAATACAACTTAAGGATTGTCTTTAAGACCTAAGCCTTAAGGGAAAGGGTGTTTAAAAATTTTAACGCCCTTATAAACGATTTAGGGTGCCCTAATTTTATTATCAACTAAGTAAAACCTTTTTACGCGATGACAATAATGAATTTATTAATCTGTTCGACAGTTTAACACCTTTATGTAACAACGCAGAATATGCTCTTAACGAAGGTAAAGCGCGTTAAGCAACAGCTGCCAACGCAGTAAGATGTGTTAACGTCAGCGCTCTCTACCAATCAATTGAGTAATATCATTCAATCCATCAAAATCTTTAAGTCTCTATTTCCCCCTAACCCTTTAATCGCCGAGTTTTCCAAAAGCCTTTTCACGGTAAATTTACCCATATACATAACCCCATTACAAGTCATACCACAAGACTATACCCCTAGGGCTAAGAAATTAACAATTACCTTCAACACTGTGTCTTAGGTTCTCTAAGGTTTAAACTGCCAGGAGATACTAATGAAAACTGAAATAACTATCGCGATCTACCCCTAAGACCTGTATAAATGGTTAACATCAACTGCAAACTCTTTACGAACTTCACTAAGATTGGAAACGATACAAAAAAGTTTAACGAGAAGCCTTGTAACCTTATCGACACGAAGAAATTACTCTTTTTGAATATTTATAAATAAGTAAAGGTTCCCTTTTCTGATTCTTACTTATTATTTCCAGAACTACTTACAAGATATGGCAGAGATAACTACTTAACCTTCCTAACTCTATCAACCATCTTCCGCAAAGGTTACGATAATATAAAAATCCACTTCGAACACGATATCCACCTTATCCAATACTATATAAACTAGGCCACCACAAGTAAGAACACAATAATAGCGAAAGAAAAAGGAGAAGGAAACACCAATGGATATGTTAAGCCAGATATTCAATAATTTAATATGATACTAACGAGTAACAGAAAAATCCTACGCTACCAAAGCCAAACGTCGCTAATAGGTACGAGCAGCTGTTACTTGGGTCAAGAAAATTTAATACGCTTTATAACGCCTAAATACCACTTGTAAAGGTTCTTTTAACTAGTTACACTCCTTGCTTGTAATTGAAATAACGCGTACAACAAATTCGTTCCATATATACCCCGAAACCGGTAATTTACCTCAGATAGATTTAAAAAAAATACGATACTTAATTATATCGATCGTAAATAGGGCTAACGATTCCCCCAATGACTAAGGTATAGTCTATCAGCTTGAGATTAAAGGTAACAGTGACGATGGCGTTAGTAAAATTAAAATTTAAACAGACTTATTCACTTTCAAAACTATTATCATAATAGTAGTGAAAAATGTTAAATTTATGGTAAGTTTAGCTATTACTTCAATTTTTCACCCCCAGCTGAACAAAAGAATAAAAAAGTAATATATTCTATTTAAGATCCTACCAATTTTCAACCGGATTACTTTAACTCAATCATGAACTGTAAAGGAGATGAATTAATTGTCAGTAACTACCATCTTACTTAAATTAAATAGCATAGAGATACAACTCTTGATGCGGAATAATAGATAGTCGACTACGCTTTTCTGTACAGTTTAGGCGGTAAAGAGCCTTAACTTTACCTTAACTAAGCCTCTAACCCCTCCAAAACCTTTAATTTTTTCGATAATTATGCAAAGCACAAGTTTTAAGGAATCATTTTGGATATAAGGGTAATAAAGTAATAAATAGGAGGCTATTCATGGTATGAGGTACAGCAGAGGGAAAGTATTACGGTTACTAAAATCAATCGTTACGATATTGGCAAAGCGAAAGTTAGCTTCAAACGAGGAGAATGGCTACCGTTACTAGGGACAATGGTAATTTAAACCTTTATTTATTTGATTAAAATTTGTATCCTTTAATCCCCTACCTCTCTCCTCTTTTGCTTCAAAAATATAACGATTTTAGGCGTCAACATTAACGTTAACGCCAACGACTTGGTTAAAAGAGGCTAAAGGTTTCCCCTTATCTTTAAGTAAGGGCACTTATGGTTTTATTTTAAAGGCTCTAACGTAATATTCTTAAATCTAACGGAGCTGTAGATACGCCTATTATACTGGCGCTTTAATAATCAAATCTTTAACAAGCCATACAATGTTATAAAGTCTTTAAAGCATAAAAATATGGAATATTATGTATTAAAAGCTTTCTAAATATTTGATCGACACTATTAAACGTATACCAAAGCCATCAAAGAATTTAAATTTATATTGAAGGATGATAAAGAATTCAATTGTAAGGTTTTTATCGATGGATTTGATTTGGATAAAAAGTCTGTTCTTTACTTCGTTAACTTCGAAACTTCTTTTTTTGAAACCATATTTTTAAAATCTTTTTCAGCAAAAGATACGTGGGAAACGTTAAGAATATTGCAGATTAATACGTATCAGGATTTACTTAACGTCTTTGTTTCAGATACCAACACTGAATTTACGGCGACAAAGTTTTTAAAAAATATTAAAATAATAGGTATTGTTGGAATAATATTATATTCAGTGCAGTTGGTCAACTTTACTTACAGTAAAGTTGACTGTACTAAAAGTGTATTGCTATGTAGAGACTTACCTCATTGGGTGTAAGTTGAGTGCAGTACGCTGCACTTCACTCTAGGGTATGGGCCAAGCAATTGGCCATACAAATTACAGTACAGACTGGCTAGCGGTCTGCCAAACCTAGAACAATGCATCCACTTTCTGACCAATTAATATACCTGTTACTTCAACCAATCGAATCGACAACGTTGTAACGTCTAAGGCCTACCAACACTGACCAGTGCTTTCTTGCTAAGTTAATCACAGATAAGCTAAGTAAAATAAAAAGATACTTTCAGGTTGTTATACTCTGTGGCTACAGCTGTTAGGGTAAAGGAAAGATTCTTGCGAAGGGCCTTTATTAGTACTGAATTAGTCCTTACCTTCAGGAAAACAGAGAAAATCTTTTGGGTTGCATCAGTCCTCAACGGTAATCTAGAGGTAGGCGACGGTATCGCTACTCTTAAACACTAAAATATCTTCACTAATATTTTTTAAAGACGTTAAGATTGACTATGAGAAGTCTCAAAGTTCGGTAAGTTTGCAAAAAACTAAGCTAGTAATACTACCGGTGTTGTTTTTACAAAAACGATTAAGTCCCTACGCCGAATAATCATAATAAACAACCTTTGCCCTTTATTTACAACATTTAATAATAAAAGACCTTCGACTTTATCCTTTATAACAAACCTTTACCTTCCTTCATTTTGTTTTACTCCCCTCCCTACATCACTTCAATCCTCAAATTCGCTACTTTAAGCAAAATACCAAGTCACTCCGAAAAGTTCATATCGTACGACCTTACGCTAAGCCGACAAGTCGCCAAGTTTCCACGCGACTTTACGCCAAAACACCATACCTAAAATTACCTAGTTCCTTGACCTACACGCCTATTGAGATATCTGACTTCAACGTCCACTTTAAATAAATTACCAAAATTGGTGGAAAAAAGCAATTGAATCCTTCGGATACGTTTTTACCAAGTTTTATGACGACGACTTCTTTGCGCTAAGTGGTAACAAAATATCAATCAAAAAACACTTTACTAATTTAGTCGGATGCTTTATCGTTAGAGATAATACCAGATACGACCCTAATCGCATTTTTAACAAATACCACGAGTTTTTCAACAATTAGATAATGAATATATGAAAAATATTTTAAAAAGGGGTTTAGTTAAAATTTCAATCAGAACTCACAAAAAGAAAGATCTTCATTGAAATATAAGGCTTTATAATGTTAGCCTCAATCCTTTTCTACTTGGCCTAGCTTAACAAATACCCTCATAGCTTACGGCTTAAAAGAAAAGGTATTGAGGAACCTTACTACCATTATATACGATTTAGAGGACCCTTAACTTTCCCTTTGCTAAGATAAAACTTTTTATATATTAGCGATAAGGAACCTATGAATTTTCTCAACGGTTTAATATCTCTATGTGATAGTTCGGAATACGCTTTTTGCGGCGGTAAAGCACGTAAAGCAAAAGCTGTTACCGCGGCTAGAGGTATTAATATCAACACCTTACACTAGTTAATTGAATAAGATTGTTAAACTTTCCAAAACCTTTAAACACCTATTACCCTTTAGTAATTCAATCGACAAAACCATTAAAAAGATTTTCCTTTTATATTCGCTTATACGCACGAACCTGCTATAGGCCCTATTACAAGACTTTACCCTTCGGGCCATGCAATTGGTAATTACCATTAACACCATACGTCAGAAGCCTTAAGGATTGAAATATAAGGAAATACCACTTAAGTCTGGGATAACTATCGCGACCTTTTTCCAAGACCTATCAAAATGGTAAATATCAACTATAAATTTATAACAGACTTCACAAAAATCCGAAATATATAAAAAAGGTACAAGTAAAAGCTTTATAACCTCTTCGATACTAAGATAATGCCTTTCCTAAATATATATAAGTGAATAGGGGTCTTACCCTTGAATTTTCACTTACTGTTTCCCGGAATCCTTACAGGTTACACTAAAAATTACTACTTAACCTTTTTAACGAACCCAATTACATTTCGTAAAATCTAGGATAGCATAAAGGGACATTTCGAATACGACGTCCACTTCGTATAATATTATATAAACTGAGTTACTATAAGGTACACTATAATAATAGTAAAGAAAAAAAAGAAAAAAATTACTAATAAATGTTTTTAATAAAATGTGTAACAAATAAATGATATATTTAAAAGTAATGGGAAAATTTTACATTAGGAAAGTTATACCTCGCGAATAGGTACGGATAGCAATCATCCATATTAACGAATTCGAATACGCCTTATAACGCCCAAATACCACCTGCAAATTCTTTTTTAGTTAGTTACGTTTCTCGCTTTCCACCGTAACATTACGTATACCAAAATCACTCGGTATATATTTCCAAGTTAACAAATTCCTCAATGTTCATAATAAATACCTTACAGTAGTTAATTACATCGACCGTAAATACGGGCGCCTATAAAGCCTAAGGTTAAGCCTATTGACCTTAGCTTCAGGCTAAAAGCAACACCTATACTGTCACCAATAAGGCCAAGATTTAAGCGAAACTACTAATCGCCAGCATTATAGTTGTAATAGTGGTAATAAATTTTGGATTTATAGTAAGTCTGGTTATTAGTTAATCCCGCACTCTCTTTATAAATGTAATGATAAGAAGTAAATATACCACGTTTAATACTCCATTGCTTTTAAATAGGATTGCTTGAATGAAATCATAAACTTCAAGGGCGATAAGACAATTAATAATACTAACGACCTTAAATAGATTAAGTGATACGAAAAAAATAATGCCCTTAATGCGGCCTATTATATAGCCGATTACGCTTTTCTGTACCGTTTGAGTGGTAAAAACACTTACCTTTATTTTAACCTAGCCCCTAACCCTTTATACATTTTTAACCTTCATAATCGTTATGCAAACCACATGTTTTAAGGTATTACACCAGATATAGGGGTAATAAGGTACTTTATAAGAGAATATTCGTAGTATATATTACTGCAAAGGGAAAGTTTTATCGCTATTCAAATCAATCGTTATAATATTAACGAACTTAAAGTTGCATTGGAATTACGCTACTACTATCTTTATTAAAAACAAGGGTAATTTGAACTATTATAAAAGAGATTATATTTCGTATCCTCAAATTCTCGACACCTTTTTTATTTGACTCCAAGGATATTAAGACTTTCGACGTTAACGTTGACTTTAACGTAAACGAGTTGGTTAAAAATAGCTAGAGGTTTTGATTCGCCTTTAAATTATGTTACCTATGGTGTTATCTTTATGGTCCGAAAGCGATAGTGTTAGACTTAATCAAGCTGTAAATATGTTAATTACACTGGTGTTTTAACTAACTAATTGTTAAAAGGCTTTATAAAGTCCTGAAATTCATAAGGTAAAATAATGTGAAATATTTTGCCTTAAAGGCTATTAAAAAGCTTTGTTACTATTATTAAACATATACTTAAGCCCCCAGGAGGTTTAAGTTTACGTTGAAAGACAATAAGGATTTCAATTACGAGATTTTCGTCGATGTGTTTTATTTTGACAATAAATCAATTTCTAACATCTTTAATTTCGCAACTGTTTTTTACGGAGCCAAGTTTTTGAAATCTATTTCGGCAAACTATATATAGGAAACATTAATTATATTATAGATTAGTACATACCTAGGCTTACCTAACTTTGTTATTTACATTGTTAACACTAACTTTACGGCAACAGATTTTTAGGCAGATATCAAAATAATAGGCATTCAATATAAATAGGTACGTGTAAAAGCTTATTAAAGAGTAAGAAAAGTTAAAATAATATACGCCTTACTTTGCCGATTGTATAATATCCTTACGTTAAAGATTAGCAACTTTACGGATTCGGAGGCACATCTATAAATGACAGTGAAAGGCTTTAATTACACCGTAGACCCTAACGGATTAGTACTAACGCTTCTATTTTTTGGAGAGTACCCACACTTAACGAGTGAATCTCCGCCCTCGGTAAATACTTAGAAATGGCCTACGGTATATAACAAAGCTTTAAGGAAACTACAAAAAGAATCAGTACGCCGTAAGATTAATAACGCCTTTAATACTAGGAATGGTCCCTTAACTATTAACGTATTTGATTTGACGTTATAAAGTAATATCCTCGTATAGCGGAAGCCAGGTAAATAGAAAGATCTATACAAAATATTAAATATCGTAAACTTTAAAGTAGTTATGAAAATTGTTAACGGTCTTGTATCTTTTAGAACCACCTAGGTTAAGCCCTATATCATGGCTATTAATGATAAGAAACCTTAAGTGAAGAGACCAAGCTAATACGACTCCTTTCCACATATTATTAATAAACTAATAAAACGCCTCCAGTACGGGCGACACCCGAAGAAAAAGAAAAGAATAAAAGAGGAGTAATACATACCGTACCGTGTATATATTACTACTTAGGTAAGTAAAACATAAAAAGATAACGAAAACATGGTAATTACGTTTACAATATAAGGGATTGTTAAGATTTTCGGCAAACCTTTGAAGGAAAGCGACAGGGTAAAAATGAACGGCCTACTGATTTAAAGTGTTATATAATCTACGTCAAAGACTGAATTTAACCTTTAAGACACGAATATTACGATCTTTAAGCCGAAGATTATTTATAAAGTTAAAGGTAAAACCATGGGGCAGCCGTATGAAAAGTCTCGATTAATCGCTTAAAGATACGGCGATAAAGGTAAGAATTATATCATTACGTATTCGTTAACGATTTGGAAGATAAATTAATGCTTGGTAATTACCATAATAATAAGTTTGCTAATTAAAACTAAAGGTAAGTTTATACTTAATAGTAGTCATATTACGTGAGCCTATATATAATTAACAACGGATTTGTAAAGGATTGTATTACTATAAATACGGTAAGAGCTACGTGTTATCTGCCCTTTAAGAACAACAATACGGTATATTAAACCATTAGATAAATGAGCTAAATTTAGTATTTATTAATTTCTAACTCACTAATTTCATTGAAAATTCCGGTTAATGATAAAGTTTTCAATATTCAATTTGTACTTATTAATAACGTAAGAAATAGACTTCGGCATAATAAGAATATGAATGAACGATACCTTTTTTGTCGGAACGGCTAGTTTTGTAAAATTAAAATAACAAGCGATTAAGTATTATGAGTTCTAAAATGAAAAACCGGTAATGATAGTAACGAAAAATAATCAACTTGACTTTGATAAATTGTTAATCCGTATACTTGGTATTAATATCGGCTCAAGCTTTCATGAAAAGAGTAAAGGCGTTATTTCTGCCATAATTGATAAGACTAATAAGCACAAGGCTTAACAGTACTTAAAATAGAGTATATAGGGTAATTATATAATTACCTTATACCAACAGAAGGCTTCCTACGATTTATCTATTACGGTATAAGTATAAACACTAACGGATAAAGATTTTAATCGACTTAATAGAAGGTTGGAGTAATAAAGCGAAACCTAAACCGCAAGAATAATATAGTATTAATGGACTTTTTAAAAGCCAAGTGAATAATCTTCACGAACGGGTCCTTTATAAATAAAATCGACTTATCTTAACAAATCGATCTTCTCATAATCCTTGTCAATAAAGTTAAGCGAAAAAATAATTTTAGTATTATCGGTAATCAGATTGATTAGTTTTCCGTTAAATGTAAACGAATTACACGAAACGTATTGATATCGAAGGTTTATAACATAATAACGGGTTTTAACGTAAGCATAACATTATAAAAATCCTTTAATATTATTATTAGGTAATTATGAATTTCTTTTATCACAGTGGTAATATAAACCAATTTAAAAAGCCTCTTTAAATACCTTTTAAAACTCGAAACTACCAGTGAAAAACGCCTAATAATCGACTTAATAACGCTTCTAGAGGCCTACAAAGTGAGGTAAATTAAACAATTCCGATAAATCAATGGCGAAGATAACACTGCCAACGTTATAATAAAAGCATTACTAAACAAACCTTAAAAATGTTTGTAAATAAAAATAAAATAATTATACAAATCGAAGGTTACGTTAACAGACCACCTAAATAGACCTGATTACGTGATGGCGAACAAGGATATGCCGGCAAATTGGAAGATTGCCAGGGGATTGATAATGGTTTATTTAAGTAGCATGGTGAAAGTGAAGGTTTGTAAAGATTTGTAACGCAAGAACTTTTTGTGGGAATTAATAAACTCGCACCTCGGGTTAACAAAGAAATTAAGTTTAAATGAGGTCAATTTTAATATAATTAGGTGCAATTCAGTATAGGTGTCAACTGGAATTAATAGGAGTCTGGCCGGTTGACGAAAAGTGAATTTAGTGGAAACCAGAAAAGATTAGTTAATTACATTAACGTGCGCGCATAAACTAAAAAGCCTCCAACGTTAAAATAATATTACATGTAATGCAATAGGTCAACTTTACTTACAGTAAAATTGACTGTACTATAAGTGTATTGATTTGTGGAGACTTACCACATTGTGTGTAAGTCGAGTACAGTATGCTGCACTTTACTCTAGGGCACGGGCCAAGAAATTGGCTGTACAAATTACAGTGCAGACCGGCTAGCGGTCTGCCAAACCTAGAACAATACATCCACCATCTGACCACGCAATACACCTATTACTTCGACCAATCGAATCGATAACGTTGCAACGTCTAAAGCCTACCAACAGGTATTTAGTATAAACAGGTGCTTATAAAGGACTATTGGAATATTGAAAAAGTTAAAAGAACAAACATACTATTTCGCCGAGCATATGATATACTTACTTTTTTTAAATTATCGCTCGACAGTGCCTGCTATATGGCTAGTATAGTGTGACCCATGCTAATATGAAATACATACATATACCGGTGGGAAGGCTCGCAACTCAAGTATTGCAACCCATAATAACCACCCTATTCGAAAATTCCTATTGCTTTTAAACTGTACCGTATAATCCGTTGAATAAACTGTTGAAAGTATGCCTAACTGAACAATTTACATAAGGTTAAAAATCTGATCTTTTATATATATGGTCAATTTTCGGGCAATATGTTGTATGTAAGTGTTAAATGCCGTTGGGTTTTATAATTAACCGTATTGATCCTTACTACGTAGTACAAATTTATTCAGATTACAAATATTGACCATATTTGTATAAGTTTGTCCACGTGCCACACACAAAAGTAAACACACCACTAGTTGTTTCGGACAAAGATTTCAACAGAATATACTAGTAAAGAAAAACTCAAAGCCACAACCTTTATTTAAAGAACGGAGAAATAGAGAGATTAAAAGGAAACTTTCCAGAAATTGAACTTTAAGCTAACCTTTCAATCAACACCTTGAAGTATCCTACAACTTAGAAACTCATAAAGGAATAAAAAGAATGGCATTAGCTACACCGTAGGCATAATAAATGTAAAAAGGAATATAAAAGAAGTATAGCACTAAGCGGTTTGTTTACCATAAAAATTCTTTCGTGGATAGCTAAGGATATTCAAAGTATAGACGAGGGCGCCACTAAGGGAGCAGAGCGCCGGTATGAGTGGCGACGACTTAAAGATAAATAAATAAATAGAGCAGTTAAGTGTGAGCGCTTATAATAAAGTTTTTTCTTTAAAATCTTAAAAAAACAAAGGGAAATAATCTTACAATATGTAAGTTTAAGTCTAAAGGGCTACGTCGGCACAAGTAGCGAGTGACAGAATCGCTAGTTGTAAGAGCTATTCTTTGGATACACCGCTGCGCGAGAAATAATCTGGGCCGACGACGATCTTCATGGCTAAAAAGGGGTCGCCGGAAAAAATTCAAGTGGTGATGGAGCCGATTAATGATGTTGTAGTGGAATAGAATGTATGTAAAGTAATGGTGTTGAGAGCGGCTGGACCTGAATTTTTTTTCTCGAAAGTGGGCACTGTTAGAGTTAATAGTGTAGGCCCCCTACCTTCCTTAACAAGGTGGTTCGTGCACCCATGCCAAGAAAGTTGACGTAAGGTTGAAGATAAATACCCTTACGTTAGAGATTGAAAGCTTCACGGATCCGTAGACACGCTGTCAAATAGCGGTAAAGAGCCTGAAAGATATTATAGGCCCTAACGGCCTAATTCCAACGCTTTTGGTCTTTGAATCGTTCCTACGACTAACGAGTAAATCACCGCTATGAGTAAGTACACAAAAACGAGCGGCGGCTTACGGCAAAGAACTAAAGGAACTACGAAATTAATCGATATGCTGACATATTAACAACTCCCTTAACACTAGGAAAGACCCTACAACAATTGATGTGCTTACTCTACCGTTGTGAAGTAAAGTCCTCGTATCGATGAAGTTGAGAAAATAAGAAGATCTATATAAAACCTGTAGTATCGCCAACTTTGAAGTATTTATTAAAACTACTAAAGATCATGTAACTTGTCGTATAACCTTAGTTAATCCTTTCATTAGGGGTGTTAACGATAAAGATCTTTAAGCCACACAAACAAGTTAATAGGAGCCCATATTACCTATAATTGACAAGCCAATAAAACAATACCTACGCGAACGACTCCCAAAAGGAAGGAATATGAAAGAAAAGGAATATACACCGGGCTGTGTTTATAATACTATTTAGGTACACAGAAAGAAGAAGGACGACGAAGAATTAATATTTAAAGCTTCGAGTATGAAGTATTATTAAACCTTCGGTCAACCCTTTAGGGAGAGCGAAAGGTCTAGAAGAATAGCCTAATAATTCGAAAATTCGTGTAATTTATATTAAAGTTCAAATTCAATCTTTAAGACTTAAACGTTACGATCTTTAAGTCGAGAATTATCCATGGGGTTAAAGGTAAGATTACGAGGCGTACTTACGAAAAATCAGGGTTAATCGCTTAAGTATATAATAACAAAAGTAAAGATTAAATCCTTACACGATCGCACACGATCTACAAGATTAGTTAACGTTTAGTAGTAACTCTAATAAATAGTTTGTTAGAGAAAATTGATGGCAAGTTTATACTTAATAACCGAAATATAAAGTAAGTATACAGCTAGTAAACAACAGGTTTATAACGGATAATATTATCAAAGATACTATAGAAATTGTATGTTATTTACCTTCTAGGAACAGTAATACGATATATTCAGATACTATATGAATGTTTCAAAACAGGAGTTTATTAGTTTTTAAACTACTTATAATATTTTAAAATACGGTTAGGTATAAACTTTTTAATATACGACCCGTACCTATTGATGGAGTAAGCGGAAACCTTTATGCTAATGGATATATAAACTAACAGTACCCTTTTCTTTCCAACGGCTGGATTTATGATATCGAAATAACGAGCGATTAAGGAATTTAAGTTCTAAAACTGTAAGCCGGTTATAACTTTGGCAAAAAGCAGTTAATTGAACTTTAATAAATCGTCAATCCGCAAACTTAGTAGTAATCCCGGCTTCAGCTTTCACTAAAAAGGCCAAGACATAGACTTAGCCATGATCTATAAAACTATTAGCGCCAAGGCTTAACGGTACCTAAAACAATGTACAAGTGAAAATCATATTACCACTTTATACCAATTAAATGTCTTATAAAACCTATTAGTTGCAATACAAATATAAGATCTAAAAGATAACAACTTTAACCGGTGGAATAAAAAACTCGATTAATAAATTCAAAACCCAAACCGAATGATTGACAAAATCCCAATCAATCTGTCAAAAGCCAAGTTGAAAATCTTTAAGAATAGGTATCTTTCAAATAACACCGACCTGTCTTCGTAAATCGACTTTCTATTAACCCTTGTAAATAAGAACAGGCGAAAATATTAGTTTAGCATTATCAGTAACTTAATTTACTGATTTTTTATCAAATGTATAAGAATCACGCGAAATTTGCTGGCTTTAAAGGTCTACGGTATAATAATAGGCTTTAATATAGGTATGGTACTGTAAGAAACCCTGAAAATTATTATCAGGTAGCTGAAATTTTTTCATATTCTGGTAGTAATGTATACCAACTCGAGGAGCCTTTTCGAATATCTTTTGAGGCTTTGAACCACTAGCGAAAAATTCCTAATAATCGATGTAATAGTACTTCGTAAAGCCTTCAAAGGGAGGGAGATTAAGGAGTTCCTATAGATTAATGGTGAAGATAACTCTACTAATACTATAATAAAGGTATCGCCAAATAAGGCCTTATAAGGGTTATGGATAATAACAGGATGACTATACGTATCGAACGTTAAGTCAATAAGCATCCCGGCAAAGGCAAATTACAAAACGTTAACCAAGGATATACTAGCGAAATAAAAATCGGTTAAGGTATTAACGATAACAACTTATTTAATTGGTACGGCTAAACTAAAGGTTTATATGGGTCTATGGCGGAGAACCTTTTGGTAAAAGCCGATGAAGTTGGACCTTGGAGCCGTTGGGCAACTAAAGGCAATCAGAGTCAATTTAAAAGTGAATGGTTGTAATTTGACGTGTAGGTCAATTGAAATTGATAGGGGTCTAGCCAGTTAGCGAGGTCGTAATTCAACGTTTACTGGAAAAGATTAGTTAACCACACAGGTGTACGCATACAAACAAAAAAACAGCTAGTGATGGAATATTAGTATTTTCAATGTAGTAGGTCAACTTTACTTATAGTAAAGTTAACTATATTAACTTCAAGTTAAGTTTACTGTTTCGTATTGGCTTGCTATAATAGCTGTAAAGTAAGAATAGTATACAGTGACTTTACACTAGAGAACAGACTAAGATATTGAATATACAAATTACTGTGCAAACCGGCTAGCAGTATGCTAAACCCAGAACAAATCATCCACTACTTGATCACGCAATATTACTGTTACTTCGACCAATCGAATCTACAACAATGCAACATCTAAAGCCCTACCAACAAAGATTATGCTATAGGTTTATATTTTCAGTTTTAGTACTGTTTTAATTTAAATAAATTTTTTTACTGTTTCATATTGAGTTAATTTTTATTCGGGAAATCAAATTTAAGGTTGAAATTTGAGATTTTATTCCTCATTCAAATTTTTGATAATTTTTAGTAATATATTTGAATCACATTATATTTGGTGGTATTCCAGTAGCGTATGATTTGTAAACGTTGGTTTTCTTAATCTTTTATATTTGTGTAGAATCTTCAGTTTAAAATGACAGTGTACTCCTCATTTTTACCTAATTTATCGATTATTATATGCACGGTGGTGGAGTAAAAGGTATTGGTTTTTACGTTATATTATCTTTCTACTTGTTGATAATATTATTGGAGTAATATATCATAAGATATATGATGAGTTTACATTGATTGTCTTCGTATAGTTGTATGAAACATTTTCGTAATACTTCTAGCTCTTGTTTAAATTTAGAATAAAAAAATAATGAGAAGCTTTGATTATTGGTTGAAATGAGATGAGGTTTTTGGATCTTCTTTCATTCGTTTCATTTGGCTTTTAATGGACTGACTCTATTTTTCACAGGATTGATATAATAGTTATTGAGTTTACTATTGGACTTTGAATTGTTTTCAATTACGTGTTTCACATAAGTGATTTTTTTGTATGAATACTTATATGTTCGCGGTGGGTCAGGATACAGGGATCACTCATATTAATTTTTATGTTTTAGTTGGTAGTAACAACGTTATGTTTTTGACGACGTTGACGAAGACATATAGAGCGACAAAACATTCATTCAGTATGTGTTTCTGAATGTATTCTATTCTTTTGCACTATGAAATATAAGTATTTGTTTACAGTGTCTAGGTTTTAATTTAGTGTTATCCTTCATATTGTTTAATCAATCTTGCACGAATTTCTAAAATGGAATTAATATGTGGTGAATTAAAATTTCTAACGTAATTGGAGTGTTTATTAAATTTCAGGTATTCTAAGCTATTTATAATGATTGTTAGAATATTGTATAGCTGTTTGGTCTTCAATGTGTTAAAACCTGTTTTTTTTTTCTTCTTTAAGTTGATAACAGTGTAGTAACGGTATTGGATAATACGTTGTATTTGGTTTATTGTATGTTGTGATAGATGATTATAGGATTTCGTTTATTTATCGATTTTTTTTTTTTATAAAAACGATATACGATTTGGTGGTTTTCTATGTTATTATAGACGTGTTTTTTTGATGATTTTTGAGTATGAAAAAACTGAAGCTAGAGCTATCGTTCAAGCTGGTTAGATACTATCTATAATTCTTTATGAATAATAAAGAAGAAACCCTTGCTAAGGAGCTACTATAGAGCTATAGAAAGTGGAGTGACTCGGTCATGTGACGGGTGAGGGTATGCTCTCATGGGGCTTTCAAGCGGCTTTAGAGCACCATGGTAACATGGATGGCAACCAATAGGGTTAGATCTTTAGTGACTATTATCATAGGTACCAACCTGTGATATTACCTTCCGGCTTATCCTACTCCCCCTTCCCTTTACGGTATGAAAAGGAATGTAGTAAAAAGTGTTAGCAAACTAAAAGGTATAGTAAATACGAAATAACCGCTTCGAAGCGGCTTGAAACGTTATAGCATGTATAAAAGGTTTCAGGCCATCGAATGATTTGATACCGTGTAAAAGGCGCCGTTGACTTCCTTTCTAAAAATAGTTTCATAAACCCCCCGTTCAAAGATACAAAACTTCATTTTTATAACTACCATTTCATAGGAATAATACCTTACCATACATAGAAGTAATGCTCCTAAGTTATATTCCCTTGATTCTTTTTCTTTTTGCTTTCTTTAACGGTTTTAACTATCAATTCATAAGTGGTTACCATTGTAGATAAAGCGATTAACAACGTTAATTCAACTACTTTAAAGCTACTTATGTGTTATTAACGGGCATGTAATTTCCAGGCTTATGTGTCATCAATATTGTAAAGGGACTGAGGCTGGAGCTATCGCTCAAGGTGGTCTGATTTCGTTCATAAATCTTGATGAAGAGAGAAAGGTGAAGTCCCTGCTAGAGAGCTGCTATGGAGCTAATATGGTGCAACCTTCAGTCACGTGACGTGTGAAAGCATGTCCCTATACGTTTTCCTCCCCGTTTCAAAGAATTGCAAGAGCGTGTAAAACTACCAGGGTTGGATCCCTAATAATATTAGCCATGTACTAGCCTGTAACATTACCCCTAAAAACACCCACCTCCCCCCTCCCTTTTTTTTATACGTGTTGTGGCAAGTACAAAGGAAGCTAAGCGCGCCTTTCAGAACTTCGTGGTGTTGTATAAAAGGTGCTAGGCTAGAACGTTACGTGAAAGGTACCCCAGCAAACTCCCTATAAATAGTCTCTAAACTCCAGTTCTAAAACAAAGGTTTTCTTCCTCCTTTAACCTTTAACCTTTAAACTTAGATATAATATCAGGTATTGCAGCCTTTTTTTCCATTAGTATTACCCCTTTAAACTTGAGTGTAGTGTTAGGTATTATAACATCGGCTTAATATAATAAGTTTCCTTTTTTGCCAGCCTTATGGTTATATACAATATATTCTCAACTCGTTACTAAGGTCGACAAAGGCATTACCGATGTAGGTCATTTTCTCGGAAGCTGTTTGGTCCTTGCTAACGAGTATAAGATTTCCTACCCTACGAGCCATTAACATATATCCTGACGCAACCCGTAAACAAACATACTTCAAGTACGTTTACAGGATAGTGTATAACCCGAGGAAATTTTCTCAGGAGAACGAGAGTAAGTAATCCAAATAGCTACGAGGGAACTGTTAACGAGCGGTTAAATACTAGTATTCGGTATCATCATGACTCTATCGGTGCCATAAGTCGTAGCTTTGGCTATTCCTATACGCCTCTAAATCTAAATCCTAACATAAACGAAGCTGTGAAGAAGATATCTAAAATGTATTTAGCGTTTGGTTTTTAGGACCGGAGTATGTTTAGGTTTTTATTAACCGCTTTATAAGTGTCAAAGAGCGGTTAGAAAGCGTACAGACCTAAGTGTACACTACGAAAAAGTCCATAAGGGTACGTCATATTACGCAGTGGAAAGTTGACACCTGGAGCGAGGCGGGTTTTATCCCCGCTAACTTTGTACGCTCCGGTAGCCTACGGGATATATAGCTAATAAATAAGGAACACAGTGTTTTAATAAGTTCCTCGTAAGAAAGTGTAAACGTGGAAAACTCGGTTAACAAGCGGTTAGGAAATACTATTAAAAGCAACACAAAAGCTTGTTAAGGTTTCGGAGCGTATTGATATCAATTTACGTCGTATAAACGCCAAGTTAAGTAAGTTAGTCGAAATAGACAAAAAACCTCCTAGGTAAAGAATTAAACTAGGAGTTTAAGGATATATTTGAAAAGGCTTCGTCGTCATCGTTTAGTTCATTATCTTTGTTAATAACAATACATTTATTTATTTCCCGTTCATTAACGACTTTTACACTCCTTTATTTCATAAAGTCAAGTGTTAATGTTGAAGCCGCCTACGAGCTAGGCATAAAGACCCGTTGTTATATTTAACTTATCTGTAACTCGAGTCAAAAATATTAAATTTCACCACGTTAAAAAGTTCAAAAGCGACTTTGACATCAAGTATATATAACCCATACACTGAACTAAAACCTGCCGTTTCGGTAGGTTATAAAACTAAGTACGTCCGACTTAAAGTTTGTTACGAGCCCGTCATATACATTCGATAAAGCATTCTGGTTTCGTTTCGCCGTTGTCGGCGATAACGTTTACAGTGTACAGTTAAAAGTCTCAAATTTACTAGTTTAAAAGCAGATTTAAAACGGCTTGTACAAGTTAATCTATATAAAATCGGGGGTATTTACCGCCCGGTACGTCGAGTTTAATAATATGGGAGTCAATTACACGCGTTACTCGGAACTTATAGTAAAGCTTATTTAACTTTTTGGAAAATTCGTTTGGTTTGTAGTTTTTTAAGAAAAGCTAAATATCGTCGCCTACTTGAAAACGTTCCAAGGGGGAGCGTTGATTATTAGCAGCTTCTTTTATACACTGTTACGTAGCCGTTATTGTGGTGTATACAAATTTTGTAAATTCGTGAATACGTTAAATAAATTTTTCCGTCCTCGTGAATAGTGTCGTAACCGGGACAAAAAAACGTTATACTAGTTATATAAAATCGTCGTAATAACCGTGGGTCATAAAAAAGGGGATAATAGCATTAATAGTCATATTTTTATAATTTAACGTTAATTAACAGCCTGAAAATAAATGGCTCCAGTCAAATTAGACATAAACTACGTAAAACCGTAAATATATTAAAATTTTCTTAATTTACGCATTCGGTTACGCCGTTGGTTTCGGATTAAAAAGCAGTGTTTAAGTGTTACTTTACTCTAGTTAAGTCGTAAAGTCGTTTTCAAAACCTACCGGTACAATTTGAACCATAGTCGCTAAGAATCGTACGAGGAAACCCATAAAATCGCTAATAATAGCTTAAATACCGCTCCGTACAAGCTTCGACGTCTATAGTAGTTATATCCTCGAGGGTGACGGCTTTACTCAAGCGGTCCGTGATAGCCATAAGATAACGTGGGTCACCAGTACGTTCCCAGGGTAGGTCAACCATAAAGTCGACAGAAAGCTCACTCCAAAGCCGCTCGGGAATCGGGAGACATATGTGCGCGGGAGCGGCTCAGAAGCAGACCATTCGTGACATAACAATTGGAGTTCTCGACCTAAGAGACGTGGATCGGAAAGGCCTTTAGGAATATCTTATTTTTGTTGTGACAACGTATCTCGCAGTGAATAATTTGCCGTTTCATTGTAAACCAACCGAAAACGAAATTACGAAAGGTATTAACACTAACGTACTTTTGTTTAGAAAGCCTTCGTGTGATTATAAAGTATTTTAGGTTTTTATAATTTGTTAAAATCGTAAACGGACGTACTGTGCCCTAGAGTTCCGCATTCCATGCTTTTAAATAGTTTATAGTCCCGAAAAACTCTTTATTGAGGATTCTGTAATTGTATTCAGCGGGAGATAAGCAACGAAAGTAATACATTAATAGGCGTAGGTTACCGTAGTCCTCGCTTTGACAAAGATAACCTTTTAAGGAATAATCAGTATAATCGGCTTTTAAAAAGGTATCGCGGTTAGAGTCCTATTGAGCGAGCTAGGTTCGGAAAAAAGTAAAACATAAGCCTCTCAAAAGTAACCTTTTCCTCGGGTTCCCAACGAAATAGAATACCTTTACAAGTTAACCAAAATGATGGTTTTATGATCGTCGAATAATCGCGGATGACATGCCGGTAAAATTTCGTGAATCCAAATAACCTTAGTACTTTGAAAACCGATATAGGAGCCGCCTATTCCCGGATAACGCGTAGTCTTTTTAGGTCTATACGTACACCGACGCCGGCTTCGATAAATAATCCTAGGAACTTAATCTTTTTAAGGTTAAATTCGTATTTAAAAATGTTAAAGTAAAATTCCGAAACGTTTGAAACGCTAAAAATTTATTTTACTTTGATTATATGGTTGTTAAAGTAGGTATTTAAGGAAACAAAGATATTGTTAAGATAAGCGAAACAAAGAATATTTTAAAAAGACGTAACGAATTATTAATATACTGTTAAAAGGTGCCGGGGGCTTTACAAAAGCCGAAGGAAATAATAAGTCATTCGAAAAGTCCGAAATATAAACGAAATGCAGTTTTTCATTCGTCTTTCTCCTCAATATAAAGTTCGTAAAAAGCGGTTTTAATATTTAGATTAGTAAATTACTTAACCTATAATATTTTATGAAAGTTTTCTTAATAGAAAGAATCGGCTAACGATCCGCTTTTTTAATAACATTGAACAGGCAGTAATCGATATAAAAACGAAACATACCTTCGAGTTTCTTAACTAAGAATACGGAAATATCCATTAAGAAGTTATCCGTACCAATATAGCCTTAATTGAGTAATTGTGTTAAGGTCTTATGTAATATAAGGAGCTTCTTACGCAATATACCGTACAAAGGGTCTTACGGTATTTCTAAAGGTTAGTCTTCGTTATTAGTATAAAAAACGATTTCGTAATCAGCTTCGAAAAAGTAAGTTGTTAATTTATTGTTAAGGGCTTTATCGGATAAGAGGGCGAATTACTTAAGGTTTGCGGATAGTTTGTCGTAAATAAAGACGAGCGGTTTCGGGCTGAGTATTTTAATAATATCTTTGAGGGAAACGGCGGCGTAACGTATAGTAGCGACTAGGGTTTTACGGGCTTTTCGAAAAATAGCGTAAAATGTAACGTCTTGAACCACTTTCGTACTTTTTTAAATGGACGCGAATCCCTGTTACCAAATACAATAATTACCGGCTCGTCCTAAAGTTCATATATACTTCGAAACGTCGTAAGTACCTTACTCATATTTTGTCAAAGGTTTGCCTAAAATGACGTTATATTGTAAATAGGTGACGATATAAGCATATATACGGTAATGGCACTAATAGAGGTTAATATCTAAAGAGGTAATGAAGTAAATAAGTTGTAAAGAAAAACCGGGAAAGTAATACGTAGTTTTGCCAAGTTTTCGTAATAAAATAAAAATACGCGATGACATTAAGCGATTGGTAAACTATTTACTGATAACACTAAAATATTTACAACCCATATTTACTAAAGCATACATAAAATGAATAAAATTACAAAGTAAATTTATTATAAACGGGAAGTTAAAAGTTAGGACGAAATCACCGGGCCAAATTCAAGGCTTACTAATTTTTTTACGCGACTATATATAAAATTTACGCTTTTTTCGCTTCAAGGTCGATAAGATCTTCGGTTAAAGTAAAATAAATTCCTATAACAGCTTTAACGTTAAAACCGTTCGGGCGTTACGACGGATTCCACGGGTAAATACAGATAAGGTAGCTTTTCGTGTCGCAACGTAAAAATAACCCGAGGTCCTTACGGCGGCAAAGTTCCGAGTAATTAACCCAGGCGGTGCGCCGATTCAAAGCGTCTCGGAAAACTCTTACGCTAATTATAATAATATCGCCCTAGCTAYCCCAAACGGGCGCGTCGCCACTATTATTCCCACTACATAAAATGCCCCTAATAACACTAGTACTAGTACCGCCATAATGAGTACAGGAGTTGTAAAAGCGTTTGTCGATAATTTAGGCGTGAAAAACTCATTAGTTATAATCCGCGGGTATATCAAGGGGAAGTAACGTATTAGCGAGTATATTATTAATAGCACCCTCTAAGATAACGAGCTTAGCGGCGGATTTCTAAGCCATGCCGCCAGATTTTGCAAGCAAGGTCTCCTAAACATTAAAGATAAAGTAAAATCGTTTGCAGGCTCTCCATTTTATATTGTTAAACTGAACTATAACTGCTTTAACCGCGTTAAGGTTGTAATAGTAAATGCGAATTATAGCCATAAAAACATTAGAGTCATTAGTACCGCTATCGCTTCCGCGAGTATAATAACTTTCCATAACAGTTCTTATGGGTCCCTCCGACTATTTAAAGATAACATAAAAGTAATCTTTTTTATTGCCGATAAATATCTAGTCCCGACGTAATTTACGTATTATCGTAACTTTTCACGCTGGAAATCGTAGATTAACACTGGAAAACTTTATCGGCCAATTAAAAGGTTTACGTTTAGGTCGTTAACGGCCGTTAAAAAGTGCGCCGATATAGTAGTCAAAGTTAAAAGAATCCGAATTATCGTCGTATAAAAAGCTAACGCGGTCCCCGGTAAGGAACAGTATAGCGATAACGTCGTTCGTGGCGTACGTAGAGGGAACCTTTTAAAGGGAAAGTTGTTTCGAGAATGTAGACGTATCGATAACTTTGAGCTATCAGATAATATTCGTTAACGTATTTAGTACGTCGGTATTCCATTATTTTTAATATAAAGTATTCTTTCAAACGACTTAATCCCGCTCGATAAGTTCCTCACATAAAACCTTGGTAAAACGTTCGTATTAAGCCGTAAGTTGATCATTATAAACCACTAAAAACGATTTAAAACTACTCCCTAACGCGCGCGTCAAAGAATTGCTCCAAAACCTAAGGGTACAGATTCCATAAGTGGAAAGATAATAGCATAACCCTAAGATTTAACCGTTCATAAACAGTTGAAACACCATTAGAAAAAAAATCGAAATTTATATATAAAGGTACTAAGACCGGAGAAATCATTTAAAGTAGTCGGATTTTATCTATAAACCTTGAAAAAAGAAAAAGTAAACGCCTCTTCTAGGGAGCAGCTAGGGAGCTAGGATAATATAACCTCCGGTTATGTGACGTGTAGAAACCTAGCATCATGTGGCTTCCTCCCTACTCTATAACATTACAATAGCGTATAGAACTACCAGTATCAGATACCTGGTAATATTACTCAGGTACTTAGGTGTAACAAATATATACCTTAATAAGACCCACGAAGATATATATTTAGGAAATGTTAATAAAATAGAGTAGGAGCCTAGAAAGCTTTATTAGAAAACCTACAGTCAGTTGAATACGTATAAATGTTGAGAAACTCGTTATCAAACGGTAAGATATCGGTGTTTATTATCGTTTCTATCTCGTTAACGTAATAGGTTTAAACGTAAGATATTCGTATATTTTTATAGACTTCAACCAAAACATAAATAAAGTAATAGATTAGTTGTTTGAAGTTTATTTATCCTATGATATTTAAGATCGAAGTAATTTATTCTTTTATAAGTCGATTTTTAAATATTAACGGGTAATTGAATAACGTATTAATGTAAATAGTCGTTGTGAAAAGGGTTATCAAAGATTATCGGGTAACATAAATGAAAGTGGATATACGTAATAATATAAATTTAATACCTGTTACCAATGTCTGCCCCATCAGCTTGCCGGTCGTATAACATTGCAATGAAGAGTATGGATTTTAGGTAAAAAGGTATGTTAAAAGTCTACGTGGGTATTATGGTTAAGAAACGGTTAAGAAAAGTTATTAAAAACGTTGAAGTAAAAATTAGAAATTTTGAATCGGGTTGTTGACAAATTAGGTCGTATCGAAACTAAATGGGGTAAATTGTAGTAAATGTTTGAAAATTAGCTAGAGTGGATTTTAAAAACAGTCAAATAGTATTTCATTTCAGTAATTTAAGTTCTACTGTCAGTATGAATCAAGTTAATATTGATTTCCTAGAAAATAACAGCTTATATACCGTTTAAATACGTTGAATATAATATTTTAAGCCTATTCAAGAAATTTAAGAAAGATCTCGTTATTACATTTGACCGATTCATACCGTAATTAGAAAGAGTTAAAGACAGTAAAATTAAAGAAATTAGAAAACAGGTTTCAATTAGGTGTATGTAACTTATCAATATGATTAATACCTATCGTTCGGGGTGTTTATTAAGTCGGAAGTAATTTACTTGGGGTTCATTCCAGATTTGTAAAATACTTTGGACGTGGTATTCCGGTTTTTTATTGCCGTTTTAACTTCTAACCTGCATAACTTGTGATAAAATATCGCTAAGTTGTTAACTTGAAAACGGATCCGAAGTAATTTGAATGAATCAATCTATTTAGAACCGGCAATATTTTCTCTTCGAAACATTGAATTGAACAAAGTAGAAATCAACAATATAGGTGATACGACATTTATAATGAAGTTATCTTCAGCTATATCAAAACCGATTTAATTTATAATTTTGAGAAAGAAATTAGATATTATGAATTATCCGGGATCGTTTTAAAAGGAAACTTTATTTATTAACAGCTTTTTAATAATTTGTTACGTAGCCATTATTACAGCTTTCACGAATTCTGTAATATTACAAATACGTCAAACGAAATCCTCTACCTTTACGAGCGGGGTAGTAACTAGAATCGGTAAGTGTTATACGGGTAATATAAGGTAGATGGATGTAATGAACACACTGAATACCCGTGAGTATATAGAAGGTGTCAGAGGGTTTATATGATCAAGAAGGTAGCAGAGGTACTGATTGAACAATATCGCAACCGTGCAAGTAATAATCAAAAGCCGTGAGGCTATTCAGAATATACTGAGACTGAATACTTAGATTGACAACTGAAGAGCTATGAAGGAAATACTATCTATGTGGTGATTTTATTTAATAAAAAAAGATTCGATAAGTAAATTCAACTTAAGCCGTTTAAAAGAAGCTTGCTTCTCGGTTCCTCAATGGAAAGAGGAATCCTTTCGATTTGATTGAAATAAAAACATAATAATTATGAAAAAATCGCAAATGAATTCTCGGTTGAAATGAATGAATCCAAAAACAATCATTATACCTAATGAAAACTCGAGAGCCGCTTATTCACGTATAAAGCTTAATTTTCTAGGTTTCTAAATATACAAAACCTATCTTCAATGATTAATACCAAGTATTTAGTTTTTCAAACACCGAATTCGTATTTAGATATATTGAAATTAAGACTCGTAATCTTTTTAGCACTTAGGACCTATTTAACCTTAACATTATTATCGTTAAAGATCTTATTGTTATGGTCTAACCTACGATGGTAAGCCAAGTAGGTGCCAAATGGAGTTTGCTATTGAGGTATAGCGGAATACTAGATGAGGTTACCGTGGTTTGTCATATAGAATCTATAGGCATATCCAGCGCCCAGCTCGTTACGTGCCATTATACATGCCGTACACGGATCGCGCTCGGTTCGCGTCCAAACTGTGCCCAAACCTGGTAGTATATACCCCGTTACATATATAATTACGTAACCTATAAAATCAATAGCTAATAGCCTGAATCCATAACATACCCCTGATTTCCCTAAATGTTACAAGAGCCGCGGCGTTCCGCTGGTTAAACGTGGAACGTGGGCTTCGTCCGCCTAGTACGCGGGCCGGATGCGAGCTGATAACGTGACGTTTAATGCGCCATATAATGTATCCTTAACGTATTGGCCAGTTTGATCCTAGGCCGCCTACTTCATATAACGCGCCCTTTAACGTACTGTGTAATATATACTTTTTACCTTTGTTGCCGTTTAACATAGCATTTAACGTACTGTATCATATATCGCTCGTTTCGCTTTTACCGTATAACGCGTCCCGTATAATATATAGCTCCCCCCGATAAATCCGGTCCGCGAATACTTATAAATATAAACTCCGACATAACCCTTAAAACTTTCCTCCTTTTTCTTTTACATTGCCGACCTTACTTTGTTATTTCCCACTTTTCCGTAACTTTTTCGAACTTCTTTACTATTACCCCTTATATTTAAACTATAATTGTCTATCGATATTTTGTTTTCTTTTTATTGTTTCATCATCCGTATAACTGATATTTACAATAAACTAAACCTAGGTTATGCCACCGCAAGTACCTTTAATAAAAATAAATAACCGCCTTATAACATATATGACCCTACTATATAAAAATACCCTATTACTTACCATATTTCATAAACTTCCTACATTATAAACGACTTACTTATCCTTGGTAATAAAAACGATAAAAACGAACTCGCTCCCTTATATGCAAAGAATATATATATATCGTATATTAATCGTCCTTTTAATACCGAAGTCCCTTTTATTTATATCCGAATTTTTCGCATGTAAGGTTCTCGTACGTATACAAAGGTTTACAATAAGGTAACTTTATAAATTAACACTAAAGGAAAGCCCGCCACAATTTAACATCTTTTCATAATATATTTGGATGATACATTTACTTACGGCGTCGCCTAAATTATGTACCCTTTTCTTTTCCTTAGTTACCGTTATCAAAAACAGGGGATACATTTTATTTTTTTACTTGTAGACAATAAAGAGATATTGAGGGTTACTGGTCCGTTTTTACCCCCGCCTTTGTTCAATTAATTAAGGAATTTTCTCGGCTACAAAATATTGCTCGGATATACAAAGTCCATATTGTACCGGTCGTAAAAATTATTACCCCTTTTACCATACGTTCTCGTCACTCTCTTTTCTCGGGTCCGTTTTCCCTTAAGACTTTTTCGTTACCTTTTATAGTTTCGCCTCTTTACCGTAACAAGAATCCTTTGACCAACTATACATTAATGTGTAACGTTTTTGCGCCGGCTTTCTTTAACGCCCGTCGTATACCCTTTCGTAAAATTGGCCTAAGTATCCAAAATAATATGGCTACGTAAATTATGTCCTTTATAACTAATATAAGCTATGGATTATAAAGTATAACTAACAATATTTAGGGCTTAACCATACGAGCCCTGTTTTTATTTGTATTTTATTGATTAACTTGAGTTAAAAACAAATTAATCGAGATACTCGCTAATGGGAGAGAAATAGTACCGGGGCTGACAGTATTGCTCAAGCATAAATTAATATATTATAATCCTTAGTATCCCGCCTAACGGGTTATTTTCCCCACCCCGCCCCTCGCCCCATTCTTCGCAAGCCGTCATCGTCTACTTTACCGAAAGTTCGTCTCTTTTAACGTTATCCGTTATACTCGACATTATCTCACACCCGCTACGTCTTTTACCTATCCCCTTCGTCGACGTTTATTAACACTTGTTACGCCCCTTGTTGTTCTCTCCTACTGGTTTCACCTAATATCTGGAGTAAGTTATAACAAATCTCCTAACGTTAATAACGCTATGACTCACTTAACCTTGATGAAAATAACAATAAAGAATAGGTAAATTTTAATATTTGATAATAAAAAACGCCTTGCGGTTGGTTATTTATCCGAAAACGTCGGGTAATATAAATCCGACCACATCTTTTGTATAGTACCTTCATAATAATATATTTCATTCCCTTTTCATAAGTATTATATTATTTCCACGGTATGGGTGATTCTCCCCGCGTATGCTGCTTCATATATTATTAACTATAACATCAAAATATAGAGCTATTAGAAATCATGGTATCCCCCTATTCCGCCTCGAATTAATTTAGGATCATAATATACTAAAGATTTTTTAATAATTCTCATTCCGGCTTATTATAACCTTTTTATTTAATTAACATAAAGCGAACCCCACCCCGTCCTGTTTTTATCGCGCAAATTTCTCAAACTTTAAATTCCTTATATATTGTTGGAAAAATCTCAAGCCTATAATATTCACGTAAACATAAGGTCTTTTAAGATTAATCAGAATGATTCGTATTGTAGTATAATTGAAGACAATTCAAAAAGAACCACATAGAGGTGTACGCCACAAGTGAGGGCTTATAAGCCTTCTACCTGGAGCGTATTACTCTGTAATACTTCTTCTAAATCAATCGTCGTTTATATACATACACATTAATATAAAGCCTTTTAAACGAGCCGTTAATACCAATAGGTATAAGTCGAAAGTAAAACTGGTTATTCCGAGTCGTTCCTTATAATATTTTTAATAGGTGTTATACTAGTCAATACCCGTTTTAGCTAAATTGTAAAATAATTATATAATACGTAAAATTGCATTAGATAAGTAATCATAACTAAGGTCTTTAAGCATATCGGCGTAAATTTGTCATTTTAACTGTTCCTCGAATGGGGTATAAATTTACGTTATATCCCGAAAGTATGATATATAGGTTATACAAATTATTAAAGGAAGTAACGAATGTAAAAATCGGGCGATAACTAGCCCTTTATAATATAGGTAATGAAATTATAATATCCTTTTTTCTTTCATAGTTATATCCCTTTACAATCAGGCGGATATTTTTGTAAGGCTTTTTAACTTTATAGTTAACTTTTTGGATGAAAAGGGTTAAAAGGATCCTATAACCGTCGTAAACGGCTAAGTCAAAACGTTTAAAACTAAACACGCTTTAATTGATGAAAACTTAGATTTCCATCCGGGTAAATTTTACCAATAAGGTATTTATGGTGGTAATAATGCCTTTACGATAAAACTTTACGTTAGGCTTGTGGTTTTCCATTTTCTTTTACGTTATAAAGGAGTTCATAACAAAGTTTCTAGGGAGTTTTTTGGTTTTCGAGCCAAAAAAAGCGTCCTTAACATTGAAGTTTTCATGGATTCAGTACAAACAAGCGGATTATATTTAACGTGGTCCGATTATATTCGAATTTTAAGGGTAAAACTAAAACTAAGTTCGGTTTAAATTCTTCGTTTAAGGTAACGTTTTATAAACTGTTTTGCTTATCTTACGGTTTCGGGCCGTTTATTTTTACCTCTTTCTTATATTTTGGTACTATTATCCAATGAAACGAACCTGTTTCGTTTAATAAGTCAGCGAGCATATCATAGCCTCTAAATCGGTTTATCATCTAAATGCTAACCCATATATCCTTTGTTTTCGAAACTAATACTTTAGATTACAATAATAGATCCAACAAGCTAGTCTTATATAAGCCGTTACTTATAGCCAACGCTTTAAACACATTATTCTTTACTAGCAATAAGCGTAGGGCCGCCATAGCCTTAGCTACAGCATTAGATTTCTACATTATGGATAATAATAAAACAAAGTCTATATAAATCCTCGGGTCAATAACAAAGACAAAGAACGTAAGGATAAGCCTATTTAGGCTAAAAAAATTATTAACGATGCTAACCAATATTTAAAGAATGATCTTTTGGAACTAATACCTTTAAAAAGATTCATAATACTATATATGATTTTTTCAATAATTTATAATATATCTTATACTTTCCAATACCCTATAACTCTTTTACTAAGAGTTGTTTATACTCGTTACCGGTTATTCAAACTTTCGTACCCCACTCGGTAAAATTAAAATCCGTGCTGAAGTTGTACATAATCCAGTCTAAAGGTCCAAAGTAAACGTTTAACCAATAGTTAACTAAAGCGTTCCAATAGTCCATAATCAAAACGCTTCATATAAACTTGGTAACCTGGAATAATATAGCTGTATTGACCACGTAAAGAAACAATTAACTATTTAAATACATAATATTAATAATCAATTCGTAATTAAAGTCTATATCGTTTTAAAGGCGGAATTTAAACAGTCGTAAAGACTATAAGTAAAGTTAATATTTATAACAGAACTTTTTGATAGCCTCAAATACGTCTTTCTCTACATTTATATAGCTTACAGCGTAAAGTAAACGTAAAAGGCATTTAGAAACTAGCTGTCCGAGTCGTCGGTGTAAAGTTCGTATTTCTGGCTAAGTTAAATAAATAACCTTAATTATACGTACTTTCGGAAAAACCTATAAATAGCTGAATTTAAGCCTAAGCGATAAGAATATGCCATTGGAGGCGCGGATAAGCTAATTAGTCGTATTCTGAACCCTAATTCTAACTTATTTATATCAGTTAATAAAAGCTAAAATAACGTTTTAAAATCCATTACGTTAAACTTCATAGGTTCGAAACGCGTATTTATAATGACTGTTTCGAACGATGTTATCTTATCTTTAGCAAATAAACCCTCTCGGTATTCTTCTATCCGGTTTAACCGAAACTTCGGAAATCTCGCTGCAAGTACGTTGAATTATTGCTTTCCGGCTATCGAAATATCGACTACGTTAGTATTAGGCATAATACCCTGAAACCTAGTTTCGTATCTATTAAAAAGGTGAATTACAACGCTATATTAACGTTAAGCACTTTGTTTACATAATCCAGGCCTATGATATACAAAAATGAGGTATCTTATTAACCTAGAAAGATATGTTAGGCTTTTTCATTTTCGTAAACTAATAAGTAAGTATCGTTTTATTTTGTCGTCTTCTCTGAACATATCTTCGTAAGGGTATATGTCGAATTCGTTATTTTTTCTTTCGCATTCGGCTACATATATTATGAAATGAGATTTTATCCGATCCTTAAAATTACAGTTGGCTTAAAATTATCATTTATTTGGAATTCACTTCTAAGAGGGGTGGTTCATAAACCAGTAGCCGACTTTATCGTATACTATACACCGCGTTTACAAACCTGTAAGGCTTCGTATATCTTTTCGTAAGTATTACTGTGTTTTCGGTACGTTTCTTTCATTTCCGAACGATCGTCTTTATCTTTTATTGCCAGTGTTTCCTCCTTAGTACTTATACTTTAAGCATTCGTTTTACCTTGGAAAAACTTTCAATTACCGATTCAAAACATGGTAAATTATGTCAGCGAAGTTCTCTTTGGTAATTCAAACGTCTTTCTTAATATTATTAGATACAAATGCTAATTCAATTCTTATTCATAGGCATAAAAAGGTTTCGAACAATATTTTAAATTCTATATTAACAGCCTTAAAATATTTTGCTAATTTAAAAAATATAAGGTTGAAATCTAAATTTCCACGGCAGGCATTTAATATTACTTAAATAAATAGTTTGTCGCCTTTATATTCTGGTCCAAGAATTACCAGGAATTTCCGAAACTTTACCAACAGGGTGGTAAAGATTTACTATGGGTTTTTATCGGCGTTTTCTTATTGTTTTTTTTACGGATTCTTATATTATACCGGTCTAATCTTTATCTTAAAATTTATAATCCATTTCCATATCAAAGTATGATTTTAAATGGTTGAAATACCTCGCAAATATATTCACCTACATAACGTAATATATGTACTATTTTTAACTTATTCGAAAATTATACCGGGTAAAATAATATAAAACTGGAATAATTCAATATCTAGTCATTTACACGTGTTAAATATAACGCGTATCTTATTGTTAAGTACGTCGTACAGCTTACCGTTATAATTGTTATCCCTATTCCACAAATTAATAAAGTTGATTACCTTTACGAGGTTGTTTTTATCTGTAGGAAAACTATGTAGTAGGAAGTCGTGGTAAGGGTTGTAATTTTTAGGTATTGGTTCGTAAGATACGTATTAGCGTTTAACACCGCTCGTTAAATCTAGGGTCGGGTCATTTTTTATGTTTTAACCAGGCCCTCTATAATCAATCGAGCTTTTTCCAGTACTTCGACCGCTCCCGCCATATCCGATCAGGCTATTTCCAGTATTCGAAAAGTAGTTTGATGTTCGGTTTTATTCCAATATATATGCCTACATAAGGGTGTATTATACTTGTATAGTGGATAAGAATTATAGTTGTTCTTCTCTCTTGGAGTCCATATTTCTGATTTAGGGTATAGGTATAAAATTAAGTCGTTTTATGTTTCGTTCCCGTCGTTTTGATATTAGTTTCTTTTATTTCGGAAATTAATAACCTTTTAAAAATTCCGGTTTGTATAAGTTTTTTTCCTCCTAATTTGGTACGTTGACGAATTGTATTGTTTCGAATAAAGTCTTCATAAGGCGTCTATTTTTGCCTTCTGGGGTATTAATAACTTTAATTCGTAATTAAATCCGTAAGGCTTTTGTAATGGAAGGATTTACCATTTACTATATATTTAACGCCTAGTTTGAAAGTTTTTCATAAACATTTTCGAATCAATTATGTCATTGGGCTTTTTCTTTCTAACAGCTAAATATAACAACCAAAATGTATATATTCACCGTTTATCAGTCTAGATTTTTCATTAACGAATCGATGCTATTATCCTAAAAGCATAAGTCGATTTGGTACATTATAACCCTTTTAATTATTATATTTTCGACTAAAAGATCGAAGTTAGCATTGGTTTTCTCTAATAATATTTTTCTTAATGCTATGACTGTAGGTGTTCTAAGGTAGTTTCTATATGTATTGGTTATATTAAAGCTGTTTCAAATGGTGATTCTAAGCCGTAATAAGGTTTCGAATACGTTTAGATTTTCACGCTGAAGGTAATATATTCCACAAATAGTAAACATAAAGTAAATGAAATAATCAAAGTGATTGAAAAAGTATTAACTAGTGCTTATTAATATAAATAAATTTCAAACGATAACTAAGATATAACTACAAACTAGTTCAACATCTTAAATTTATTTTATTAACGCTTAATAATTCCACGTTAGCCAAACGGCTAAAACAATTTAAACGTTGTAAAAACTAAATTCAAAACACGTAGGGCGAATGTGAGAAGTCAAATAGGACAAAGGAAATATAAAGCGAACAGGGTAAATAAGGGGTATAACTGTAGGCAGGTATGTCATATAATCTGGTATTTAGTGATCGATCCAGATTAGGATATTGTAACCGAACTTGGTAAAGTAATCGGTTTAATTTCTTAGTATGTAACCGATATTACTAAGGCGGTCGGTTTAGATATTCGTGTATAACCGATTTTAATAAGGTCATCGGTGTAAATTGTTGGAAATCGGATAGGTCCCAACGAAGGGTTCCTAAACTTGGGGGTTTTAGCTTACGTAGCCTAATACATGATAGGACGCTTTCCAAAAAGTGCCCGGATACGTTCAAATGCCAAACAAAAGTTAATAATAACGTAGCGGGGCTTTTAATAGATAAAGCGCTAAATAAGGGTTAAGAGTATCGTACTAAAGTTATACTCCTTAAAGTCACTCAGTCTTTACAGTCTTTATACAAGTTGACGTGTACTTCTTGTAAAAATGAAGTATTAAAACACAAACAGTTGGGACCGCTACAACATCCCGTTACAGGTATTTCAACGTAAATTTATCTCTTCCTTCCTAGGCTATTTATAATCGACCGAGTCGGCTACTCATCAGTATTGGTAAGGTCTTAAACGTATAATATTCACGTAAACATAAGGTCTTTAAAAAGTAATCAAAATAATTGGTATTGTAATATAATTGAGAATAATTCAAAAATAACCACCTAGAGGTGTACGCTACAAGTAAGGGCTTATAAACCATCCACCCAAAACGTTTCACTCTGGAATATATTTTCCAAACCGATCCACGTATTGCCGTCGGTCTGGAATAGTCATTCCAAACCGATCCGTGCATAATGCACTTTACGTCTTGCAAGAGTGCAGCCTGCAGCGTGACACGTTATCGAACACCCTGCAGGAGTACACCCTGTAATAAAGTGCACTACTGCTTGACATATATATACTATCTATAACATATATATCCTTTTATATATCGTTAGTAATAAAACCTAAAACCAGGTAAATATTGGATACAACCTCTAAAAAAGGGGGTTGTAATTACTTATTTAATTTAATATATGTAAAATATAAGGTATTTACCAAGAATATTTAAAATGATATTAAATGGGTTCAATGCCACGATAATCCGGTATTAATTATAAAGTTAAAAGCCTTTAACTCAGGCGGTTAATTTTAATATTACGAAAGTTCAGTTAAATTTAGTGACTTGCCTTATATCGTTTTACCGGACGTCGCCGAGGGTTTGTTATCGTTTTTATTTTTTATTAAATATATGTTATTGCAGTTTCAGCTAACTCCGTACCTTCGCGTAAATTCATTCAAAATACAACGGATCGCCCCGCCAGACTAATTAGCGATTTCGTATACTTGTTTACCCTCGGAATAAGTAATATCTTATACCTATTTACCAAACGGTTCATATAAAATATAATAACCGTTAACTTTCTATTATTTGATATAAATTAAGAAATAGGTAAACTAAAAACCTAATTATAATACAAAAAGACGATAACGATACGTAAATACTTTTAAATTTTTAGGTTCATATGTTTTTTTTTTTTTCATAAGTAGTATGATGTAGATGAAAGTTATTCAACTTTCCCTAAAATATAAAGTCGTTCAAAATACGTTTACCTAATCCAAATTACGGTTACTAATAATAAAATTCGGAGATCCATAAAATCTTTATTGTATATCCCGAAAACGCTCTGTAAACGTATCAGAAGTTATAAACCACATGGCTTTGAGTTAAACAAACTTAGAAAGGTGGTTCATAATAACCATTAAATATCGAGTGCCGTTTTTCATAATTGATAGGTTAACTATAAAGTCGACGGAAATGTATATCTAATATCGATTTAAAATAAGGAAAGGTTAAAAAAGGCTTTATCGCAAGGTGTGGACATTATTATATATCACTATAGTTAGTATACGTAGGGATTACCTTGAAGAGCACATGGCAGTGCATCATGTTGCAAGGTGAACTCCTGCAGAGTGCATGATAATGTGCCACGCTGCAGGATGCATGTTACGACCCAAGCATAATGGCGGGTCAGGAAGCAAGACAGCATGCAACTGAGCCACTTAGAGCCTGAAGTCCAGCACATCAGGCGGGGAACACCTCTCCTTTATCAGCAGGGAAATGACTAAGCCAGTCACGTGATTAGGATCAGTGGGATCAGTACTGATCCAAGTGATTCAGGATCAGCGGGCTCAGCACTGATCCAAGGAATCCAGTGCTGAAGACGGTATGAAGGCACAAATATATAAAGACACGGTCATCACCACATAGATAGTATTTCCTTTATAGCTCTTCAGTTGTCAATCTAAGTATTCAGTCTACACATCTGAATAGCTTCACGGCTTTTGATAATTACTGGCACGGTTGCGATATTGTTCACTCAGCACCTCTGCTACCTTCTTGATAACATAAACCCTCTAACACCTTCTATATACTCACGGGTATTTAGTATGATCATTACAATGCACTTTTACAGAGTGTATACTCTGGGTTAGAACTTATAAACTCTCACCTGAAGCGTGCACTCTCTGGATGCTTCTTCTTTTTCTTGCGCATATATATTTTTTACTACAACTATAGCAATCTTATGATTAGTCTTCTACTCGTTTGCTTTCACGTGAATAGGTAGAGACCTTACTGAAATAAGGTATAACGAGGTTTCGTACTATTTTATTACCTATATATTCAACACAGTCGTCGAATATATACGATTTTCCCCTTTGAATAATAATCCTGTTAAACCATGAGAAATAAGACGTTTTTACACAAATAACTCATAATAAGTAAATCGTGAGTTTGTTATACAATTTTCGTCGTTAATACCTTCCAATTTGATAGTTATAATCAGTTACATTACCATAACAAATTCCGCGAATGAATCTTATAATTTATAATTTACACCGATTATCCTACTTTAACTGAAAAGCGCCTAACATCCTTGGAAATCACCAATGGACTAACCTTATATAATGGGTTGTTCGCTACTTTTTAATCTTATAATTCTATTATGGTAACCGGGCCGAAAATAAAAACGTGTACGTGGTGCTTCTTAACTTCAGGATTATCTTATAATCTACGGGTTAATACATCCGGATAAACGCCCTAAGTTACAGGCCTATATCATGAGTGATATTAAGAAAGAGAAATGACGTCGGCTTATTTAACCTGGTGTTCCAAAATTAAAAGTAGTAAAGAAAAATATTCCAATCCCTTATAACCTATTAGAATCGTAAACGGGGTACGCACATTATACAATTTTAAAAATCACGTTTTTAAGCAGGATATCACCGTAAAAAGCTCTTTATAATGAATGGTATAGTTATACTCCGCGTTTGTTAATCGTATAAAATGGGTAAGCTATTAGTTTTGAAATGTTATTCTTATTCCCTTACGAACAATACCCTCTCAATGCTGTTTCCGAATAATCGGTTTTCACTACCCTTAACATATGAGGATCCTAATATATTAAAATTGGGGTCGTAGCCAAGGTAACCATTAAGGTTTAAAATACGTATTTCTCTCGTTTCGTACAAGACTACCAAATTCAGTACATAGTTAATCAGGCAAAATAATTGGCTAATTCGGAAAATTTACTCATAAAATCTCGATAAAAGTTGGTAAAACCTAAAAAGCTTCGAACTTTTCGAATAATCTGTGGTGACTTTTATTCGCGTATTACCTGTATTTTCTCGGGGTAGGCTCGTATACCTACCCTAACCGTTACAATAAAACGAAGGTATTTTATCTCCTTAACTACGAAGTTACAGTTTTTAATGTTTAGGTTTCGCTCTGTATTACGAAGACATTCCAAAACCACGCGAATTCTGCCTATATAATTTTGTTTGATATCGAAAAAAAATTAAAATGTCGTTTAGATAAGTTATAACGAAATGATCCAACATATTCTCTATTACATAATCAATATATTGTTCGAGGGTCGCTGGCGTTTCCGCCGATACAAAAGGGGTAGCTAATCATTCAAATAACCCGAATCGTATACGAAACGCCGTTGATTCCTCCTATCTGTATATAATCCAGATACGGTAAAAAGCCGTTCGAATATTTAATTTCGAAAGTAAGCTTAACATTAACAGCGAACATAGGGTCTTTACAATTAAAGTCAAAAGAAAATGATTTTATTCAGTAATCTTATTTAATACCCAGTAGTTAATATAAAATCGCTATTTCCCCCCCCCCCTCTCCAGCTTAAAAATAAGTAATATCGGCATCGCGGCCAATAAAGAACTTATTCGAAGCTAACCCTTATCTATTAATTTCGTGACTTGTCGTGGAAACTCGAAAAGATTATTTCGTAACATCGAATACAATAGTTCCCAAAGTCATTTTAATAAAGATCCATCTTCATTCGTTTTGATATAAATGTAATGGTAGAGTTTTTCCTTATATAAAAACAAAACTATAACCTTATTTTTATCAAATAAATCGCGAAATTTTACCAATTTTAATAAAAGAAGTAAATCAAATTTTCCTCTTTAATAATGGTCGACGCCATCGCTTGTAAAATCCGCCATATTTTACAAAGACTTATAATAAAAGTTAACTAAGATTAATCTCATACGTTATTCCTTTCGGTACAAACGTTTCACTAAACCAATAAAAGTTGATTCCACCATACTTTTTATATACTTCGACCTAAGAAGTATCATTATCTCGTCGATAATCAAACCTCCTTAATTATAAACTATTAAACAACTACCGCTAATGCTAAAAATTACCTTTAATATCGTATCTAAGGCATCCACAAAATTATATCCCTGATCAATTGGTGAATAATATATATTAACATCGGGTTCGTCCATTTATCAATATCCATATAAAACTTGACTTCTTAGGTAATACGCGTATTCTACCGAAACACATATATCGTATTTACATTTCGAAGATATTATAGCCGAATTTATGTTATCCTTAACAATTTTATTAAAACTTCGTTTACAATATAAGAACAATTATAATTGAAATCAATTTAAATATTTTAGAAGTAAGTATTATAAAAGAAAATATAGAAATAAAGAATAAATCCTCGTTTATACGTGTTTTAATTAAACTAATTTTTTTTTGATTCGATTTCATAATGACGTTATTTAGGCTATATAACCACTAAATGAGACTGTATCTAAAAGTTAGGCTTCCTCCATCGCTGTTAATAGAGATCCTTCATTTACTTTTTCAACTTGGACCGCATATACCTATGTTGGAGACAATACTGGACGGAGTTCGTAACTCCGTTAATAGTAATCCGTAGAACCACAACGTAGACAACGCCATGTAATAAGGTTAATCCGGTATTCTTTTACCGTTATTTACGTCGCCTTACGTCTTTGATCCTAAGTAAGTATCGAACGGATTTGTTAAAATCACTGGACACAATATTAAAATAATTGGCCGTGATTATCCCGACACATTAACGAGAATACCTAAAATGCATTAACCCCGTTATGATAATATTTTTATCCAGCATTTAAATCTATATAGGTCTCGCTAATCAACGACCAAAGCGTCGCTTTAAACTTAAGTACTCCAATTCGTTGGTGAACTTACGTTATTTTGTTAGGGTTACAATATAATTCATCCGGTTTACTCTTATCGTAATAATTTTTTGGTCAATACGTAGGGATACGCGAAAAGATCGGTCTTTACTCTTTACAGTTAAAGGTCAATTAAATTTTCCTACTTAAATTAATAATGTTTCGAATCTAATAACGAATAATACTTAAAGGTTTTTATCGTATAAAAATAATCCTTTTAATTCGAATTAAGCTTTATGCATACGATGAAAGTCGTTAAAAATAGCTTTAATATAATAGAAAAACTTACCTATATCGTATATAATTTCGTATTCGCCGGCTTCGTAATACATCGTAACAACTTACTTTACTACCGTTGTAGAATAACCCTTTATGTCAAAAACCGCATACCGATCATTTTTAACTTATATTTTATTCTCTTTTAATATAAATTCAATCGTTTAGCATGTCGCCGTCCACGTCAAAGCCAATCCGTCCAATTACAATTAGTCGTATCGTTTTCATCTACCTTAAGTCGGTGAAAAACCAGCACGAGTTTCCATTAAGTCGGCCCCGAATTATTAGATTTTAGCTACGACGTAAATTAAGTCGGACGTAAGGTTGATAGTTGAAGTCGATGAACCCGGCTATTATAATTGCTTTATAATAAAGGAGATATAGCTTAAAATATCTTACAAACGAGAAATATCAGCTTAAGTTGGCTCCGAAGGTATAAAAGATATGTTTACAAATGTGGAGGTTTGGGTATTGTTCAATGGTCTATACTCTCCGATAATTTTAAAGTATAACGGAAAATTATTAATATTTTCCATATATTTGTTGAATTTAAATTTATTTTTTTTCGGAATGAAAAAAGAAACCTTAATAATATATTATAATCGAACCTATGATAATAAGCCAAATAGGTATCAAATAATGTTAATTATTATGGTACAACGAAAAACTAGAAGAGGCTACCATAGCTTATCGTACAGGACCTATAGGCATAGCCTGCTCCTCGCCCGTTACATGCCCTCACACGTGCTGTACACGGACCTCACCCGGTCCACACCCGGACTAGGCCTGGATCGGATACTACATATCCTGTTACGTATATAGTCACGTAACCTATTAACTCAATGGCTGATGGCCTGAGTCCATAACATTTATTAGAATATATAAAAACGTTTTCGGTGTAAATAAAATAGAACATTTCAAGAAAAGAAAGGCGTAGTGGGTTATTAATATACAGTTAAAAGGTAACCGATATAATGAAAAGGCTGGAAACAATAAGAAATTATTGAAAAACTCCAAATCATATATGGAACGCAATCTTCTACTTATATTTCTCTTCAGTACGAAACTAGTAAACAATTATTTAAATATTCAATTGAATAAATCATTTAGCTCGTATGATATTCGTATTTTTTTTTCCTGATAAGGAGGAAATGGTAATAGTTTACATTTGTGATAACGTTAAGTTCATGGTAATCGATATGAAAACATAAACTCCCTCTGGGGTTTTTAACAAAAAGTATGGGGATATCCGTTTAAAAGTTACTCGCGCGAATATAACCTAAATGTAACAATTTGATTCATATATTTTTTAATATGGAACGAATTTTCTGAGATATAATGTATAATAATCGCAACCGAACCTTTTCAGGTTAACCCTAACGGTAGATTTGAAGGAAGATTTTGTAATCGGTTTCAAAACGATACAAGGCTAAATTATCTTTTCGGGGTTTATTAAATAAGGGGACTAATTCCTTAAAAACGCCAAAAGGTTTATTGTTAATAAAGACGAGTAACTTCAGGGCGAACGCTCTAGTAATATTTTCACAGGAGACGACGATAAGTCGCGAAGTATTGGCATATTCCTTCCAGGATTTTCGGAGGATAATGTGAAAAATAACAATGCTAACTCGTTTGAGTGTTTTTTATACTGAGTCAAACCCTAGTTTTCAAACGTAATAATTACCTGTTAGTTTTATACGCAATACATATTTTGACACGGCGTAAATTACCTTTCAATATTCCATTGAAGTTTTACCTGAAATCAAGTATTCTTACAAATAGAAAATTCAATGAGCCAATATTTGATACCAGTATTCTTCGATGTTATTATTTAAAAAGGTTTTAAAACAAAATAAGCCGTAGGGCGGAACTAGATATGTAGCGAGTAGTTTCGCCAAGTTGTTGAGTTGAAATAAACATATACAGCAACTTTAATTGGTTAATTAACTATTTACTCGTAACGTTGTGACATTTATAAGCTATTTTTATCAAAGCCTAAATAAACTTAATGAAATTATCAATTGAAATTATTATAACCAAAAAGCTATTGAAAAGTTGCGGCGAAGCTACCGGATTGAATTAAAATTCATTGAACTCTTATAGGCGACTATATATAAATTTGGGCTTGTTTATACTAAAAATTAATAGAGTTTTAGGCTGAAGAAAGATCAATACTAATAATAGCCTTAATGCTTAACTCGCTCGAGCTTTATGCCGAATTTAAAATGTAGGTATAAATAAGATAATGGTTTATATTATACTGTATGTATAAGTCGAAATCTTCATGACGAGAAAATTCAGAATAATTAATTTGAGTAACGCGTCGTTCGGAAACGGTTAGAAAAATTCTTATGTTGATTATAATAATATCCCCCTAATTGTCGCAAACAGACACATCATCGTTATTACTCCTACTACGTATAATACCTCTAGTACTAATAACAATAATGTAACTGATACTACTATGTTAAATGTAAAATTTATGAAATAGTTTACTAATAATATGAATACGAGTAACGTACTCGTTATAATCTGCGGGTATTTAGAAAGGAAGAAACGTATTAGTTGACATATTGTTAATAATTTTTTTAACATAGCGAGGTTAGAGGCGAATCTCCATGACATGCCGCTAACATTTTCGAATAAAGCTTCCTAAGTGTTGAAAAAGACGTACAACCGTTTACGAATTCTTTATTTGATATTTTTAAGCTGAATGATAACGGGTTTAGTCTTTTTATAGTTGTAATAGTAAGAGAAAAATATTTTTATAATGGTATTAAGGTTATTAGTATCGTCGTTATTATTATAGGCACAATAATTCTTTATACTGGATTTTGTAAAGCTTTTGAATTGTTATAAAATAGCATAAAAATATTTTTTCAATACTAACCAACTTCCGATTCTTATTTAATTTATGTAATATCGTAGTTTTTTCGACCTGAAAACATAACTTAATATCGGAAGATGTCACCGGTTAGTTGAAGGGTTCATGTTTAAGTCGTCAATGCTTATCGAACAGGTCGGCGGTAACGTTATCGAAGTGAAATAAATCTGACTCGTTGTTGTTGAGAAAATTAACTCAGATTCTGGTAACGAATGACGTTATAATTATTTCGTTTATAGATAATATAGTATACCCTCCTTAAAAAGGGGTTTGATTCGAAACCGTAAGCGTACCGGTAGCTTCGAGTTACCGAATTATTTCTGTTAACGCATTTAGTACGTTAGTGTTACGTCATTTCAAATACAAAACTTATTTGTAAATAGCTTCGTTTCTCTTAGCAAATTCTTCACGTAAAGTATTAGTAAAAATTTCGTATTAAGTAGTAACAAAATTGTATTAAACTGGTAAAACGCTTCAAAATTACTTTTTAACGAGTACTTCAAGTAATTCCTTTAAGGTTTAAGTGCTCAGATTAGAAGAGTCGGAAAAGAAAGATATAACCTTAAGTTATCACCGTTTATAAGTAGTTATAATACTGTCGGGTAAAGAGTCAAGGATTATAAATAAAAGAATTGTAGTTAAAGCTATAGCTTAATGTTATCGGATGCTATCTCTAGTTCTTGAAAAAGAATAATAAATAAACCTCTGTTAAGGAGCTGCTACAGAGTTGTAGAAAGAAGAGTGACCCGATTATTTAACGGGTAAGAGCATGCTCCGGTGCGGATTCTAAGCGGTTTAAAATACGGTGAAAGCGTAGATAGCAACCACAAAGGCTAGATCACTGGTAACTATTAGCCCAGGCATCAGCCTATGACATTAAGATATAAAAATATAGGTTTATGCTTACATGGTCAATATGTTACGATTAAGATTCTATTCCAAGCTTTTACAAGGTGTTCAATAATTCGTTTTTGAATAGAAATATATTATTACCCATATTTATATGTTATGTTACTATTTTGCTGGACTGGAGTGCCAAATAGCCGCCGAGAACCGATCATGTGCAGGTAGCTTTGACGTAACTCGATTTACTTAGTGTTTCATATTTATTTAGCTCTTTAGGACAAAATTAAACCTTTTTTCTTACGATTTCTATCACAATTAAACAATTAAATACCAAATATTTGGCTTCACCTTACACACCAGCCAATAAATAGTAGCTGTAAGATTTTTATCTTTTTAGCTCCAGAAATTCTTCGATTTTCAACCTTTACCAGAATATAAATCACTAGCAGCAGTAACAAGAACCACTAGTACTAGTACCAGCAGCCGTAACAGCACCATAATAACAAGCTAACATTTGTTAATTATTACCCTCTTCCTCTTAGTACAGCTTTAGTTACCATGTTTTTCTCTTTAATTATATATCGGGAACATGGGTTCAACGTACTGCTTAAGTAAAACGACAGCTTTCCTAAATTTAACCGCTGTCGCCATCATAAATTCACACATTCCTCAAATCTTATCACTACAAACATTCCTATAACAAATGCCCTTTCTTTAGTCAACTCAGCTCCTTCCTCAACCGTAGCTCCTATTACTACATATATTGTTATACCCGCGCTTTCTTTACTACTTACACCAAAACGTACCTATTTAGCAATGCCTATATCGTAAATTTCTCTGAGCTCTCGAATGTATACACTAATTATAACCGCTTTTCAAAACTATACCTAGCTTAAGTATTGTATACTCAATAACGTTCATATATATCAAGTCGATATAGGTATCGCGAAGTTATATATTAATGTTGAAAACCTACACACCGTATAATAGTTATAATTTACCCAACTAACTCTAATCTTAAAATCCCTGAAATGCTACCGTTGATCGGCAAACCCTTAATGCCCTCGCGAGCATTTACTGTGTTTTCATCAACCTTCGTACCGCCCTCGTAAGCAAAAATAGGCCTCTCGCCCTCGTAAACGCTTTAAGGGGAAAAAAACATGAGGGACTTTTTGGCCACTCTTTCACAATGATGAGTAGGCAGTCGACATTTAAAACGTAAAAAAATAAGTGTTTTCAACCCTGATTTTCATTACCATACTAACTTTAGTATCGAGATAATTTTCAAAGATGATAATTTTACAAACGTTTGGAGTTTCTAGATATACCTCAATATCCTCCCCAATACAAATTTAACCATTACGTCTTCGTTTCTCAAACTGATTTTAACTATATTATTAGCCTTTAGAATATATTGATGAAATGTTAAATTAACACTAGTCTTTTGTGGTACACTATATAGTCGAGGTCATTACACCGTAATAGAGGCTATTACTATATGCGTTATCATGGATATAGGCTGTATTAGAAAAAAGTTTCGTAAAGCTTCATTTAAAGTCCGAAACATATTTTACTATCATTTCGCACCAAAATCTTCAATTTTAAGCCATGATGCGTTACCAAAAGGCCAAAAATATATTTCAACGACACAATGCTCATTAACAAAATATAAACATTATAATTTAGATGGAGTTTTACTTTTACACGTAACGATGAGAACCTTTACCATAGAAATCCCAGATAATATATACTATATATGCTAGATCAAAGTGAAAACAACTTTATTTTTGGTCGGTACGAACAAGAAACATCTATGTTGCCGTTTGATACTTTGGACTCAAAATCGAAACCAAAACGTTAACTATAAAAACCCCTATCATCTTCGACCTTACATCAACTTTCTTGGCATAGTTGCACGGATCACTTGGTTAAGAAAGGTAGGGGACCTCCACTGTAATCTCAAACAGTGCTTACTTCTGAGAAAAAAATTCAAGTCCACTCGTTCTGAATACTATCACTTCACATGCACCCTATTCCACTATACGAATGTAATATCAACATTAAAATGATTTTTCAAGCCCTGATATTTTTCTACAGTTTTTTTCAATAATGGATTACCTCTTTACAACTCAAATAATAGGCTTTATAAATAGCAAAAACCACCGCAACAATAGGGCCGACAGCTGCATATCTACCTTTTCTTTTAATAACTATACTACAAGAAACCTAAGACATTAATTAAGCAAAAAAAAACTTGTGAAGGGAGTAGACCAAAGCTGTCACTCAAAGTAATCGGATACTGTCTATAATCCCCGTTGAAGAAGCAAGAGAGGCCCCTGCTAAGGAGCTGCTATAGAGCCAGCGATAAGGAATAACTAGGTCACATAGTCGATCACGTGGTGTAGGCATGCTCAGGAGCAGCTTAGGAGCGACTTAGGAGTATGGTAATCGCCAGAGCTAGATCCTTGGCGACTACTATCCCAGGCACCAGCCTGTAACAAAGCTAACTTATTTGTATAAAAAGCGTACTTTACGCCGGCACCCTTATAAACGCCGACGTTCATCCCAATCAACAACGAACGAACGTAACTTGCATACATGTGTTTTTTATAGGAACGACACGCGGGCTCATTACCTTTATCTTAGATTTAAATTTAGCTTTAAAACGGGTTTTAACAGCGGTAAAGTGGCGATAATCACGCTCACTACATACGTTTCACATCAATGTCGCGACGTAGCATAGTATTAACCAATAATAATAAATAACGTAAGACTTGTATAGCAACAAATTTAATATTTACGGCAGTTTGTTTCTTTAATAACGCCACTATAACGCTAATTATGTCCAAGTCGCACGCATATGAAACCGCCTGTAAAGCCTCACTTACAGTGACTTTATAATTGACAACCAAATTATAGAGTCGTCATACTTGTGTATAAAGCTTTAGCTATTTGCTAAATTTGTTAAAATACGACGCGTAGATCCATGTTACACAATAGTTGATACAATTAATATACAAAATGTTGGAACAATATTGACTGCTATTTTTTGTCGGTCGATTACAGTACAGTTACGTTAACTATACTGACTGTAAGTTGACTATATTGTTTGTGGGATTACTGTATTGACTGCAAGTGCAGTAGGTGCCCAATTCAAACTAGGGCACAGGCCAAGCAATTAGCATATAAATTAGTGTGCAGACCGGCTAGCGGTCTGCTAAACTTAGAGGTAGCACATCCACAACTTGACCACTGCAATACTATTGTTACTTCGACCACTTTTCGAGTCGACAATTGTTGCAACGCCTAAAGGCCTAACAATTCAAAATCTAAAAAATGAAAGATCTATGCACTTGAAAGGTTTAGGTAATGAAAATTTAAGTAGGAAATGTGGGTGGATTATTATAATTTCGTGTATCTGGATAGTTTACACCCGTTATTCACAAACCTCGCCAAACGATTCTAAAGGTCGCCTAACAACCATAACAATACCACGCGCCTAAAACGAAAGGTCCTAAATGCACCATAAAGACTGTTGGTAGACCCTTTTTTACATGTCCCATAACAAAAAGATAACCTAACACATCCAAAATAAAAACCTCGCTCAATTACCAATACTAAGTCCCGTTTAATAACACAAGTACCTAAAATAATCTCATTTTTCAAAAGCCAAAGTTTTTTTCCCATCGCAAATAAATGCTAAGTTGCAATAAAACTGGCTACAGACGGAAGCCAACAATAAATACACACCATTAAGTCTTACATTTAAAAAAAATCATCAAGCAATCTTTATTAATATATAGCGTATCAACAGCCCTTCAGACATCTGCCCTATAAACACAGTTTACGCCGCTTACAATGAAGGTCTGTAAGTAGGGTTATTTTTATGAGCCTTTTTTAAAGAGGGTCACCCCTAATGAATTTAGAACCACTTGGTTTCAATTGTCTGCACTAGTGTCTACATAATGTAGGTCACAGCACCTACTGCACTGCCTAGTGAAATTAAAAAAAAGTAGATGAAATGCCCCCCCCAGCGTGAAACAATTGCAGCCCAGCTTCATGAAACGTGAAACCCAACTATATTCCACATGGGTATCTCTACATCCATCCGTCCAGACTCCCGGAGGCAATACTCACCTGTCCTGTCCTGTCCCGTCCTGTCCTGTCCTGTCCTGTCCTGTCCCGTCCTGTCCTGTCCTGTCCTGAACCATCCAATATCCCCTCCCCGCCCCAACCCCCCACACACAGCTACCATACAGTATACCGCCATTGCCCTGATCTGCCATCCGCCATTCCAATTAAATCAAACACTTTTCCTCATTCATAAGAGAAGTATGCAAATAAGAGACAGGAAATAACCCACAATTGCAGCTTACAGCATCAAACTCAGCCTCACCTGATGATACACTCACACCACAACCCCATCAGCCTCATAAACAAAAAAAGAAGTCTTCATATCACACAAGGGAACCGTCCACAATCGCAGCTTACAGCATCAAACTCATCCCCACCCCACTGATGATCCACTCACACCCCAACTTCTGGCACCCTCTCTCCACCATCTCACTCTCATGATTCTGCAGCTCCTCGAGGATGATATCCCCAATCGGCGGCTCATCATCCATCGTGTCCTTCATGTGGATGATCACCACCTTGAGTCCTTCGAGCTGCATTCTTTCCTCTTCCTCATCCGCCTCCGCCTGCTGTGGCTGCGTTGTCGAATCTGCCTTCTTTCTCTTCGACGTCTTGGGGCTGACAGGCTCTGAGGGCTCGCCTGGTGGTGTCCCCGCTTCAATGCTGCTGAAGCTTCGCGTCGCTGCCTGCATGGCTCGCTGCTGTCCTGCTATGGTCCTGTCGTCCCCATCAACCCCGCCACGCTTGCGCTTGCTGCCCTTACGCATGCGGTCTTCGTGCTCCATGGGCCATTCCAGCGCCACTTGCATTCGGATGAGCTTGACCTCGTGCGCGAGCACACTCATCTCCTCAATGAGGAAGCTCGGCGTCAGATGCCCAAAAAGCCTATCCATGGGCCGCGAGTCATCGTAGCTGCACTCAATAAGGATAGCCTTCAACTTCCCTGCGACAATCTTCGGTGCGGCATCCTGCCAGATGCGCAGGTTACGCGGGTCCATCGATATACTGTCACCTTCCACGTCGCCAAAGATGAGAACTTCCACATTGGTTTCTACGTCGCGGATGAAGTACGAGCTGCTGTCGTATGTGCTCACGTTCCCTATCGTGCTCTGTACACAACCTCCGCTCAGGTTGATTGTAGAAGCTCGTTGGCTCAGGCCCGGCATGGGCATGCTGGATCCTAGGAGAAGAGAATTGGCACGCTCATGCTGGGCCAGGTTGAGCTGCTGCTGCTGCTGCTGCTGGAGGAGGCTCAAAATATTCGGACTGGCGACTTGGTGGGCGACAGAGCGCGGGCTAAGCATGCCCGTGCTGCAGGTAGCCGCCATGCTATTCGGCGACGCATCGAGGCTACCGTAGCGAGTGTTCGTCCCAGTTTGACTGCCCAAGCCACGTTGTGGCATCTGCTGCTCGACCCTGTGCCCATGGCTGATGCTCCACACCTTGACGGCCAGGCCTTCGTGAAACTCGAGATAGCCGTCGGGGTTGCCCATGGTCATGACGCCGCCATCGTTGAGGCGCAAGTACGTGAACAGGCCGGCGCCATGGTCCTCGTCAGAGAGGTTGGGCCATATGACGTCGTTGAAGATGTGGTTTTTGAGGGCTTGGATGGTCCCGGGGAGACCGGCGAGCTTCTTTCGCCTGCGTCCCGCAAGCCCGGCCGTGTTGACAACGAAGCCGGTGAAGTGGTCGAGATGGGGGTGGGTAATAAGGTAGGTGTCGATCAGGTCGCCTTGAATCTTTTGGGCATTAGTTTTGGGTGAGGCCGAGTGCACCGTCAATCCGGCGAAGGCCCCCGTTTGCAACGTGTACGGTAACGCCAGCTCGGCAGTCTTGCCGAGGTCCGGTGGTTGTGTTTCCCGCAGGATTTCGCATATGGCGCCCAGGTGGACGCCGGCGTCGACGGCCATGATCGAGCCCTTCCTCCATCCTGCTGCTACGGATCGCACAAGAATTGCCGTGCAATTGTTTTCCAACGGTCCGCCCTGCGAGCCCTGCCGTGCAATATGTTAGCAGTGACCGGTGTAGCGTGGTGCGAGTGGCATCGTGGAATCGTGGCACGGCTGTGTCTGCCAGCGTATCGGTAGCGAGACGCCACCACTTGGGAAAGTACAGTTCATGTGGACAGCCATGCTGTGCTGCCTCAGATGTAAATGGCGGTCAGGTTCCCGTGGCAATCCACTCGGACCGGCAAGGCGGACGCTGACGCGCCCTGAGGTCTGGTGAGGCTGAAATTGTGGAGTGCTTCCCGATGGTGGATCTCGGCAGAGTGGATTCGGATCTCGACTCGCTGGCCGGGGCGGGGTCCGGGGTTGAGAATTGGCGGTGGAAGAAGGGCTGTGATTTGTCTGTGGCCCCGTCGGCATGTCCGGAACGGTTATCGTACGTAGTACTGTGATGGATGCTGGTAGGCTATCGGCGATGTATGCGGGAGCCGGCGTTTCATCGTGGGTGTCGCCAACGCCTCATTTGCTGGCAGGGCTGAAAAGCTTCTGGAAGGCTTCTAGCGCTGCTGCGGCCAAAGTGATTGGTTACGTACAGGGCAAACAAGCTTCTTGAAGTCGATGGTCCGATCTAGAAGTGCCTTGTTGAGTTTGGAACCAAGGTAAGAACTGCCGAAAGCCAAGCATAGAGTTCCAGGGAGTTGTCGAGGTGTGTGGTCCAAGGCAGAGGAGCGGAGGCATTGAGGCAGGACCTCAGCCTCGGTGTCGAATGGAACAGTGGCAATGAAGCAAAGAAATGACAACGTACGAGTATAATAACCTGCAGCGCGGGCTGGGTCACTGCAGTGGTATGCGCCGTGCTTGACTCGTCACCGTTGCCCATTGCGAAGGCGCTCTGGTCACCTGCGCGCCGTTGGCGTTGGCTGATGGCTGCCGATGCGCGCTGTCAGGCAAGGGATGTTGGTCGCGGGGTGGTAGTTGCGGTTGGATGGTGGTGTCCCTGGAGAGTTTGAATATTGAATCTGCTTTTGGGTTTGCAAGCTGCGCACGCTCGCGAGTAAGTCGCGGACTTGAACTCGAGTCTTTGTCTTGGGTTCTTTTGGGCCCGTCAGTGTACATTCAGAGTGGGTTCTGAACCTGATCCTGGTCCTGGCGCCGTGCAGAAGTTTTCAACAAGATCCACAGAGCTTGTTGGTGATGCAACCTGTGAAAGCTGTCTTGTGACCGACGGCGCTGTTCTGTGCTGTGCGTTGCAGCGGTGGGACTTGAGAGCCGCGCTTGTGTAGTGTGCCTCCTTTGGTTAGACTGTGGTCGAGAGACTGTGGTCGAGTCGGGTGTTGCGATAGTGGCGGTGGTGGCTATTGGACAATAGTGGCCTTGTGTGCTTTGTTGACCTTGTTGGCTTGGACGGATGTTGCAGGGCCGTTCGAGGGCAAGGGTGAAGGGTGAGGGAGGAAGTGGACGACGGCATTGCATGGAGCAAGCACCTTCCACTCTTCAATGCATCACCCGATCTGGACGAGTCACCTGGAATTCCAGGCTGGGCACGCCAGGCCCAGGCTGGGAAGGAGGCTAGAGGCTAGCGGATTAGCGCTAGGTCTCCCGAAGTGCACACCTGCAGGTGTGTTTAGTGCCCTTGTATCCTCTAGCTCTAGCTCCCGTACGGTCTGGTCTGTCTGGCAGTCTGTGGGTGCGAGAGCGAGTTTGCAACAATCCTTTGGTGCAACACCACCTTGCAACAACCGCTCCCAGATCGAGTGCACTGAATTCGGCATCGGGGCCACAAAGAACGCAAACAATGGATGGCCCGAGGCCCTGTCCGCTGGGCCTGCGTCTGTACCTGTGCCTGTGCCTGTGCCTGGATAACCTTATACCTTTTTCTCTGCCTCGTTGATAGTCCGATTGGTTGCTTTGGAATCGGCCCGGTATGACAGTACAGCACTATCTCCACCCATCGGCCTCGCCGGCATGCGCTGATGCAAGCCACCCTGCAGCCGAAATCTGGGGCTGACAGCCCGAGGATCATCCTGGCCTGCAGTGACGTCGGCTCGCAGCTTGGTATTACTATGGTCTTGCGGCAATAGGCCCTGGCCAAGTTGTCCCCACTGCCAAGGGTCAGCCACGCTAACAAAATTTAGGAGGGATTCTTAGATCATGAAAAAAGATAAAAGCTTGATCTCTTGTTTCTGTTGTTCTGTAAGTTGGGAGGGCCTTATGCCATTAGGCCTTGGCATCGTTGTAGCTGGCTGGCTGGTTGGCTGGCTGGCTAGAAGGGGGAAAAAAGGAGAAAAAAACACGCGACTCATACGGAATATTGATTGTGAAAATATTCGTGTTGATGTAACCCAAATTAGTTAGGCGGGAGCACGGATGGGTTCCACATGTGCATGACAGGTGGTTTAACATTCCGGCCCGGAATCAGTACAACGGCGAGTGCTCCTAAATATGCGAAATTGAGGCTGCATGAAACGGTAGTCTATATAGCAACCTGTTTGACTAATCGCTATATTCAGCGCGCATTAAATGAACACTAGATATCACACCCTATTGTAATCCTTAGACCATCATGTTTCTTTTAGTTGATCCCAGTATTATAGGATTTATAATATTGGATTTGTAGTTTTAGCAGCTTCACTTTAACATTTGAAACGGATTATATTTATGCTATTTTATGTATTTTAGTTCGACCACTGTTTCAAACTTACCGCGATTATTTATATACTCTATATGCAATCAAATAAACTACATTTGTAAGTTCTATTCAATACAACAGATTGTGTTTTATAATATTATATATTATTATGTGTTTTAAAAACATGAAATATATATAGTTATTGTTACAGAATGGAGAAGGGATTTAGGCAGAGACAAAAATGGACGTTTGCACACGTAAAACCAACGTTAATACTAGTAAATCTCCCATAATATACGTTTTTACAGGGAAGTGGGGCCGGCGGGTAACTGGTAAAACTACTACTGTCAAAATTTTAACATTTCAACTTCACTTATATATATACAGATTGCACCTTTTCATTTACAAACATTGGCCAACTATCATTAATAGCTACCCTTTATCTTTATTCAATTAGCACACTAATTTTACTATAGGTTTATAACTCAATACATCGTAAGTAAATAGGAAAAGTGGAAGATTTAATAGGGGTGGTGTTGGAACAGTAATAATTGCAGTGCAGTCAGTCAACTGTACTGTCAAGTAAGTTGACTGTACTGACTGCAAGTTGGGTGTATTGTTTTGTGGGCTGACTGTATTGACTGTAAAGTTAGGTACAGTATGTGCCCAATTCAAACTAGGGCACGAGCCAAGCAATTGGCCATACAAATTAGTGTGCAGATTGGCTAGCGGTCTGCCAAACCTAGAACAATACATCCCCACTTGACCACGCAATACTACTGCTACTTCGACCGATTCGAATCGACAACGTTGCAACGTCTAAAGATCTATCATTGGCAAAGCCTATCAACAAGTGGCTCTATAAGCCGCTTACCCAACCCCACTATTTTGTAGGGACGTGTATCATTAAGAACCTAATTATATTAACGTTAATTTTACCTATGTCAATATCTATTTTTCTATGTAACAACGTCAGCTCCCAAAAAACCTCAATAATATAGAAGACGAATATTATTACAAGTAAGAATATATACCCATATAATCGGGTTTTTGATTAGTTAATTATCCATTGTGTAATATGATGATACAACCATAGTTTCATTTTTGATGGAAATATTGATAAATGAATTTACCCCTTGTATTTCATTACGTAAAAAGCTAAAAATATTTCGTGCGTTGGATAATATATTCACTTTCATAATATTTATACATCAATGTGAATTACTTTCTTTTACCTTTGATAAATTGGTTCTTCAACGTTATTGCTATCTTTCTTACTCTCTCTATTAATCAATTTAATATTGGTAAGTACTCGGTAGCTGCCGTTGTGGATTCAAATCATTTTTCGAGGTAATAGAGTATATTATTGAGAAGATGGCTTATGCGTTCTAACTTGTGGGAGCTGGTAGCTAGTTTCCCACGTATTGATAGCACAACAATATGAAATTTTACTTGTTGTATGATTAGACCACCTATAAGTAACTTTTAACTAGTTACAATAGTTGATCCTATAACTATTGTAAGTTACGATAGTTCATATTATATTAGTTGACTGTTCACAATGTTTTTCAGTAAGTTATAAAGGATTTTAACTATATATTCAAATGTATCTGGTAATAATATGTCGCTTGTCTTATCAAGCTCACGTAATCTAGTGAACTTTTCATTCTTCTACCAGACTAATTAGTAAAACATCTAGTAAAACACGAACAGTTCAAATCGTATTAAAAAAAGTAATGAAGTGTAACGAGGGTAAATGAATGGATGATAATATTTTATAAACTATTGAAACTACTAGATAATCGACACTTATTCATCCACCTAACAACGTTAGTATGCAACCATGACACAAATGGAGAATTATTCTTTTTGTGATTTTGGACTATAACAATGAACAATAACGAAGGTTCGTGAATGGAACAATTGACATCGAATAAAATAAATCCGTAAAATAGTTACCATTAATTTTGAAATAGTAGCAATTGCAGTGCAGCAAGTCAACTTTACTTACAGTAAAATTGAACATACTGACCGCAATTTGAGTGTATTGTTTTGTAGGTCTACTGTATTGATTGCAAGTCAAGTACAGTATGCGCCCACTTCACACTAGGGCATGGGTCAATCAATTGACCATACAAATTACTGTGCAGACCGACTAGCGGTCTGCCAAACTTAGAACAATACATCAACCACTTTCAATGTAGCACCAGTTACTTCGACCACAGAAATTCGAATCGACTACGTTGTAACGATAAATTCCTACTAACACTGATCAGTGCTTGTTAGGTTAAGCATATGTAAGCTAAGCAAAAGAAGAAGTAGTTTTCTGGTTACACTACGTTAACGTTAGGGTAGAGGAAAGGTTTTTGCGAAAAGCTTTTAGTACTGTATTACTTGTTACGGTAGTAAGTAAAAACGACATTTGGATTATGTCAGTTTCCACGACAGGTTAAAGGTAACGACGGTAACGTTATTGAAAATACTTAGAAACTTTTACCAGATACTTTTTAAAAAGCGTCAAGATTAACCGCTAGAAGTTGCAAATCAATAAGTTAGCAAACGACTAGGTTAGTATTACTACGGGTGCTATTACTACAAAAACAACAAATTCTCACGCCAAATAACTAACAATAATCAACGACTTTTAATCTTATACTTTACATTAAATCTCTATTTTAAATACTAAATTTTTCCCTCTACTTCACTTTTTTCATTTTCCCTATGACGCTTTCCCTCTACTTCAGTTTTTTTTCATTTCTCCTACAACCATTCAATTGATAAGATCGCAGTTCTAAGAAAAAAGCATCGAAAATCGCAAAGTCGCGTTCAAAAAACTATGTCGCGCGATTTTACGTTAAATCGATAAGTATTTACGGCTCCAAATCACTAAGTCCCTCAACTATCGAGTCCTATATCAGCCAAAACATCAAAATAGCTACCGTAAGCACTTACTTTAAAGTTATCGCCCACACTGTTAGGAAGGAGGCAAATAAAGCCTTTGGACCCCGTTTTCCCAAGAATTACTATAAACCCCTTCTGGGGTTAAGATTTCGATGAATACTTAATCGAGAGGTACCTGGTTAACTTCCTCGGCTATTATATTTCAATTAAAGTAGTAACGAGTTCGATAGTGACGAAAATACCTTTTCAATCTTTGTTAGTTTCTTCGAATAAGAAAAATAAATATGAGAAAATTCATTCAAAAACGCGTAAAGAATAAATGAACGGCAGAATTCATCCGTTAAGAAGTATATTTATCAGGTGAAAATACCATTAAGTTCGCAAAACTTCTTCAAAAGTTGTTATAATTTGAGGAATACCTTTAAGACTCAGACTTTTGAAAGAGTATTATGTGAATGATAATTTAAAAATAGATTAAGAATAAATTAAGAGTATAATTCATCTATCAAGGAGTATATATGTTAAGTAAAAATACCATTTGGTTGGTAAAAGTCTTTTTAAAGTTGGCAAAATTTGAGGAATACTCTTAACAACTATTCTCTAAAGTCAATGGTATTAATGACTTTTAGTACTTTTATACACGTTTGAGGGGACTTCCCCTCAATACTCAGTTAAGTCAAATCTTTTTGCGCTTCAATAATGAAGAGGCTATTGATTCGTTTGGTAGCCTAATATCTTTGCATAATAGTACAAAGTATACATTTAGTAGCGGTAAAGCTCGTAAAATAGCGGCCGCTAACACGGTAAAGGGTATTGATGTCGGCGTTATCCACCGGTTAATTAAGCAAAATTATGAAGCTCTTTAAAATATTCCCTGAGAATAAGTCTTTCTTACCCCTTAATCTTTTCTTTAGAACCGCTAAGTTGTTTAAAATCGTCAAATTCCCTAAAGCGAAGCTTTTCATGGTAAGTACGCTTATACGTGCTAGTTTACCATAGGTTTTACGATAGGAATTTCCCTATCGGACTAGGCAACTGGCAACTACTCTTATTATTGTAACTTGAAGGCTTTACGGTTTAAATTAACGGCAGGAAATACTACCGATAACTGAGACAATTATTTCAACTTTGCCTATAAACATGTGAAAATGTTTAATATGAACTATAAACTCGTTGCGGATTTCGCGAAGATTTGGAATGAAGTAAAAAAAGTATGACAGGAAGCCTTATAATCTTTTCGATACGAAAATGATACTCTTTTTGAATATTTGTAAGTGTATAGACGTTTCTCCTTCTTATTTCCACTCACTAGTCCCTGTGATTCTTACAGGTTACATCAAAGATTATTACCTAACCTTCTTAATATGAGGAAGAACTATCCGCGAAATTTATAATAGTATAAAGAGTTACTTCGAATACGATGTCCACCTCGCGTAATATTATACGAATTAAGCTATAATGAGGCAAAAAACGATAATAGTTAAGAAAAAAGAGGAAATACCAATGTATGTTTTGAATTGGAGTTAATACCAATAAAAAATTTTAAATCAATGTTTGATAAGTTAATCTTGTATTGGTTAGTAATGGGGAAGGCGTATATTGGTAAAGCCACGTGTCGTAAGTAAATACAATAGATAGTTACCAGTGTAAACGAGTTTTAATACGCTTTATAGCGTTTGGATGCCAGTTATAAAGGCTTTTTTAATTAATTGCGGTCCTCGTTTACTACTATAATAGTATGTACGTTAAACTAACTTGAAATATATCTCTAATTCAATAACTTCGGCGATGTAGATAAAGAAAATCGAATGATAAACTATTACGTCTATTACAAATACATGAAATCCTAACGCTTAAAATCTAGTTCAAATCCTTTGAGTTTAAAGGAATAATGGTAGTAGTGTTAAGGAAGGTAAAGCTTAAGTAGACCGGTTAACCGTAAAATTTATCTTTTTAATATTAATAAAAATATTGTATTTATAATAATTTCAGTTATTTGTTAACTCTCATCATTTTGACTGAACGTTTAAAAAAAAAACCGATGTATTAATCTTAATCTCCTATTATTTCCGAATAAAACTATTTTGACTATATAATAAACTACAAGGGCAATGAAGATACTAACGGTGACGATACACCTAAGCAAGCTACGTATCATGATGAGGTAACTCCTGATGAGGTTTAGTAATTAGCAAACCACAACTTTCTATACCGTTTAAATAACGAAAACCCTTACCTTTACCTTAAACAAGCTCCTAACCCATTATATACCTTTAAATTCTATAATTGTTACACGGAATACATGTTTTAAGGTATTATACTAAACAAAGTGGGGTTAAGGTATTTAATAGAAGGCTATTCGTAATATGTGACATTTCAAATACAGAATATTACTGCTATGGAAATCAATCGTAAAAATTCTAGCAATATTAAAGTTAGTTTATAATTAAATCAAGAACTATTGTTGTTAAAAATAACGTCTTTTTACACTATTTTTAGTTCGAGTACCTTTCGTATTCTTATGTCATTCCTATCTTTACTGTTTTACTTAGAGGATATAACAACACTCGGCGTCAACGTTAACGTCAATACTAATAAGTTATTTAAAAACGGATTAAGGTTTCCCCTCGCCCTTCTATGAATATTGGTAAGGTCTCTATTCATATGAATATAAATGAAGAGTAATCGTAAGATTGATATTGTGGTAAAGGCATATGATGATCGGTCAGGAATAAGTATTTCAGAGAGTGCACGCCACGGATGGGAGGTTATAAACCTCTCATCTAGGCAGTGTCCCTTTTGCCATGCGTTCTGTAATACCCCTTCCAGACTGAGTCATGCATGATGTACTTTACATCCTGTAAAAGTATAGCCTGTAGCTTGACATATTATCATACACTTTGTAAGAATATACCTTATAATATAGTGTAATACTACTTAGTCTTTGTATGCTAGTTTTAAGGGTATATAGTAATATCTACATAGGCAATCTTTTCCTCTTTATTTAAATATTTCGTATTTATAGCCTAATAACGACAGTATAGTTGTAATAAGTCCGTATATATAGTCTTGAAATGATAGTTTAATTGTGGTACAAATTATAAAGGTTAAAATTAGTAGCTTTTATAATGACAGTATAATTGAGGTACCAATTGCAAAGATTGAATTTAGTAGATTTTGTAATAATAGTATAGTTATGGTACCAATTGTAAAGGTTCGAATTAGTAATTTTAAACCGCGGTAGTAATGATACTAAGGGATTTGTTAGTATAGATAAGTGGTAGAAATATGATTGTTAATGACGTTTTTGGTTATTTCCGACAGGGGTATAATTACGCAGGTAATATAAGGGTGATTACATGGAGGTAATTTACATCGATACATATTTTACATTAATATAAAAAACTATATCGTTACTTGTTTATGCAAACCTTTTGTTCCTTCTTAAAAGGTTTGTGCTTAAAGTTAATATATATATTTATTTTAACTTAACTCAACTTTTGTTTCAATTAACTAATTTGAACCGCTTCGATAAGTAGGATATTCAACCAATACCTATATACAAACTTTATTTTTAAATAAATGTCGCGTAAAAATAGGTTTGTAAGGCGGCTTTTAGCGCGTAAACGCCGCCGCGCCACCGCCGCCACTAATACTATTACTATTACTAATAGCCCGCCTTCGTCGGGAATTATTTCTTCCACAACCACTTTCCCCCCGGATTTGTTATCTCCTGCCAAAGCCGCCGCCAAAGCCGCTACCCCCCCCCCCCCTTTCCTCTTTTCTCCTTTCCCTTCCCTTCTAGCTTCTAAAGGGAGGAGCGAGGGGTTTTTAAAGTTATATATCTTACCCTCTTCCTGCAAGTAAAACCTCTTTACCCACGGGAATAATCTGGCGCCGTAAACGTAGCTTAACGGAGCTTCACTGCGATTCGTATTAGCTAAATCCATTTATTTAAATCACTTCAATATTCCTTTAGATAAGGAGTACGAGGCGAACTTTTTCCGTCGTCTCGAGTTTCGCATTGCTAAAGTACGTCGCGAAGCCTTTCTGATACGTAAGGTGTTGAAGCGGCTCACCTAGGTCAGTAGCTCCAGGCCGTTAATAAATACACTCTACGTATAGTGTGTCTCATCAGCGGCCGCGAGAAAGTTTATTGGCAATTGTTACGAAAGCGGGGGTCATTTGGCTCGATGCTACCGTTACGAGCGGACTGACAGTGGATACGCCCCCGTTTCATGGGTTTAAGGGCCATAGGCTTGAGGCTGTATTCCGCGCCCGCTAGCTTTATGGTAAATTTTAAACAATCTTTAAAAATCCTTTTTTTAAAAAAAAGTATTAATCCCTATATTTCAAAAATGAACCGCGATTGTAAAGAATTAAAATAAACCGATACTAATTATTAATATACATTAATCGGCGAATTAAGGAGTCGATAATCGTTATTACCCTTTGGAAACAGGGCCTTCATACATACTACGTAGGCGAATTCGACGATGTTATTTTTCGTCGCCATAAAGAGGTTAATGACCCCCCCGCGCCTTTAGCTAAAGGTATGCGGCCTAAGGTGCGGATCCCCTCCTCGTTGACGCCAATGATGGCGTCTAAGACGGTGATAGCTATTACGTTAGTATAAAGAGGGGGGGCGATAGATAGAACGGTGAGGAAGCGACGACGTCACCTTTTCCCCTTTTTTTTAGTAGTGAATAGCTGCCTTTTACGGCCGAGCCGGCGTGCCCCGCCATAATTTAATATACTGTATAGTCATATTATTTCTTTTTATAAAAGAAATCATAATACGAGTAATAAATATAACTAGTAAGGCCGAAGTGCGTAGAATAAATATTGATGGTATGTTAGAAGCGGCACGAAATGATATATTTAAGCAGAGGCAATTTTGGAAGGTTGGTGTAGGTATAAGTTGCGGATCGTAATACAATTTGGGGAGCGGCGCGAATGGTTGGTTTCAGATCATTTCAAATAGGTAAAAGTGGTTTAATGGTTTATTAGGATCATAAAACCTTTTTAGTAACTTTAACAAATAGTATGTTTATCGATATAAACGTTTTTAGTGTTTCGTTCGAAGTAGTCTTAGTTATTTCATCTGTTGAGTTGTACTTTTTATTGATTTACATCGTTTTTTCAATTTTCCAGTGTTTTTATAACTCGTATAAAGTTATAATATCGATTATTTAACGTTTTTTGTTTGTAATATTAAATTGAAAAAGGTTTTTATAAAGTAAAAAGGTGTTATTATATATGGAAACAAGGATGTGGTGTAAATTAAGGTTGGAAATAATTATTCAGACCAGTATAGTTATAGTAATTACTAAATCGAAACCTTTAACTATATTATATAGTTTGAAGGCTAAGACTCTTTTCATAACCCGTTTGTACTTGGTAAAGATTTAATAGATAATATTTTTACAAAACGTAAAGCTGTTTTGGATCGGAGTTTCGTTACTCAGGACTGAGACGAATTTTATTTGCGAATTAGTTTTTATTATTAGCGAAAAAGCCGTTAGTAAAAACAAATATCTTTATAATACGTATATTTAGCGGTATAAATTATAAACCGCGCTATAAATTATATATTTGTTATGTAAGGCGTTTGATAAACGATTTATATATATTGTTTAACTGGGTAGTTTGGCGTTAAGCGATTACAGAAATGTTAAATGTCGTTGTTGGTTGTGTTATGAAAACAATTGAAACGTTTTGTACGCGATGGTATTTGTATTCGTCGGCTCATTTTACGTTGTTTAAAATGATAAGGGTAACTTTATCTTACCACCCTTTTTACGTAAGGCTTAAAACACCATTCCGTAAAGTAATAGTAACGTTGTTGATGTTAATTATGTGGTTTTCCGGCAGGTATGTTCTGGGTTTTACCTTTAGGCTGACCTTTAAAAGTTTTCTTTTTTTAAATGCGGAAAATGATGCGTTATATAACGTTAATTTATCGTTTGTTTATATACACGTGAGTGTAAAGCCCTTAACGAGGGAAGTTAATATTAATAGGTATGGGTCGAAGATTAAATTAGTTATTTTGAGTCGGTTTCATGGTATTTTTGATAGGTATTATTTTAATAAACACTAGCATTAGCCAAATAGTAAAGCGGTTTTATAATACGTAAAATCGTTTTAGGTAGGTGGTGTTTTTTAAGATTTATAGATATATCAACGTAAATACGTAGTTCACGCCACTCCTTAAATTACTTATATACTTGCATAATAATACGAAGTTTAACATATGATCTATAACTTTTATTAACGGAAGTTATAAATATAATAATTGAACGGTGTTCAATTCGTTGTAAGGTAGACGATTAATTTATAATATTTTTATCGTCGTGATTATAACTTTTCGTAATTTGGCGTGTCTTTTTGTATAGGTTTCTAGTTTTATCCTTAACCTTTTACACGACGCGTGTAAGAAAAATCTATAGGTTCCAAAAATCATTGGGTCAAACAGTTCAAAACGAAAAACGCTTTAGTTGATCAAAGTAAAAATTTCTATTTAGGTGGATTATTCAAACGGAGCGCCCGAGGTAATAATAATGCCATCGTTGCGAAATTTAGGTTAAGCTCGCGGTTTACTATCTTCTTTTAAGTGATAAAGGAGTTTATGGTGAAGGTTTCGGACCGTTTTTTAGTTTTCAGGTTAAAAAGGCGGCTTTGAGACGAGGTGTTGGTAAGGTTGGTTTAAACGGGCTGCTTTCGTCTAATAGGAGCGGGCCGGAAGTACGATTCGGGAGGTAGGCTGAAATTAGAAGCGGTTTGAATTCGTTGTTTCAAAGGGTATTCCGTTGGTGGTTTTAGTCTAACTACGGCTTTAGGACTCTCCTTTTTATATTTGTTTATATTTTAGTATTATTTTTTAAAGAAACAAATTCGTACTATTTAGTAAAGGAACAAGTATATTATAACTCTATGTCATTTTGATTTTTTAAGGGTTAATTTATCCGTCCATGGTTTTCTGTACCAAGACGTTTGAATATAATAGTAGGTTTAAATCGCCAGTTTTACGTAGGCTATGCCTTATAGCTAACGTTTTCGAAACGTTGTTTGTGGCCCGTAAGGAACGTAATACTATTATAGCTTTCGTTATAGTATTCGCCTTTTGTAATGTAGTTGGTAATGGTATAAAGTTCGTATAAATCTTTAGGTAAATAATTAAAATAAGGAGTATAAACATTAGTTTATTCAGGCCAGATGTGTTGTTAACGACGCTAACCATTATTTGTAAGATAAATTCCTTAGAAATTACATCGCTTAACTTTTTGGATAATATTCTACATACCTTTTTAAACGGCTTATAATACCGTATATACTTATTAATAAACTATAGTTCTTTTACTAATGTTTTTTTGTATTGGTTACCTACAATCCTAACCTTGATACGGTATGTAGTAGAATCGAAAGCCGTGTTAGCGTTGTATGTAATTTATTCCAGATTCCCTAAATAGACATTGAATTAATATTTAACTACAGTATTTCAGTAGTTTATAAAGAAAGCGTTATTTGTAAACTTTGCGACATGAAATCATATTACCACATCGAAGGCGTAAAGTACTAGTTAACTATTTTAATATATAATATTGATAATTACCATGTGATTAAATTTTACGTTATCCTAAAAGTAATACTTCAATCGTCGTAGGACCTGAAAGTGTAGCTGGTACTTATAATGAAACTTCTCGATAGCTTCAAGTATGTCTTCTCCTACATCCGTATACCTTACGATATTTAGTAGTCGTAAAGGGCGTTTTTTAACCGGGGTTCCGAATCGGCGGTGTAATATTCATAATTCCAGTTGCTTTAAGTAAATAGCTTTAATTGTACGTACTTCGGAGAAAAACTATAAGTAGCCGAAATTAAGCCCAAACGGTATGGATACGTTATTTGAAAAGCGGATAAATTAATTGTTTATATTCCAGATGTCAATTTTATGTTTTTTCAATATTATTTGATCCAATTTAAAATAATATTTTCAAGTTTCTTACGTAAAACATGACCGGTACGAATGGCGTGTTTACAACGAACTTTTTAAATAATGATGTTTTGCCGTTATTGAATATGAACTTTCGGTATTTTCTCATTCTATTTAGCTAAAACGTCAGAAATTTCATTACGAATACGTTGAATTATCGTTTTCCGACCGTTAAAATTTCGAATATACTAGTATTGGGTATAATATCCTAAAACCGGTGCTATATTTATTGAATACTGTAGATTGAAACTTTTATATAGGCCATTAACATGTCGTTCACATAATTTGAATCTATAATATATAGAATAGTAGCGTTTTATAAGCTTTTTGAAATACATTGGGCGGTTATGTCGTTTTAAGCTGTTGAGTAAGTATTGTTACATTAAAAATATTTTTTCCGGAAGTGTATTCGCTAAAGTAGGTAGGTGTTAAACTTATTATTTAAGCTTTCGTATTCGGTTATATATATTGTAAAATTAGACTTCATCCCATCCTTAAATATATCATCGGCTTAAAACTATTATTCAATCCTAGTGTTATCGTAAACTGTGTGGTTAATAGATTATCCGCCGATCATACCGTATACAAAATAACTTTTTTGCAAATTCGGAAGGCTTTGTATACCTTTTCGTAAGTATTGTTATAGCCGTAAAGCATTTCATCCCTAACCGTAAAACCGTTTTCGATAGTAACTACCTTGTCTTTTATTCTCAGGGTTTTTTCCTTAATATCTTTCTTTTTGGTAGCTATATTTGGGGCGTTTACTTTATACTAGGTCTACTTTCAACCTTTCGATTTAAAACGTGTTAAATGGTTTCGATGACGTTTACTTCAGTGATTTAGCCTTCATCTTTCGTTTTTTTTTTTCAGCTATAAATGCTGATACAAGGCTCATCTGTCGACTTATAAAGGTTTTGAACGATGTTTTAAGACTTATATAAAAGTTTTGTAAGTTTTTTTCGTTTTAAATAATATTAGGTCGAAATTTGGGTTTTCACCGCATACTTTAATTATTAATTAAATAAATAGTATATTATCATGATATTTCGGTTTAAGGGTTGTTAGGTATTTTCGAAACTTAGTTAGTAAAGAATTAAGTACCTCCAATAGGCTTTCATTAGTGTTTTTTCGCTGATTTTATACTAGTGTTCAGGTCGAATCAATTTAGTCCTTATCTTAGAGTTCGTGGTTGATTTTCGCATCGAAGTATTATTTTAGGCGGTTATAACCTATTGTAAATTTATTTACTTACGTAAAGTAGTGTTTGTATCACTTTTCAGATTACTTAAAGAATATTTCGAGTAAGATGACGTTGAATTAGAACGGTTTGATGTTTAGGTTTTTCTATATATTAAGTATAATACGTATCTTATTGTCAAGTTTATTGTATGGTTAATCTTTATAGTTATTGTACTTATCTTAAAGTCTAGTTAAGTTGGTAATATTTATAAGGTTATTTCTATGAGTGGAAAAGCGATATGGTAGAAAATTGAAATAAGGGTCGTAGTTGGTAGGTATTGATCTATAGGGTATCTATTATCGTTTTTCATCGGTTTTTAATTTTAAGAACTGAGCGGTTTTTTTATTCGTGCCGCTTTTTTCATAGTCAAGTTAGTTATTAATGGTATTCGGAGTGTGGTTTTATTTTAATTTTTCTTGAAAATTGTGTTTCGAGAAGAGTTCGTGTTTAACATTCGTTGTAGATAATCGTTGAAGCGCTTCCTCCTTTTCCTTCGATTCCTCTAACTCCGTTTCTACTTCGTGGCGAGAGTTTAGCTTTTTTTTAATGCTTCTTTTCCATTTAAAGAGGCTTTTCCCATTTCTGGTCCGTTATCTTAAGTAGGTGTTCCTGACGCTTTTTTAGTTACTATCTTTTTATAGATTTTCTTTTCATTATTTTATCTTTTATCTATTTTGATATTCGTATAAGTTGTGCCTTTATTAATAAGGCTTTTGTAATATGGTTTTTTTTTTTTACCGGTTGTTTTAATACCTTTGTTTTGTAATTATTTTCGAAGTGTTTTTAAAACAATACCATCAATTATACGTTATATATATGGTGTTCAGTTCGTAAAATCCTTTTCAAAATCGTTGAATCATTCGCGTCTTTTAATTTTGCCGATACAGTAGTTAAGGATTATGTTAATAGTATACGTGCTTTCCATATAAGGGTTAAAATTTTCCAATAATTTCTCGATTTTCTTATTTTATAAGTTAATGTCCAAATGTTTCAAAATGTTATTTCGAAATGACGTGTATGTAAAGAGGTATTCCGTATATTTGTTAGCTTCTTCCAGGTCATATTCTAGTGTAACTATTTTATGCTTAAGTATAATTGATTACTACGTATAACTGTCATGTTTAAGCGGTGAAAATTATTGGTTTCGTACAATAAATAGGACTTGTATCCATTTGGGTCTTAAAAAAAAAGCTTACAATACGGAAATTCGATAAAAATAAGTTATTTAACATTTATTAGTATAAATAAAGTTTAAATAATATGCAAATAAATCGTAATTATGGCCTAGTAGAATTTTGAAAATTAGTTCTATTAGCGCTTAATAACGATATACTAACTAAGTGGTTAATAAAATTCGAAAATCAAAAGTACTAAATTTAAAATATACGATTTAGGGCCAACATGGAAAGGCGGATAGGGCAAATATAAAAAGGGGAAAGGAAATATGGGTATAGGAAGGTGTGTTATGTGATTCAGTATATAGGTCCCAGTTCGTGTTTAGTAAGCGGTTCGGATTATCGTATCGTAATCGTTTCTGGTTTTTAGAAAATGTGTGTGCATTATATATGTAGCCGGTTTTGAATTTTGCGAGCGGCGTGAATGTTATATTCGTAGCCTTCTTTAGGCTTATTAAGTGGTTTAAATGCTATATTTAGGTTGGTTGAGTCCTAACGAAGGGTTTTGAGACTTGATGATTGAGGTTTACGTAGCCTAATACGTAATAGAATGCATTTTAAAAGGTGCTTAGGTGCGTTTGAAGCGTTAAAATAAATCAACGGTTAATTTAAAGAGGCTTTTTAGTAAACAAAACACTAAATTGTTAATAATATTATATTAAAAGTGATTTTTCAAGTTACTCCGGATTTTATAGTATTACCAAGTTTCGGGTTTTAACGATGTTCCCGCGTAATTCCATACTATTGTATGGTTTTTGTAAGGCGTAGTGATCAAGTACAAATAGTTGAGACCATTATAACTTTCCGTTATAAGTATTTAACTCTTGTTTATCTCTTCTTTTCTTATATGTTTATAGTCAACCTAGTTGGCTATTAATTAGTGTCGATAAGGTCTTTATTTACGTAAATACAGATAATAATCGGTTATGAAAAAGCATTGCAAAGAGTGTACGCCATAGATAGGAGGTTATTAACCTCTCATCCAGGCAGTTGCCCTTTCTATATTCGCTCTGGAACCCCCCTTCCAGACCGCGCCACACATGATGCACTTTACACCTTGTAAGAGTGCAGCCTTCAGCGTGATATGTTATTATACACTCTGCAAGAATCCTTCTTGCAATATAGTGCACTGTCACTTAGCCCATGTATACTAGCTGTATTGGTATATATTAATATAAAACCAATAAAAGTATACGTAATTATACATTTAAGGTTGAAAGGTATCTATTTTAAATTAGATAAAGTAAGAAATGTGTTTAATATACCGTCGTTTAAATTACCAAAGCATTGATAGGCTATAAAAGTCTATAAATCCGTATGATATGACAACGTAGATTACTACACTTGAAAATATATTAAAAACCCTTAATACCATTATTGAACGTATTCCTAAACAACTTGGAGATTGAAATTTACATTGATAGATGATATAAACTTTAATTTCAAAATCTTCATTAACGTATTTTATTTCAATAATAAGCCTATTTTTTACTTTATTAACTATATAACATTTTTCATGTAGTTAAGTTTCTTAAGCATGTGTTGGTAAAGAATACGTGGAAAACGTTAAAGATACTGTGAATTAATACATATTTAGATCTACTTGATGTTGTTGTTTACGATCCCGGTATTAACTTTATAATAATTCAGTTTTAGGTGGATATTAAAATAATAGCAATTTAGTATAAATAAGTGCATATGAAGGTCTATTAGAGCATTAGAAAAGTCGAAAGGGTATACTTGTTACTTTATAAATCATATGATATTCTTATACTAGAAATTGGAAGTTTTAAGGATTAGGAAGTACGTTTTTAGATAGAATAAAAGGGCTTAAATAATGTTTGAAATACTAACTTCCTAATAATAACATTGCTAGTCTTTAAAAAATACCAATACCTGACGAGTAAATTTCCACTATTATCAAGTATTGAAAATAATATCATAGCCCATGGTAAAGTATTATAATAAATGGGAAAGTAATCGGTACCACGTTAAATTAATAATACTCTTGACATTAAAACCGGCCTTACAATAATCGAAGTGTTTACTTTGTCGTTTCGAGGAAACCTTCTTGTATAGTGGAAGCTTAGACAATGGAATAGCTTATATAAAATATTGGATATTGCTAACACTAAAGTAATTATCAAAATTACTAATAGCCCACCAACCTTTTATATAAATCATATTAAACCATATACTAGGGAGACCAATGATCGCAATAAATACATCTAAGTAAAACTAATCAGTTAACACGGATTTTTCTCTCCCGTTATTGATAATTTCATAGAACGTCGTTGGCATGGACGATTATTCAAGAGAAGAAACATTGAGGACACGAAATACACATCGGATCAAATTTATAATATTATTTTGATTAGTGGGAAAGAGAATAACGATTAATACTTGGTTGAGAATCTTCGGGTATAAGGTATTATTAAGACCTCTTGCAAACTTTTTGATGAAATCAATCAAGTCGATATTGATTAATTCCTGATTGAAGAAGTTTTATAATTTGTCCTTAAATCCGACTTTAACTTTTAAAACAGAAATATTATGATGTTCAGGTTAAGGATTATCTACGAGGTTAAAGTTAAGACCATGGGGTGGCCATATGAAAAGTTACGTTTAATTGTTTTAAAATATAGTAATAAAGGTAAAGATTAGATCCTTACACAGTCGTTAACGATTTAGAGAATTAAATAGCGTTTGATGGTTGGTTTAGTAGTAAGTTTGTTAATTGAAATTAAAGATAAGTTTATCTTCAATATCCGCGATATTACTTAAGCGTATACATAGTTATCAATGGATTGATAGCGAATTGTATTGCTAAAGATATTATAGAAATTATGTATTAAATTCCTTTCGTGAACGGTAATACTATATATTGAGTTATGATATAAACTAGCTGAAACAATCGTTCATTAGTTGATAACTTATTAATCGTATTTGGAATGAAGAATAGGTAAAAAGTATTCAACTAGATACCCGTATTTATTGGTAATATAATTTTCTTTGTTTGGTAGGTAATTAAATTCATGATACCCTTTTCCTTAGAATTTCTGGTTTTGTGGTATTGGAATATGAAGTGAATCAGAATTTAAAGTTTTAGAATTATAATCTGGTTGTAACTTGAGCAAAAAAAAAATTGACTTCAACGGATTATTAATCCGCATGATCAGTGTTGATACTTGCCTTATATTGTGTTCAAAGGGCTAGCGCGCTAACTTGGCCGTAATTGATAAAGTTAACGTGGCTAGGGCTTCATGATACTTGAAATAACACGCTTGTGGTGACTTTATCGCCACCCTATATTAACAAAAGATCTTTTACAATCTATCGATTATGGTATAAGTGTAAAACCCGAAGGATGAAGATTATAACCAACTGAATAAGATTTTGAAGTGGTAAATACAGAACCTAAACCGATGGATAAATATTGTTCTAATTGACTTGTTAAGGGAAAAGTTAATGATTTGTATGGACGGCTCCTTTACGAATAATATAGACATGTCGTTACAAATTGGCTTTCTAATGACCCTTGTTTATAGAGATGGATAAAAAGATTAGTTTACTATTCTAGAAAGCCTAATTTAATAGATCTTTGTTAAATATAGGAGGATTATATGAAGCGTATTGGCTCTCAAGGTTTACGATATAATAGCAGGCGTCGAAGTAGGCATAGTATTATGTAAAATACTTAACTTCTTTATTACGCAAGTGGGGATTCTTTCTATACTATGGTTAATTAATATCAACTCAAGAAATTTATTTGAGTGTTTTCCAAATCTCGGAACCACTAGCGAAAAATGCTTGAGAATTGATGTAATGGTTTTTTTTTAAGACTACAAAGGGAGTAGAATTGAGGGGTTTCAATGGATTGACGGAAAATATAATCCCGTTGATGATATGATATAGATGTCGCTAAATAAGGCCTTGAATGGGTTTTTGGATAGCAATAGGCTGACTATACGTATTGAGAGCTACATTAACAGGCTATTTGGTAAGGTTGAGTTACTTACTGGCGAGCAGGGATGCCTTGAAAAACTAGAAAACTGCTAGAGAATTAAGGCCTGCGGTTTGTTTAATTGGTGCGGTTAAGTTGAAGGTTTATATAACTTTATAACGGAAGATTTGTTTGTGGGCATTAATTAAGTCGGAATTCGGATTTTTGGGGTAAATACAAGTAATTGTGGTTAATTTGACAATAGAATTAATAGGGGTCTGGTCAGTTGAGGAGGACATAATTTAGTGGTAACCGAAATTTTTTGGTTAATTACACTGTCTTACGCCAACGGAATAAAGAGCCGCGAGTATTAAAATAGTAGTAATTGTAACACAATAAGTTAACTTAACTTATAGTAAAGTTGACTATATTCATTGCAAGTTAGGAGTATTGTTTTGTAGGTTTACTGTATTAACTGCAAGTTAATTATAGTATACACCTAGTTAATACTAGGGTACAAGCTAAGTAATTGGCTATACAAATTATTGTGTAGACCGGCAAGCGGTCTGCCAAACCTAGAACAATACATCAACCACTTTCAATGCAGCACCAGTTACTTCGACTACAGAGATTCGAATTAACTACGTTGCAACGATAAAGTCCTACCAATAATTAAATCCAGCAAATGCGTAAATGAATTCATATCAAATAAATAGAAACTGTTAATGGCTATATATTAATACAAAAATATCTATTACTAGATAACATCATAGTGATGTAGTGTATAACATAATTATCTGGTTTATGTTAAAAACAGCCACAACGATTCTAAAATGCAAGCTCTTATTAAAAAAAACCAATGAGCTCGAATATTTAACATAAGTATTAGAATGTATATGTTTAATGATTTCCAAGGATAAATTGAGCTATAAAAAAAAGAAAATCTCATTATATAGTTTATATGATACACTTTAACATAAAACTATTTTCAATATCAATCATTGATGGAATTATAAGTTATTTTCATAACCTTACTTCAAACTTAGTAGCGATAACCTTGCATATTACATTTGAATACCTGAAATGCACTACGTGACAATCGAAAAATGTATTGATTAATGAAAATGAATGGTTTGTACATTTTTATATATCATCGAAGAATTATTGACTGCAATTTTTTGTACATTGATTAATGTATACTCATTCAACGTAGGTTATAACCCAAGTATTGGCCCATTAACTTCGACCTTACATCAACCTTCTTGGCATGTGTGTATGGAGTACCTTTTTGAGAAAGGTTAGGGGCTTTAACTATAAACCTTAACAGTACCTACTTTCATGAAAATTTTCAAGTTCAGTCGTTCTTAACACTATCACTTCATATGCACCCATTTTCACCACAACACCAATAATCGAACTTACCACCACTTGAATCTTTTCCGGCGACCCCTTTTCGACAAAAAAGATCGTCGTCGGCCCGGCGTACCGCCCGCGCAGTGTTGCATCCAAAGAACGGCCCGTACAAACAAAGTTTCCATCCCTCGTTCCTCATGGCAACGCGGCCTGCTAGACTTACATTACAGTTCAAGTTATGCTTTACGTTCAAAGGTTTCAAACACTTTTACTATAAAATCTTGTATATAACAGCTTCATTTGTGTATTCTTTTATATTTTGTATTCATATATCTATCTATTTATCTGTTTATCTATCTATCTATCTATCTATCTATCTATCTATCTATCTATCTATCTATCTATCTATCTATCTATCTATCTATCTATCTATCTATCTATCTAT